>JAJMLQ010000002.1:0-422577 GCA_030569715.1 Williopsis samutprakarnensis
TAAGTGTGGTTAGTTATTGGCCTCTCACAAAACATTCAAAAGGAGTTCAGGATCCAAAGATTGAGCACCACAAAGCTTTTCATCTCTGAGTTGGAATGAAAACCTGAATAGTATTGTAATACCCTCAGATCTCTGAAGGAATATACTGCTTTCTCCATTTACTTCACGTTAACTTACCATTTTGATTAAATTTGATAGATACTGATTTCAAAAGAGAACAGAAGAAGGGAAAAGAGAAGATGACCTGAAAAATTTTTTTTAAAAAAAGATCACCAAAGGCACGGCCAGGTCATACAGAAAATGATGCGGCACGTAACGAAAAAAGCACCAAAAAACAGACACAGACAGCAACCACCTGGCAAAAGGACAACGAAACAGAAAAAAACCATTCGCGGAGGTTTCCCTAGGCAGCAGTACAATTTCGCTGATTTTTGCTCAATTGGGCTTAAAAATCTGTGTGGAAAAATGTCACCTTGTGTTTTGTGCATTAGGGCTACTGGCTTGAAAAAGACACATCACGTGAGTTAGGAGATGGAGGAGCCCTAGTGGGATTGTTTTGTATTTCTTCAAAACTTGATTTATTTTTAGAGCCAACAACGGTATTTATGAAAGTGTTTCCATTGATCGTCTTATATAGTATGGTTTGGAAAGTTGTAAACCGAGGTAAATGGAATTTCAATCTTCTTGTACATCCAAAGAATCAATCAGATTGTTTTGGTCTTCAATGAATCCAAATCTATCGCTATTGCTGTCTAGCCTTATGGAGTCATGTCTATCCGGCCACTATGTGTATAATTAGTGATCAAGGTTCTTTGTAAGGAAGAGAACAAAAAAAAAGCAGTAGAGGGAACCGATAAATAGAGCAACTCATCGGGACTTGAGAGTAAAGTACGATATGGTACAATACAGTAAATTACGCAAACCGATAGAAAGAAACAACAAACCCATGAGTGTGCTACTATTTAATGCAGTTATTCTTGGAGATGACTTACCTGACCTGTCAGTGCCGATGAAACCTTGTTGCCCAAGTTATACGTTGGAAGCTGTTTCCAACCACGGCGGTTGATGACAAACCTCTTGTACAAAAACCCACCACTTGTGTAAACAAACAACGCTGCTAGGAAGATCAAAGCAAAGATCCATATCACACCGAGACCTTCATCCCTGTGTGCAGTTGGACATGCATGGACAGTGTGTACGTCAAAGAAATAGTCACAGTCATGTAGAGCACCAACAAAATAGATCTGTGCCTTTTGAAGGATCTCTCTGTCACATGTAAAGGTTAAGATGGTGGATTTCCTATCAATTCCGTTTGGACAATAACTTCCGTTGTGATAGGTGATGGTCAATTTCTTGCCTCTGAACACAGGGGTAGTTGAGAAGTCTCCAATGGAGACTTTCCGTCCATCTTCTTCCACATAATAACCTCCAACCTCGCTTGAATTCAACCCTTTTGTCGAGTCCTCTTTCATACTGACATCGACATTAGCTTTCAAGGGCGAAGAGCATATGCCAAGGGTAAAGTTTTTATGATAATCGTAACCCTTTGCACCCCATGCAGCTATGCTCTCTTTACCCAGAGAACTCAACTCACTAAGATCAAAGAATCCATTTGTCGAGGGATGTGTAGCAGCACAGAAAGGAACTTTCTCCTCACCAGGTGTTGAATCATCCACATCACTATCTTTCGCCTTGTTCTCATGCGTGCTGCTACTTGATGGGGCACCATGTACAATCTCTGCTACATCAAACCTCTTTCGAAGTGATTCAATGGTTGTAGCTGATGCGAGTTGATAGAGCGTTATCAAGTACAGTACAATATGCTGGTGCTTCATGCTGAATAGGAGAGCTGTGAACGGGCCGCTGTGCCTTATTTGCAAACCAAATGTATAACTATGACAACGAACAGGCTCAACGGAATGTCGACTCTTGTACTGCAGTGGTGTGAACAGAAGTATACGAATAAGCGTTATATCCGCAGAGAACAAAAAGTAATACGCTATATTTATCGAGGGGGTTTAAGCCCATATGAAATTCAACCGTTTTCCGCTTAGCAGCCCATCTTTAACGGCCACAAAAGTGTCGGAATTGTATGCATAACACAAATACGAGGTCCGGTAGCACACAAAAGCGAGAACCGAGGGTTGTTCTGCTCACTTTTTCGTATTGCTCTGCTAAAATTGGTTTTGTGTCAAATTACCTGAGCTGATTAATAAGAGACAACAGAGTAACAGTGATGCAAAAATCACAAAGGTCGTGTCTAAGAACACTTCTTTCTTTCTCTTTCCTTATATGGTGGAATTCGTACCAGACTTGTTAAGCACAGCGGTAGACAATGACAGATGCTGTTTCGATTCTCATGAACGAGGACTTGTTCGACTTTGGAGGAGGAGTATCTACAGATTTCAAACTTTCAAGTTATCAAACTGTTATAGAGCAAGGAGTTGAATCAGGAGCAGTGCCTGCAGAATACAATCTGAGGCCTCAAAGTGAGGATCTTGAAGGGACTGTGCTCCAAGATGAACCAAGGAGCCTGATAATGTCCCGCACAACAGATTGTGATGGTCCAGATGTCAAGCTACAAGGCATTTCACTTGATGTTTTAACACTGCCACGAATATACAGCCAGGAACTTATCGCTCATTTGGACGTGGTTGATGACCCAGATTCAGCTAGTGGGGATGAAGAGGGTTACTCTCGTGGGTCCACAATGGACCGGGATCGAACTTATCAGGGGTTCTTGACTGATGCTGCAGAATCTACACACATTCAAAGACCCGAGATCTTTCTAGAGCCCAAATGTGGGGAGATAGAGACACTGATGATAACGGTTGACAACAATGAACTCTTCTCAACCGTTTCTGGGAAGCTGTTGGTTGATTCTATGGCCTCGTCATTCAATCTTGCCCGAAGAATCGTGAGTGCCGACGCAGTGGATAGGTGCCTCAGTGATGGCAATGATACAGTGGGGCTTAGCAGCAGACTTAGTCTAGACGATGTGCCAGTTAACCGTGGTGTTAAACTTATTACATCCGGAAGCTCTATCGAACAAAGCATCTGCAAGAAGTCTTTAATGGGATATCCATCGGAGTCAGTATTTGAAGCCTTTGAAGTTGTCAAGGCTGTGGAACAAAATGACCACAATGAGGAAAAGATGAGCAGACGTTCAAAGGAGGCGACTATTAATCATAGTGACTTTGGACAACTTGAAACTGGACAACTTGAGCTATTATTTCACATCGAATCTCCAAAAGAAATTATCACAAGAAAATACACAGTAAACAGCACTGTTAAGGATACTAATGGCGAATATGACAGACAGGGGCCTATCTCACTATATGCAAAAGATCTTCAAAAAAGTTCCCCAGAAAGAAAAAACAACAGTGTGCTAACTGAAGAGCCATTTAATGACCTCAACATATATCAAGAGAACCCTGAGCGATGGGGCAGTATATTGACAGCGACTTTTGAGCTTAACGATGACATACTTGGAGATATCAAGTTCGAACAAGCAAAGATTTGCTCTCTGTTAAGTGCACTTGATTCTGTATCTGATGATAACAGTGTCAAAGATTCAAGCGTTGAGCCATTACCGAAGATAAGACCAACAAGCCCAATATTTCATGCAAGTGCAATGGTTGTTGATATGATCAGAAACATTTCCGGGAAGAAGACTGCAAGTCTGACCACCGATGATGGCACCGTTACATTACTGACACCGGAGAATAAATCAAGCACCACCGAAGGAGACACGATAACAACTCTTGATCCTAGGTCTCTGCCGATAAACACTGTTGCAAGTGAAATGACGGTGTCTCCAGCTGGGACGATGACTGCTATGCTCTTAGCAAAAGATGCAAATGAGAAAACAACAATCAAGTCTCTTTTTCAGGAGAGGACACAATCAACAAGTGCTTTGGAGAAATCAGATCAAGCCGATATAAACAAAAACTGGTCTCTCAATAACAGATTTGTCTCTCCACCACTTGTTACAAAGAGAAGAAATTCTATTAAGAAGATATTCTTTACGAGCCCTCAATCATCCTCTAACGCAACTAATAAGAAGAACGAAGACGAAAGGCGTGAACCCGAGAGTAAGGAAGAAAAATCAGGTTCCATCATTTCTTTGAAATCGCTTTGGAGATCTAGAACTGTATCGCTTTCAAGACCACCCAAATTCAATCTTGAGTCTGGTATATCGTTATCAAATCCTAGCTGTTTTGTACTTCCTGAGCCTGGAGAGGAAGGTTTTAAAGGATCTGATGACGCCAAAAAGATGTTGAATGGTTACCACAGTATCAATTTATCAAGTTCTAGAGACTCAAATGAGACAGCGGATACCTTGACGAGTTTGATGGATGATAAATTCCGTGGTTTCAAGTCTGTTTCAGAACATGCTCCAACGCCTGCGCCGCTGATGTCTATCGATTTTAAGAGCAAGGCAACTAATAGTAAGTGGTTTAGGCTCAAAAGATTCAAGACATCGAGTTATCGCAAGAGAGTTGTATCTATTAGATTTGCCGATGAAAATGTGTATATCAATGAGTGTCCATCCGATGAAATCTCAGAGAGATGTCCATACGAAGAAACCATGTTAAAGAGGACGCAATCTGAACAGCAGCAAAGTAAACCGACACGGTTCAGATCATTCTTCTCCAGTTGGAAAGAATAGTTGATATTACAAACTTCGGTATAAGGTGTATATTACTTAAATAAAAGCCCTCCCTTTTAGAATGCATCCATAGTGTAGTCATGTTCAATACCTGGGGTTACACTAGTGATGAACTTCAAAAAGATAATAAGGTATTGATCGACACGAACAACAGACTGAATATCATCTGCGCTTGTATCGTCTAGTTGTTCCCAATCGTCAGTATCCTCGTTATCAGCAAGTCCAATATTCTTGACACCTTTCAACATGTCATCCTTCTCCTTTTTAAGCTTTGCAGCGGACATTGCTCTATTGATCAACACCTTCATAACTGCGGCATGACGACAAGGATGAATCGAGACCGTTGTTGTATCGTTTAGGAAAGGCGCCTTCTCAATGGTTACTGTTTTATCCCTGTAATCCTCAGAGATATCTTCAAACATTTGTTCTGGTGTTAAGGGAGTCCCGTTCGAGTCAAATCCAACGAGATACATCCTTGGAACCCTGTACGCGGTTGAATAGTGGATGTATAAGTCGTAGAACCGTTTGTTTGCCTGTGTTGTATATTCCTGTTCATCATCATCATCCTCTTCCGCAGTGTTGTCAATCAAGTCATCAATCTCCTCAATCTCTGACTGTTGTGTACCAGTCTGTTTAGTACCAGATGTGGCACCAGCATGGAGTCCAGTCGTCGTAGTCCACCCATCCGCATCCTCTTCCCCTTCTATAACAACGTTCTCGTAGTCATTTGCCCTTACGAGCGATGGAACACGCCTTGTTACCAGAACTTGCTTGTCCGTTGGTAAGAAGTCCCTCTGCTTGGAAGGTGGAGCTCCAAGCCATTGCCATGTTGGGAACTTGTACGTAAGATAATCACCAGCTTGAACAAACTCTTCAGGCGTGATCTCCCCTGTTTGAGAGAACGTTGAGGTATGATAGGCAGGAGTGAGGTATTCCCTCCACGAGTTGAACGTTGATCTTAACATATTCACACTGTGTGTATTTCTTCTCTTTCTCTTATCGCTTGTAACAGCTTCTAAAGACAATAGGCCACGAACAACATCAAAGAAAGAAAGATAGTAGCGCTATCTCTTTGCCCCGGAAACCTCCGTACTCCCTTCACTCTCTTGCCACAAAATATCCTGAAACGGCAATAGGCGAGAGACTGGTACAGGCAGCAGACGACAAACATCAGTAGAATAAGCTGATCAGACTAGACCTGACAAGACTAGCTGACAACCAGACCAGACCAACTGACAGGCAGACCAGACCTAATAGGCGCTAGAGAGAGAGAGAAGCTGATAGCTGTAGAGGAGCAACAACAAAGCAACGGGAAATCAATGTCCAAGAGTTTGCTATCTGTTGTGTCAATCGCTAATGGCGATTCACAAACCAAGGAGGATGACATTTTATCGTTGTTAACAGCAGAGGCGGTAGACTCATCGCAATTGAGGTCGTTGATCACAGCGATTACCAAACAACCAACATTACCCGTGAAGAAGATTCTACTGAGATACGTTTCCTACGTTGAAGAGGAGCTGGAACCAAAGGCCAGACAGCAAGTGTATGAACAACTTGTGGATTTGTTTACACCTCCAACCGCACTTGTCAGCGCAGCGCTGATGAAGGTTGTATTGAATTTAAGCACGTTGTACGAATCATGGCAGATGTTTGGACAGGCTGTTGACCTCTTGCACTTATTACAGGCTGATATATTGGCACAGGATTTCGAAGACGAACAATCTTTCACCATATTCCGTGTTGAGCTGAATACCAGGATAGCAAAGGACTGTTTACAGATTGATGATTATGAAAATGCGGAAGCACATCTGACGAGGATTTCGCAGTCGTTAGCGTCTTTACCAGAATCAGCTTCAGCGTTATGTTCAGAAGCCCATAAGACCGCTGTGCGTGTTATGATTCATGTTGGGAAATGGCTAGAAGCTGCTTCTCGTCTGCTATCGTTGAACGATGAAACATGCGATATACCGTTAGTTGCGTATGCACTGCTAGCACCTTCAGGTCCCTTCACTAGAAACTTGTTCAAGGAGATTAGAAAGAGCAGCCACATTCTGTCAAATGTTAAGAATACTCCATTGGCTCCAATGTTTGAAAAGATGTCCAACGAGAGACTGATATATGCCGAGGAATACACGGAGGTGCTGGGTTACATCGTTGAGCATAACGATCAAACACTCTCTGATTCCTATTGGCAGAAAGAATTGGCCCGTGCAGTGGTTGAGAATAACTTGGTTGCAGCTAGTAAAATCTATGCTAACCTACGTCTGAGCACTTTCTCAGAAATGGTTGGGCTCAAACAGAGTTCTGTCGAATCAATCATCACAGAGATGATCCGTGACGATCGTATGAAGGCAAGCGTGGACGATATTAACCATACAATCTATTTTGGCCGTGATAATGCACTACAGCAATGGCAGGATCATATTATGACCTCTTGTGCGATATTGGAGAACATTGTTGATGACATTACATTTGCTAACTAATTATGGAAGTGCACGATTTTTCTCGATGTTTAAACACGGGCGTATTGAGTCTTTTTGTCATTAGGTCGTAGTGACTGTTTTTCTGTTGGACACTGATATACATACATTATACAGCATTTCCTTCATGGAAATGCAATGCTTAGTTTGTGCTGATAAGTGAGAGTTGTAGCAATGACTTTGCAGCACCGTATGATCCTGGAGTGGAGGAGCATAGCTTTTTAGTTGGAGAAGACATGATCAAATCTCCGTTATCGTCATGAGAACGCTTTACAGGCGTGACTGTTTCTCTGTTGGAATTACTGTTGATCGTATCTTTGGCTTGCGAACCTGCCTGTGAATAAGATGGTGCTTCAACAACAGGACTCAAGGTCTCGTACATTGAACGTGATTTGGTAAATGCAACTCGCCTCTTCTTTTGCGATAGTGGTGTTGATGCAGCCAAAAGGGAGATATGACGGGTCAATGAAGGTGTAATGTGCTTTTCTTGTTGGCCCATCATGATCTCAGCCAATGGCACGTTTACCTGGTTTGTGCGAAGTTTGTAGTATGCGAGTTTCAATCTGTATTTGAGCTTTCTAGCACATGCAGACGTATCTGAAGTCTTGGATATCTGACCTTTTGGTATGTTGTGGTTGGATTTGCTCGATGGCACAGAGACCTGTGCCGATGCCTTGTTGATGATGAAGGCAATGTCACTCGCCTTCATATTTTTTTGCAGGGTGTTTTGCTCTATAGGCTGAAGAGGGATTCTCGTCGTCATCGTCGTCATCCTACCAATTGGGGTAATGTGTGCCTAGAGTGCTCTGTACCTAGAGTGTGAACAAAAGGTGTACTCAACAAAGAAGAATAACAACAACAGGGAAAACAACAAACAGAGAGAATGGAAACAATATATAAAGCAGCACGGAAAAGAGATCATTGAATATATGCCGACCTCTACAGTGGTGGAATCGTCGCCACGACAAAAATTCGCATCGTGTTTACCTTTTCCCGAATCCGAACATAGTCGCGTCGCGATCGTTGCGCGTTTTTCACAAGATTGTTTGTTTGTTTTCCTGCAGAATTGTATGGCCAGTCGTCGTGGTAACCTCCTTACATGTGGGAGAAATGACGATGTTATGCGAAAACAAAACATACACAGAGCAAAAAAGGACATTAACAGATCACACACGACAACAAAACTCGCTTATTGTTTTCATTGTTGGTCTTGGTTGGTTGTTGATTTTTCTCAAGGGGACAAGCCTGTTTTGATCAACTAATTTAGTGGCTACCCGCCTCGCGTCGTTTAACAAAACACTACTAGTCTCTGAACTGAATGAGCTTCACATTCCTACTTCAGACCTTAAATTCCATTACCGTCTTCCACCCAAAGCGCTCTGTCCAACTACAGGAGCCTTTGCAAGATAGATGGTAACAATAGGAGACACTAATGAGGGATCGACAGTATGACTGGTTTGTAGGGTTTTCCCGCTGTTGTTTGTTAAATGGCGGAGGGTCGTAAAGGGAAATTTACGGTTTGGGTCAAGGCGTCAAGGCGGTAACGGTGCCGCTCATCGTTGTTTACGTTTCGTCTCGAGCCAAGATGCACAATTTACGTCGCGGCGGTTAGAAGTCCTCTAAAGACGGGATTTGGGCACCTGCAGAAACGAAATGTAAACATAAACATAAACAAAAACATAAACAAAGGAAATGCCAATAGGCTTTACAGTGCAAATATGTGCGCATCTAACTAAACAAGCGAACCGTAATAAGCTTTACTAAGTGTTGTAAATCGATATTACATAGTGTTACATAGATATTGTATACGGCTTTTACACTCTAAGAGGGGAATATCCCCCCATTTAGAATGCAAAGTCCATCTCAGAAACCCATCTTGATAAGTTTGTGATTTGTCTCTCTTCTATAAGATCATCACGGCCACTGGCAACTTTCAAGATGAGCTCGTTCAACTCGGCAGATCCTAGGATATCAACGTGTTCTGCGGTCTTAGCACCACCACGAATGTCGAATCTATCAGGTTCGTGTTTGATCTCAACAATCTTCACAGGTGAAACCCCAGGGTTGTAGTATCTCGAGGTCTTCCACTTATGACACATGGAATGCGTCAATAGTGGCAGAGTTCCATCACCATCGGTGAAGAAGACTGACGATTTCTCGTTATTTGGCGCCCTTATAGTGATGTTGAGCTTGGCAAGAGTTTTATTCTTCTCTTCCTGATACATATATGCTCTCTCTGTTGGGTTTCCAACACCATAGAAGCAGTAGATCTTCATATCCGGTGCATTAGGCAAGGGGGCCTCCAGTGGGTTAGACCAAGTGGCAAATTTCTGGTTGTTGGCTTGTAGCTCTTCAGGTGTAGTTGCAACACCAAAGGAATACTGCTCACGAACTCGATCTTGGAACCATTTTGGTGACATATCTAACAAATAGTCCAAACTATCAGCCATGGTCAAGTTTCTAGAGGAGAACGTTCCAATAGTTTCATCAAATCTGATAAAATCACCAAATGTTTCGTTCTTATTTGGTGATAATTCATCATCAGCAGAACCGTTCTCTAAAGTACCCCAGATCAGGTCACCTCCCTTTGGGAACATACTTGGAATGCCACCAAAAGTACGTAGCATATCAACCCTTTCCCTTCTGGAAAAGAACTTCTCCAACCCGTAAACCGCCAACGCATTGAGTTGAACGGTGTCTTTCATCTCACCTGACAACAAAGCAGGCACTGCCTTTGGAGCTCCAAGGGTTGAACCTGAAATATCAACAAATGCTGCAATATTGTCGTTGACCCAATTTGGACCTCCATTACCAAAATATTCACCTTCAGCTTCAACCCATTTCATAAAGTAATATGCAACTTGGGCACCCATTGAGTGTCCAATCAAGATTGCTTTCTCATTGGTAACTTTCCTTTGGAGTTCGATTTGTGCCTTCATAGTGGAGAAGTACATGTCACGTCTCTCTAAATCCATATACGCCAATCTCCAATCATAAGCAGCAGTTATCATCTTATTTGGTTCATATCCAATTGCAGCCAAGTTCTGGATAATCTTACCCCAAATCCAGTAGCCTGTTATAAAGAAATCGGCCGCTTCGAATCCCTGAGCTGCTCTAACGGTGATACCTTCTGGATCCAATCCAGTTATTGGATCAAGCATGATGTGTTTTAACCAACACACTTTATCCAAAAACATCGTACGAATCATATACATTGAACCCCAAAGCCTCTTACGGAAATGAGGCTGAGAAGGACAACCTTCAACCCCTGCTGTTCCCCAAGATTCCAATCCAGTTGAGATGACACCTGGTACCATAACAACGGGGAACTTTGACGTCAAACCGTAATCCTTCTTCATCGCTTTCCCCACAGAGAAGTTCTCAGTGAGATCCTGTTGATTGGGTGTGGCAAAGTCAAAGTCTGATAACACACTGCGGATGTTTTCGGGAAGGAATCCACGCCAATCATCAACGTAGTCCTGTAGATCAAACAGTTTATCGAAATCCTTATGACGATGAGCACCGAGATATGCAGCAAGCAATACACCAATCACAGCACCAAACATAAACACCAATCTCTTTGAGGCGTATGACTGAGACTCACCATCGTGTTTAGATCTCCTCTTCTTATGATGTGATTTGTGATGTTCGTGAGTTTCCTTTGAAATGTGATCCTCATGAGAGGTTTCCTTAACAGCAGCCGTGTCCACTGAGGGCTCTTTACTTCGAGATTTCAGTACCATATTGCATACACAGAGAATCAGCACAGAGTCTTCTTCCCTGTCTACTTCTTCCCTGTCTACTTCTTCCTTGTAGTGTAAACCATTATAAAGATAAAGGCCTTGTTCTATACACAATGGAGGGAAGTGTAGGGGGTCTCGGAACATCCGAACCACAAGGCGAAAACTAAAATATCCCAAAAGGTTGCTAGGGCAACGTTGACCGTTTCTACTATTGGTTTTTTGCTTTTCACTCCTTGACATAAATCACTGCGTAGGATTTCTATAGGGAGGGTGGCAATTGTTGTATTTTCGACATTGAAAATACCGTGGAGCATGCCAATTGGTTACAAATTGGTCAGTCCAGTTCAGTTCATTGGAAGAGAGCGTGTGTTGTGATTGGTTGTATTGTATAGCTTTCTGGCAGCTAACCGTGCTGTGCTCTGTATGTGTCTGAGACAGTATGTGTCCCCTAACTAGCAACACTAGAGGTGTGTGTCTCCTAGCGAAACGTAAGGTAAACATGTGTCCCTTACTGTTTTCGTCGTACCGGACGGTCGTATAAGCTGTGTATTTGTTTTAAAATGTCAACACTGAAATGCATAAACGAACAAAGGGAAAAACTTGTGATCTTTGTCTTCTTCCATCAAGTTAAAGTTTTACATTGTTGCCCTATCAATACGACAACAATGAAGGCTGTGTTCTGGGTATTACCCCTGGTGTTGACGATCTATGGTGTTTTAGATAAGTTATTCGACACTTGGTTACCGTCGAACTTCATCTTTGACCCGATCACTCTTAACAAGATCTCCAATGAAGTGTTGGAAAGACATCCAGATAACAACACCACTGAGATCATGCAAGATCTGGCTCAAGAGCTGAAGGCCAAATATGGAGATAACATCAACTCGTTGAACTCTGAAGACTGGGTCTTCAACAACGCTGGTGGTGCTATGGGTAACATGTTCATCCTTCATGCCTCCATTTCCGAGTATTTGATCTTCTTTGGTACTGCTACTGGTACAGAGGGCCATACTGGTGTCCATTTCGCAGATGACTACTTCACAATCCTTGTTGGTGAACAAAGAGCCGGTTTGCCAAATGCTGTGTTCCCAGAGATCTATAAGCCTGGAGAGACTCACCATTTGCAAAAGGGGTTCCAGAAACAATACATGATGCCATCGGGAGCATATGCCTTGGAGTTGGCTCAAGGATGGATCCCTGCGATGCTCCCATTTGGTTTTGCAGATGCTTTCTTCTCAACATTGGATGTCTACACCTTATACAGAACCGTTTACCTCACTGCAAAGGCGATGGTTGAATCCATACTCAGAGGTAAATTTTAGATACCTTTCCATATATACATAGAACATATAATTAACCCTTGAACATCATAACGGAATTGTACTCATCTATATTCATTTATGACCAGTGCTCTAACGAGTACAGAATGTATAATGTGGTGATGTCCGGATGTTTCGATCCCTTCCACTTTGAATGAAAAGATATGGGCTTAAAGTCACTTTGTTCAGGCTGAAAGCTGGTTGTTTATATCTATACAACGTTGATATGGCTACTCCTCGTAATACCAGTCCTCAGTTTGCATCACCACTCGTCTCAACGACGACTCCGTTGAGGACTCCCCTACATCTTCAACATCAACAGCAACAACAGATAGAAGAGGAGAAGACATGGCTCAACACGGAGAGAGCACTTGATGAGCTGAAAGGAACAGAACTGATCCCACTGGTGATGGACATAGTAGAGGCTGCCAACAGTGATGCTCTACGACCACAAGACGTTGAAAATGCGGTAAGTATGTGCTGATGAAACTACATCTCAAGCTACTAACACGGCATTGCAAAGGCTGGTCCAATCAAAGTACGCATCTCAAGGGCAAGAGATATCCTACGAAGCATGCACGGGTTAGCGGAGACTCCTGAGGAGAGAGAACAACGAGTTCTAAGGCTCAAGAAGAATATCGAATCAAAGAGTAGGATCCTACAACAGTTTAAAGAAACCGTAGGCCAGAGGCTGCCACTCTCTAAGGAAGAAGGACCACAACAAATGAAGACGGAAATTCCATTCGATATCCTACCACCACAGGAAACCAAGGCAACATTCGAAGACGTTGAAATGAAGGATTCCTAAGTTCAACACTGCTTCGAAACAAATCATTATAGACACCCAATTACATCAACACTACCATAACAAGTTGATCTGTATTGCTTCGGTAGGGTGAACATGATTTACCAGAGCGTAAGAAAATGATGATTTTGAAACTAACGAAATCAACGCTTAAAGAGTTTCCTAAACCTGTAGAGTTAGACTCCGTACATGCAATCGTAATTGTGTGTATGATGTGAATGGTTAGAATGATACTAATCTGAATGCTGTTAGTATGGAAGAGATCTGTGTTATCTTTTATATGTTCAAGAGGAGATCTTGGCCGTAAAAAACACTTGCTCACAGCATTGATAACAACGAAGGGATCTGTAGAACTTTCCTTTATACCCATTGATATTGAATTATCTTCCGCTGTTATGTTCATAATCGGGATTCTGATCAAAGGCACCATCACGTCGAATTTCTTCTAACAATCTCCTCTACCTGAGCTGCATTTCTTCATCTACTTCTTATTCTATCAGCCCTAGTTCCATTATCAAATTCCATTACCAAATTTCATTATCAAATTCCATTATCAAGTATAGGTAATGGCGGTTGTTGTGATAAATCTTCTCGTGGCTCCTCTAGTGATGGATATCATATCAGATTGGTTAGTCTTCTTCAATGAGTACCGAGTCTTCTGGTTTCGCTGTACCTTAATAGGTTTGAAGTTGCCGCTGTAGTTCTTGATTAGCCGTTGATGTTTCTTCTTCAAGTTAAAGACTACTTGAGATGGCCCAGGGAAGAGTTCTTCGAATTATCCTTGAATGTCATCTACAATCCCGTTTTCTACTACTTGATGTCTTGTTTATGGTCATTCTTCCGTTATATTTCTAATTTTATGTATAAAGCTGTAGAGGGTTTTGGATCATTCCGTGTTGATAATAATTCAAAATGTAAATAATACCTTCTGAAATTGGAAACATCCTTACATTTTTGACGATTGCTAGGACAACGGGAGAAGAAGAGTGATATAAACATAAAAAATGGTGTAAGCCATTTTGGAAGAATTACTGATGTAATCAAAACCGCAAATTGGTATATATAATGATATAGATATGTTCTACATTTTGGTATACCATATTATCGAAGTTTAGTTTAGTTGTTGGAATATAAACAATTTTATAAGGAGTTTTCTAGTTATACCATACAAATCTATGAACGATTATATCTCAGGAAGTATTGAAGGTTATTTTCTCAGACTTTATACACACTCTCAGTTCAGGTATTAACCACATGCTAGTGTACTTTGGAGAAATTTAAGGTCGGTTTGTTATTTCTATTAGTATCATTCTAATAATTCTAATACACTTGTAGTGCCCAATGACATCAAAGAACGACACCCAAACACCCAAGCACCCAAACACCCAAACACCAGTCGTGCGTGTACCGCTTCTTCTCGCCTCGCCTTCGACGAATGAAAATTTCCAACAAGGCGAAAAAGTGAAAAATTGGACGGAGCAAGTGTGTAGAAGGAGAACTGTTTTCGTCATATCTTCAACACAGTAAAGCAATGTCCCAACCTTTGCCAATTGATCTCGTTGAGATCCCAGGTGTCACATCCGAGAAGCCAAAGCCAACAGGTCTGTGGTCCTCCAACCCACTCTTCTCCTTCTTGAACAACGCCTATGAGAACATTGCAGAGCATCGTCGTACACTCAACCTCACCAACCCAGGTACCATGGAGAACTTGAACAAAGAGGTCACCAGAGATGTCTTCCTCAACCAGTACTTCTTCACAGGCCTTAGAGCCGACCTGAACAAGGCCTTTTCCATGAACCCGGCCTTCCAAACCTCCCACACTTTCTCCATCGGATCTCAGTCTATCCCTCCATACGCCTTTTCCGCTCTGTACGCTACTGATACTTTCTTTGCCCAAGGTAACATCGACAATGACTTCTCCCTCTCTGGTAGATTGAACTATGGCTGGGATAAGTTCAACGTCTCAAAGGCCACGTTGCAAATCGTCAGAGGTCAACCAACCATGCTTCAACTCGAACAGGATTTCCAAGGTTCAGACTACTCTTTGAACTTGAAGGCCTTGAACCCATCATTCCTCGACAATGGAAACTTCACAGGTGTTGCTGTTGGTTCCATCTTACAGTCCATCACTCCAAAGTTGGCTGTTGGTTTGGAAACCGTTTATTCCGCCCAGCCATCCATGCCAGCTGACGCTGCAGTTTCTTACTACACCCGTTACAACGCTGGAAATTGGATTGCTAGTGCTCAACTCCAAGCTCAAGGTGCCATTGTTGCCTCCTTCTGGAGAAAAGTGGCTGAGAACGTGGAGGCTGGTATCGAAACCCAATTATCTTCCCAAATTGTCCCAGTTGCTGGTGGTGCCCTCCTCGGAGGTCAACCTTCATTCAAAGTGAACTTTGAAGGTGTCACCACCATTGGTGCCAAGTATGAGTTCCGTCAATCTGTCTTTAGAGGTCAAGTTGATTCCACCGGTAAAGTTGCTGCCTTCCTAGAGAGAAGAATCCTTCCAACCGTTTCTGTTCTCTTCTGTGGTGAAATTGATCAATCCAAGTACACCTCCAAGATTGGTGTTGGTTTGACATTTGAAACTGCTGGATCTGAACAACTTGCCTTGATGCAACAAGGCTTGATTGATGCTAATGGTAACCCAGTTCCAGGTGCTCCACAGATCTAATCCGTTTGTCCATAACGATATTGAAGACGATGCCATTAACCAATGTTGTTTCAGAGTAACGATTTGATGATCTTCATGAAGTTTCCTACTCATTTTCTTGTGAATACGTATCATAATTACAAAATTTAGTGCCCAATTAGACAAATTATGATGGTTTTTTTTTGTTTAAAAAAACACAATCAATACTCTTGTAACATAGTGTAAGTTGTATTACACGTCATGAATGTCGTAGATGTGTTGCGTAATGTTCGTCATTATGGATGTAGCTTCATTACAGTGTTTGTATTCTTCCAACACAAGCTCAACATGCTAATTTCTAAAAGAATGATTTCAAAAACCCTCTAAACGATGAGTCTGATTTTTCCTCCATTGGGGATTCTCCCAACATGTTATAAACGTCATAAGATGAATACCTATGTGTAGAGGTGTTCTTGTTGCTCTTGTTGGAGTTCCTGAATATTGGATCCGTTACTATACGGTTATCCCTCGTACGTGCTTTCGCTATTGGGTTGAGATTCAACTTTATGTACTTTTCTGTCCTTGGAGTAGAAGCTTCATAATCGTCCGATGGGTCCATCCAAGAGGACTCAGATTGGTACAATGATATCGATCTCGATGATCTGCTGAAGGAGCCATGGTTTCGCGTTCTCGGTTTATATGGCAACATGGTACTTGACGAAGTGTCTCTTTGAACTGATGCATCAGGGGTATAGTAGTTTGTAACTTCTTGTTCGTGTTCCTCAAAGAAACTATCCAGTGCCAGTTCCAACGAAGATGCATTTGATTTGGTTCTTTTCAGAGAAGAAGTGCAATCTTGTAAGAAAACGTTATCATCAACACAAGTCTTCGATTCTGATTCCGAAACCAAGTTGAAGCACGCCACTGCGGTGCTGATCGACTCTATGGACCCCATTGAGACGTTTCTCCTTATTGGAGAAGATTCATAGAGTACAGCACCTGCCAGAGGTGTCATCATCGGAGGTGTTGGTGGTGCCACTGACTGAAGGAACAAATTTCTAAATTGGCATATACTTTTCAACGAAGACTCCAGATCGTTGATTATCGAGTCATTTGCAGTGTGCAATACTATTCTCCAATATCTTTCCGGGTTGGCCAAGGGCAAGATAAACTGGTTCTTGGAGATTTTGAGTATTTTCAACTTCGGCAGTATAGGATAAACAACAGATCCACATTGCAGATAACTAACAGCCTTTTGATGGAGTTGGAACAGTTCAAATTTCCCATGTCCTAGCAACCGACCGTGTGATTGGTTATTCGTATCGGGCATTTCTTCAAATGTAAAGATCTCGGCGTTCATATATTCAAATAGCACAGATTTGTCCTCATCAACAGCAACCTTCATCTCCTCCATAGAACCCTTTGTAGACAACGCTGGAGACACCCTCGTATTGGACTCAAGTAACGTACTCTGACTCGCCTTTCGAGCCAATGCACGCTTCCTTGGTGTCAGTTGTGAGTAAGAAGTCTTTTTTAACAACTTTCTACTCTTTGATATGTCTATAGCGTCCCGACTGATCGAGGCACTAGCTCCAATTTCACCATGTGCTTGTCCATCAACCACACTCCACATAGGCTCCTTGTCATTGGCACAGGATACCGTTGGCGCCAGCGCCAACGCTTGTGAACTGAGACGAGCTCCACCAAGCGTACTACTGTTTGTAGATGATGTGAGCATATGTACGATGGTCTTTTCACGTATAAGCCTGCTTCAACGGTAATGTTATTGCTTTGTTTTGATTTGAAGCTCAACTTTGTTGTTTGTTTTGATTTTGGAGCACAGGTTGGAAATGCGCAGTTACCCTCCTCACGCACAAGAGAATTTCGAATTACGAATTCCGGGGGGCACCGAGTTGGTCACCGAGGTGTTTGATAATTGCGCTTAAACCGACCAAATACGCGGGCTCTCCACGCGGGCTCTCCACGCGAATTCGCGAACAGAGTCTGTGAATTGTAGGTTGAAGAGATTAATCCCCGTTGGGCTCTAACACCACCTCAATAGTTGGAATAGACGGGAAACAAAAAAACCAGCCAGCGGCAGCGCGGCGGGGAGGAGAAGCTGACCTCGGAAAGCAATTACGCTCACTACGAGCCTACGGTCCCTGCCTAACGTGTTCTCTCTAGCTGTTCCTCTCAGGCGGACGTAATCACCTTTTGCCCCACACGGAAACTCCATTGGCGTAGACAGGCCTGCGTGGCCTACAACCGTTCCTTCTACGACTGATGCTCTCTTCTCTTGGGGGGGGGGGGGCGGCAGAGTCTCCTGTTGAAAAGTAACAAATCGTAGGATTTGGTTATACAAAGAAGAACTTCCATCCCCTCTCCACCCGTTCTGGCTTCCCCTTCCCACTCTTCTTCGAATTAGATTACTATTTCAGAACGTTTTATTATACAATGTTTGCCTCTACCCAATTGATACGTTGTACTAGAGGACTGGAAAGATTGACGATGTCAACTAGATCCATCACCACTGCCAAGTCCATCATCTACTCGTCTCATGGAGTTCCTCAGGATGTGATTAGAGTTCACACTTTTACCATCCCCGATGCTGAAGGTGACTCTGTTGTACTCAAGTCATTGGGGTTCCCAATCAACCCTTCTGACATTAACCAATTGGAAGGTGTCTATCCATCTAAGCCGGAGAAGACTACAAAGTACGGGACTGAGGAACCAGCTGCAATTGCTGGTAACGAAGGTCTATTTGAAATTGTTCAAGTTGGCCCAAACGTTAAAGACCTCTCTGTTGGAGACCATGTGATCCCATTGTTTTCCAATTTCGGTACTTGGACATCTCATAACGTTGCCCAGGAGAAGGATTTGGTAAAATTGCCAAAATCATTGTCTGTGGTTGCTGGTGCAACCATCTCTGTGAACCCTGCCACTGCTTATCAACTCGTCTCCAATTACGGGTTAGAAAAGGGTGATTGGTTGATTCAAAATGCTGGTACGTCTGGTGTTTCTCAAATGGTGGCACAGATTGCCAAATCTAAGGGTATCAATGTGATCAGTGTCATCAGAGATCGTAACGATTTCGATCAAGTGAAGGCCAAATTGGAGGCTCAAGGTGCTACTAAGGTGATCTCTGAGACGGAAAATGGTGACCGTGCCGTTGGTGCAGAGATTAAGAAGCTCACTGGTGGTAAGATCAAAATAGCGTTGAACTCTGTTGGTGGAGTCTCTTCCTCTAACATTGCTAGAAAGCTTGCTCCAAACGCTACAATGTTCACCTATGGTGGTATGTCTAAAAAGCCAGTGAGTATTCCAACGTCATTGTTCATCTTTAAGAACTTGACATGTAAGGGTTACTGGGTCACTGAAAACACCAAGAAGGATCCTCAGTCAAAGATTGAAACCACTGAAGAGCTCGTCAAGCTCTACCAGTCCGGACAGTTGAAGGAACTGGATGTGAACGAACACATCTGGAAATTGGATGAGTTCTCTGACGAGCAAATCTTGGAGTTACTCAAGGGAGTTGTTGAGAATGCTTATAACGGTAAACAATTCATCAGAATTGTTTAAAATGGAGACACACATGTACACATACACATCGATATTATTTATATATACCTATATCTCCCACACATCACCTCACCATTGGCGTAGATCAAGACCCCTTGCATCACCACAGCACCGCCATCATCACACCACACAAGCACAGTATTAGCACCCTGATGTCGTAGAAGTCTCACCCATCGTACCTTGTGCTTTTATGGAAACCGTGTTGAAGGCCGCCACGTTCAATCCCCGATGGTATATTTCCTTTCATCGTGTGCAATTGGCGGTGTTGATCCGCCTAGGAAAAACAGCAATATGATACCATCAAACTTTTTCCATCAGATTTCCAAGTTACAACAACAAGCCTGACTCGTTTCAGTTAAGTCCAGCGTGGTGTGTGTTAAGTTCCTCAATAAGCGATGAATCTAACCTCGTTGATCAGTTTCAAGGTATTCTTTGTTCTTTTACGTGAGACGTTTGAGTCTGCAATCGTCATATCGATCTTACTCTCTTTCCTCAAGCAAAACTTTACGACGAATGAACGCAGGGCGGAAGAGAACCGTGTTCACATAGACAAGGCAGTATACAGATCGTTACAACTACAGGTATGGCTCGGTGCTTTTATAGGGTTGGCGATTTGTTTGGCTATAGGCGCCGTGTTCATTGCGTTGTTTTACCTGATTGGTACCAATTATTGGACAACTTATGAAAGGGTTTGGGAAGCTGTGTTTAGCGTTCTCTCAAGTTTGATAATCTCCATCATGGGTCTTTCTCTCTTGAGAATGAATTCGATGCAAAAGAAGTGGCAAGCCAAATTGAGTAAAGATATGGTGAAGCAATTCGAAACCGATCCCACAGGTGTTGATGAGGAAGATTTCGTTGAAGGGTCTCAACAGAAGCGCGGTATCAGAGGTTGGTTTAAGAAATACTCTGAAAAGTATTCGTTGATGGTATTACCCCTTGTTACTTTGCTCAGAGAAGGGTTAGAGGCAATCTTTGTCATTACTGGAGTTTCAGCTTCTGAACCAGTATCTTCATTACCTCTTTCCATCATCTTGGCATTCACCATTGGTTCTTTAATCGGTGTATCACTTTACAAAGGTGGGAATAAGATGAAACTACAGATGTTCTTGATAGGGTCGACGTGCTTCTTGTACATTGTTTCTGCCGGGTTGATGTCCCGTGGTGTTTGGTTCTTTGAGTTGGAACAATACGTCCAACGGTGTAATGGCCAAGACATGACAGAAGTTGGTAATGGACCAGGATCTTATGACATTACAAACACAATTTGGCATGTCAACTGTTGTAGTGGGGTTAATGATGGTGGATGGATGCTTTTGAACGCCCTTGTTGGCTGGCAAAACACTGCGACTTATGGTTCAATATTGAGTTATTGGGTGTACTGGGTATTTGTTATTATCATGTTAAAGATCAAACTTTTCCAAGAGAGAAACGGTTATCTACCATTTATCCCATTGAAATGGCAATTGCCTAAGATTCTGAAGAGATATCACATTATCAAGTACAATCTGGAGAATAACGAGACATACGGGGCGATCCATCCCGTTGAATATAATAGCATAAATGATCACGAATTGCGCAACCAGCCACCATCATCATCAGCATCTCAACTCCACAGTGCTAGTGAAATTGCCCATGGTACAGATTCCACAGGGTTATTAAGCGGTGGGAATTCATGAATCAACTAATTTTACGCTTCAAACCATCGCTTGCTAGATAACTTGACAGCATCATAAGAGAATACACAAGAAATAAGAGTCATGATCTTACATATTAACGTAAGGTGATGATTGCAGATGACTGTAGCATTAATAGTGATAACATGAGTTGTATATATATAAAAAAAGGAGATGAAAACATTAATGTGGTACTAGTAGGAGGTCTCTAATCACGGCCTATACCCAATATCTTCCATGAGTCCACGTCAAAGACAATAGTAGCAGTGATACACGCAAGATATTTGTCATCTTTGGTAAAAGCTCTTGCGTACACAACGTATTTACCTGGAGGCACTTCATTCGGAATCTCCACAGTCTTTGTTAGTTTATATTCACCTGGTTCCAAGGGACATTTCAAGTCCACTTCACCAACTTCATCACACAGGTCATATGTCTGGGAGATAAGCTTGATGTAACCATACCTCACATCAACGTCAACGTAGGCACCTTTCTCAACCAATTCATGGAGGTGACCAACGGCAGCAACCGTAAGGTTTGCGCCACGTGCTGGAGGGTTAGGAATAATATCAACTAAGTCGATGGTCAAGAGTTGCTTCTGTGAAAAATCACAGATGGCCACTGGTGAATCACCTGGAACAGGCTCTTCACCTGGTAAAATTGTGGACTTGAGTGGGTTCTGTTCATCACGAGCAAACAACGAAGATGAAACCACACATTGTAGAGTCAGTGCGCTCAAGAATAAGCTCTTGAGAGAAACCATCGTTTATATCGTTAAAAGCTCTTCTAGTTTAAATTAAGATGTTGGAGACGTTTAGTATATCCGTACCACAAAGGAAATTAGAGGGTTAATCTGACCTTTTGGTATTTGCCTTGTTTGCTTTTGCTAACTGCTTTGATAAGGGGTTGCAACACCTAAATTTGAAAATTTTAAATCCGCCAGTTCTTCCCCTATGTTTTCTCCGTGGGATTTTTGTTGCTTGAGCTGAAGGTTTTATCACCTGCTGCTGCTGTTGCTGCTGCTTTTCAATGCCGTCATAGACCAATTGCAAGCCAAAAGCGCACGCCATTTCGGTGTGAAATGAATGATTTTTGGAGGCGATTAAATTATTCTTGTTACAGCGCAGTGAAGCCGCCGATAGCAGCTAAATGAAACATTATGGACTTGATTCTTAATCTCTCTGTAACATTTAGCGGTGTCTGGAGACGGTTACTATGGTTTCAAAACCTTCAAAATTCCTGTTTTTCACCCCCCGCAGAATGCATAGGAGTTAATCGGTTGCCATGGTGATTTCGTTTGAATGAGGAAAAACAAGCAAGCGGGACCAAAAGGGAAAAAAGGGGGGGATCAATTCCGGTAGAACTGTCCTCGGAACTGTCCTCGGAACTGAAACTCAGATGTGTGTGGCGCATGGCAAAAGTGAGAGAGAAAAGCCTGAGCCTACGAGCCACTGCGGCGCACGCGAGCCCATGGCCCTCTCTCTCCAGTTTAATCCCTGTAATACTCTTCATCACCTCAACGCTGACATTGATTTTACAACCATTCCGTGTTTATATAAACCGTTGTGTTTGTGTGTGATCAATTACTGACGGTGAATTCATCCCCTTCAGTGCTCTTTGAACCTCCAATTTCATGCTAAGTCGACTGGCAGCAAATAGACAAATACTGGTGAAGTCTATACAACTATCTAGAAACATGGCTTTGTCATCAACCACCGTTGAGAAATCAAACTTTTACGCCGATTCAAAGGCACCAATCGTGTCGCTTACTGCAAAGACCTTCTTTGACCAATTGACTGAAAAGGAGAAGTTCTATGCCCATCATTTCTCGAAAGCTGGCCACTGGGGTACGAGAGTGGTTTTGAGACAAGTGTCTCATGAATCTGAAGACATCTTTGATTTGATCTTGGACATCCATAAGTCTCTTAACGGTGATTACTCCAAGATATCTGAAGCTTCCAAGCAAGGCTACCTGGAATATGCGTCTCAATTCCTCTCAAACTTGGGTAACTATAAATCATTTGGTGATAAGAAGTTCATCCCACGAATCTCCATGGAAGAGTTTGAACAGATCATCAAGGACTCTGGTGCATCGTTGGAATTGTTTAAAAAGATCAAAGAGCCTCTGTTCTCCATTGATAAGAAGTCTGCTTTGCTCGGCTTCCCTTCTGAAGGTCACGTCTCAGGTTATTACTTTGGCGATGTCTCCAAGGAGAACATTGATACCATCAAGAAGATTCTGGGTGAACGCAAGGTTTACTTTGAGAACTTGAGAATCAAAAAGAATTCCGAAACTGACTATGACATCCTCGTTGCCTCATCTTTGAAATCAAGTGATAAGACCTATCCTCCTCAAATTGATGCTGAAGGTTATAAACTCACAATCAAATTTGGAGATCATTCCCGTGAAATGGCTCAAATCGCTGCAGAATTGGAGAAGGCTAAGGATTACGTTGCAAATGATACCGAAACTAAGATGATTGAAGCTTACATCGAGTCCTTCGAGACAGGTTCCATCGAGGCCCATAAAGAGTCTCAAAAGTACTGGGTTAAGGATCTTTCTCCAGTTGTTGAGACAAACGTTGGGTTCATCGAAACGTATAGAGAGCCTGGTGGTGTTGCTGGTGAATGGGAGACTCTGGTGTCAATTCAAAACAAGGAGCGTACCAAGAAGTTCCAGGCATTGGTTGAATCCGCTGGTGATTTCATTCAACTGTTACCTTGGTCAAAGGACTTTGAAAAGGACAAGTTTACACCTCCAGACTTTACCTCTCTGGAAGTCTTGACCTTTGCCGGTTCTGGTATCCCAGCAGGTATTAATATTCCAAACTATGACGATATTAGACTCACTGTTGGGTTTAAAAACGTCTCCCTTGGTAACATCCTCAATGCGAAATCTGGGAAGGAGCCAATTACGTTTATCCATGAATCTGAACATGAGTTATTCAACAAGTACCGTAACGACTCCTTTGAAGTCCAGGTCGGTATACATGAACTGCTTGGCCATGGCTCTGGTAAGCTTCTAAGTGAACTTCACGATGGTACGTTCAACTATGACCACGAAAATCCACCTGTTGGGCTCGATGGTAAACCAGTTACAACGTACTACAAGAAGGGTGAAACCTGGGGTTCCAAGTTTGGTTCTTTGGCTGGTGCCTATGAAGAATGTCGTGCTGAGGTAATTGCTATGTATCTGATTTCAAACAAGGATCTACTCAAGATCTTTGGTTTTGAATCACAAGAGGACCAGGATAGCATCATATACGCGGGATTCTTACAAATGTCTCGTGCAGGGTTGTTGGCGTTGGAGTTTTGGGATCCATCCTCTTCGAAATGGGGTCAACCTCACATGCAAGCCAGATTCTCCATCATGAAGACATTCCTACAATCAGGATTAGCAGAGTTGGTGTACACTAAGCCAGACTTCAGCGACTTGTATGTGAAGGTTCATAAGGACAAGATTCCATCTGTCGGACATGAAGCTATTAAGGATTACCTAAGACACTTGCACATATATAAAGCATCTGGTGATGTTGAAAAGGGTTCAGAGTATTTCATTGACAGATCCACAGTTACACCTGAGATTGCAAAATTGAGAGATGCTGTGTTGAGAGCAAGACTCCCAAGAAAGCAATTCATCCAAGCAAACACCTCAATCGTGGATGGAAGTGTTATTCTAAAGGAGTATGAAGAATCCGAAGCTGGCTTGATCCAAAGTTTTGCTGAAAGAGAAGTCTAACTGCTACTGAATCTTGTCTAAGAAGTAACAAGGAGAGAAAAAACATACCAAAAGGTAGAATCAAACAAAAGAATTATTTATAGCTTCAATTCTAGTTCGTCATTTGAAATAGCAGCCTTTGTATATCTTCTTTACTGGATCGACGTAGTGTAACTTTTCCTCCATCAGAGTAATCAGACCTTGGTCCATAGGATGGTTGTGAAAGAATTTCTGAAGCTTGCGTGGAAGAGAACGGAGTAGGACCTGTATTTTCGTCAACCATGCCTCTTGACAGCCTTTTCAATACTGATTCATAGTTCATCACTTTGGTTTCTAATCGTTTGATTTTACCCTTTTGCAGTTCCACTGTTCTTTGGAGCTCATTTACATTAGACGCAGAAATGGATTCCCTATTATAGACGCTCAATTGTCTTGAAAGCGAATGACTTTCATTTACAATCAAATGAACAGCTTCCTGTATGAATAAAACAGCTTCATTGATCTTCTCGATCTGGTCTCGGTCACTATCATCAGTATGAGATTGGATGGATTGTAAACTATCACGGACAGTCGTCAATGAACCATTGTCAATAATACCATCAAAGTCTTTGAAAATGGCTATCGACAATCCCATGATGCATCGCTTTAGTTCATGTTTCAGAACGCTGTTCCTCAAAGTTTCTGCTCTCAACAGACCATTCAGCTCACGAGTCTCACGGAGGAGACTTCTCATATTGGACAATTTCTTATCTAACTGTGTAGCATCCGAAGTTCGATCACTTAATCTTTGACGAAGTTCTCTTATATCCAGTGAGAGCTGACCATGGCGACGCTCAGACTCAACCAACTGATCCCTCAAGCTTTTGATTGTATCCTCCTTCAGACGTATAATGTTGCCTTTCTTGGCCTCAACTCTTTCAAGATGTGCCTCCAACTCTTGGACTTGGCTACCAAGTTTGTCACAAGCAGCACATAACGCCTTTGATTCTTCATCGTGCCTTTGACATTGTTCGTGGATCTGGTTTTTTAGTTCTTTGACTTTGTCATCGCTATCTTTATTGGCAGTTTCTAATGTGACTATTGTCTTCATATGTGTATCAAGTTCCGCTTGGGCAGAAGTCATCAGTGCAACTTGATCGTTAATTATCTCTTCCATTTTAGTCGCCTTTGTTGTGAGCTCTGTGATATTGAGCTTTAGTTTGGCATTAGAGCCTTGAAGCTCATGATTTTGTTTCTCGAGCAGTTCTTTCATCTCTGTTACACTGTCTCGAGAAGATTCAACCACTTTCAATTCAGTCTTACACTGTAGAAGCTCTTGAGATTTTTGCTGAGAACTAAACTGAGACTCCTTGAGAGTAATATTCAACTCTTCCTCCTTGCATTTCAAGTTTTGTAACTCAAGTGATAGTTCTTGAATCTTTGATGAAGTTGTTTTACGTTGGTTATCAAACTCCTGAACTTGGAACTGGAGATTCATTGCTGTCTGTTTGTAAGCTTCAAGCTGATTTCCAGTGATACTGTTTGAAGTTGATAATTCTTCAACCATTGATATAACATCAGATATAGAAGTCACCGACTTTCCAGTGAGAGTGTAACACAGCTGGTTTATGGCTTTGAAGAATTCCCTCTCACACAAAGCGCGGCCCTTGGACTCAGCTGTAGCTATTTCATCCTTTAGTTGGCTATAGCTCTGGTTAACACATGTGAGCATTTTGGCAGTTTCTGCACTCTGAAGTCTCGCTGTTTTTAGATCGTCGTTGATAAGTGATGCTTTCAGGGTAATATGACTCATTCTGTCTTTGAGCTTTAGTATAGTATGATCTCTTTCAGCAATGTCTTGCTGCAGACTAGATAATCGAGTCTCAACCATCCCCAAGTCTCCCTGGAGCAGGTCAACTTTGTGACATAAACTCTTGACACCATGTTGTACTTTTGTAATGGTTTCCTTCAAGTCCCAGTCTCCATCATCAACGAGACTTGAATCCTTGAGAAGAGGAAGTAACGATTTGAGAAACTTCTCAAAATTCCAAGTAGCTGAGCTCCCTTCCGTATCAACCTTTGTTTCGAGAAGCGCAGATCCATGTATGTTGCCGTGGTTGATGTGATTGAAGTTTGGCAACCTTGGTGGCTCCTGATCAAGAATATCAACTTGTTCATAAGAGTCATCAGCTGGTAGAAGTGACTTCTCCCTATCATCATCTACACAAAGTCTCAAAGAAAACTGAGACTCAGTTTTCCGTACAGAGTCCAAGCTCAAGTCTTTGAACTTTGATGCAAGTGAAATCGTATCGTCTTGTGAATGATGAATGGAGTCGGACATTTCATATGCGGGCGATACGGTAGTTGAGCTTGTCCCTGCATCTCCTGGAGAGAAAACTGATATAGCACTACTCTTTGGAAGCTGCGTGGACGGGGCACTGGAACTTCCAAAGCTATGCTGTTCTCCAACGCAGCTATACTCCAGTTGCTGAGCTGTAAGATGTTGCAACTGCTTCAGATCTTGCAGTGAAGCGTCTGGTGTAGCACTGTACTCACTGGAGCTTACTTGCTCCGACTCATGAGAAGACACCAATGGCTTGAGAGGTGTGGATATCTGCCGGCTAGAAGCTGGGAATTCATCGTTGATGTCACGGAATGTGACATTTCTCATGAATCTAATAGAACCAGACTTTGCTGTAGGACCATCTGTTGTTTTTTTATTGTCCTGTATCTCTAGTCTTGTTGAGCCAAAGGGATCAACGCCGAAATCGGGCAAATTATCCAAGAATTCACCCATGCTCTTAACATTTGCTCGAAGAGTTGTCATGTAAACGTCATTATCCGCATCCCTATCAAGTCTTGATTTCATGGGACTGGAGTTCGTACTGTATGACTTCAAGATAGGTATGACATTGTCATGTTCGGCTCTTTCAACGGAACAGTTTCCCCCAAAACGTGGGGCAACCTCCTGGTGTATGTTTCCAAAGGATACATCACTGTTGAAGTTGCTGCTACTCTCTGTGCTTGTAGATAAATCCGAAGAAGACATAGACCTGAGATCTTGTTGTTTAGATACAACCTTGGCAACAAGAAGTTGATAAAGAAGGAAACAACATCCTTAGCACTTACCTCCTAACACAACATTGCCAGAATATAATACAAAATTGTTTTTGTGGATATATTTTTAATGTTTACTAACCCCATGGGGGATTTAAATCACCCGGCCAACAAACTCCACATCATACACCACAATCCATTGATGGTCCATTCAGACATAGCATAACAAATAGGGGAATTACAGTTAGTGATTGTATGTTACCCCAAGGTTACCTCTTTTGTTGATCTGTGTATTAAATATATGTTTGTATCGAAGTGTGAGGTAGATACCATACATCTCCTAGAATTCTTGAAGTAAACACCCACAACCATATTTTATGGATATTGCTGCTCCTCATTAGTTGAATATTGATGTGGACGATTTACTTGATAACCAAAGCCCTGCTGCAGAAGCTGCCCGCCAACTATTTGTTGATGAGAAGACCCTGATATTGGCAACGGTGGTCTGTTAAGTCCATATGACAGTTGAGAGTAGTCCTGTCCCGAGGGAGCACTATACACAAGGTATTGACCTGGCGGTTGGAGAGTGCTTGATTGGGATCCTGGATACTGAAACAGAGGCGGTATCTGTGTCTTTTCAAGCTGCCTTGGTGGAACTCCTGTCTGATAAGACGATGATATCATTGACCCCAGTTGTGGATTATATCCCATTAGTTGTTGTTGATGGTGATGGTTGTACAGTGGCTGCGCTGCAGACTCTTGGGTATAAGTAGATTGGGGATATTGATGGACTTGATGCTGTTCATACTGTGGTGAGTTGTATGAGGTCACAGTTTTAGTCTTTTTAGTGTTTGGCAATGCTTCGTAGACTCCTCTAAGCGGCTCTGAAGCCGGAGCTTGTGATATCGGTTGTACAGTCTGAACTGATCGTTTCTGATTCAGCTCTAATTCTCCCAAACTTGGAAGACCATTTACGCGCAGAAGCTCTGCATTACCTTCACTCTTCAAATCTTGAAGGAACTCGCCATAATCGAAAGCCGATATAATGGATCTTTCACCTGTGTTCATATTCAGGAAGCCACGTAAGAGATCTCTCTTAAAAATTCTTGGTTCACAATAGATAGCACAGGTGATAGCCTTTGGAATCAAATAAATGCGCATCTCTGCCTTGTAACGAGGTCTTGCGACTTTCTTCTTCAGAAATGTTGTTGTAGGTCTTTGCCCAAGTACCCCGAGAGTTTCTTGATAAATCTCCTTATTGAGTTGGATACTACGAAAATCCTCATCCTCGTCATCGTTAAGGTAGAGATTTCCTGGCATCGCAGTTTCCAGCTTGAGAAGAACCGATCCTCCAATCTCTGATGCCGCTGCTCTTGTCACTCTTATAAGAGAGTACTCTGAAATACCAAATAGGCTGTACACCGCCTCATCTATTGATGAGAATTGAGGGATCTTAGAATGCCCCTTGGGAGAGGAGTTTGCATCGTCGACGAATTTCACTGGTCGAACATCTAGTAGACTTGAAAATCCTGAAACTGCATTCCTGGTTGATAACTCTTCATCTGTGACACTAACTGAAGATTTCTCATTGGAGTACTTGAGAACCTTTAAAGGTTTGCGCATTGAGTCAGAAACAAGAAGCGAATATAAGATCCCTAGAGTTGGTACCAGTGTAAGTCTCACAGTGGTTTCTTTAGATAACGGTCTCCCTTGCGGTCTTGAGTATCCAGTAGCCTTTCTATGAGAAAACTTTTCCTTTGACGATCTACTTGCTCGACGTCTTGCTAGTTGAACCAAATGCTCTGGAGAATTGTCAACTTCGACTGGTTCTAAGGGCTTTGGGTTGGACGGTGGCCTTGATTGTAAACCGTAACTCAAAGGTGGAATGAGTGTATCAACAGATCCAGGATCTGTTGGGTATCTTAATGAATCAACATCATTCACAAAGCTCGTAAAAGTGTTTGTTCTTGCAGGCATTCTTGTGTTTCCTGGATCTTTTGGAAGGAAGTTGTATTGCAAGAAAAGTAACTGAACCAGTAAGGAGTTTGTCTATGTTCTTTGCTTAGGAATGTACCAAAATTGTTGAAGTCAGAAGCTGGTGCAAAATGCCTGATGATTATGTAGGAAGAAATGAGCTTAGTATTCAAAGAAAGAAGTTGAACTTGACGTAAAGGAGACTCTTAAATGTTCTGAGATGGCCCCGGTTGCTGTTGTCTTTTTTGTAGAATTGGCAAGAGAACAAAACTACGTTCTGGCAAGTTATAATCAAAACAAAAACTATGCAGCTAATGGGCCCTTATATTAGATTCTTAGAACTAAACAATTTGCTCCCCCTACATGCAAGTACATTTTCCAAGTCACAACAACTTAATCCCCAAGATGTAAGTACGCTTTCGAAGTCACAACAGCTTCTTATTCATTTATAGTTTCAATGGAGGAAAGTTTAGCCTAAACTAAGTATGGAAAAGATCGGTAAGCTCTGCAGAGCCATGTCCGACTCAGCATTGCTATGGCGATTTCAGAAGTACCTCTGCTTACATTCTCCTGACCCCCAAGATCCCGTGGACCCACACGGTTGCCCACACCTCTTTCGAAGAAGGTGACGCTTTCCGCAGACAAAAGCTCATTTAAAGTTCGACAACATCGTGCATCATACCGCATATAAGCACACGATTGGAGCTTATATTATAGTTTGGATTGGGGGAAAGCTGCATACTGAGGCTTTCTGTTGGACCTAATGTTTGCCCAAAGTGCTTCCTTTGAACAGACTTGCCGCGACAGTTGCAACTTTGTAAATTGTCGACCGGGACCGTTCACCAAAACCCGTGTTGATCAATTGGAGCCATCTTGACAACTGGTAGTAATCAATGAGGCCAGATGAATATTACTAATACTTGATTCATGACATGATGTCTTTCAAATTGCTGCTCTGTGAGTACAAGACACAAGTCATAGCTTGCATGGGCAAGTGTACAGTGTCTAATGTGCACCGGTGATCGCAAATGTTTGACAACTTGGTAACCATTGAAGGGATTTGGTTTCGCAGCATCATTCTAATTACGCAGGAAAGGAAAAAAAAAGAAGTGCAGATTCGTGAACTAAGCTCTGCATATTCTTCCACACACTTGTCGGCCCAACAAAGTAGACTAGCCGGTCATGTACCATCTAGGCCTTCAAGTATTGAAGGGGTACCATATATACGACCTTGTATTTGCATGCCTGATAACGAGCAGTGCAACTCTGATTTGGATAGAAGTCCTGTCTTACGTACCTCATGGACCCTTATAAACACATTCATGATTTACACTTGTAAAATATCCCCCATTTTATATATTCTATCGCTAACTTGTGAATTTTAACTGTGTATGATGAAAATGCATTAGGACAGTGCATTTCATGGTAATCATATAGTCAGATTTGCCATACTCAAAGTTAGCTTTCTATAAACACAGCCACTAAAGTAAACCGTAGTGATGGATGAGCGTGACTGGTGATTCGTATGGTTATACAGTCTTGGATTTTCTATCGCCTTGTGCTCTTAATCGAGAGGGATGAACGGGCTGATTTAGAAAGGAGAGCCATTTTCGTATCGACAACTTTGCATAGATTGGGGTCAACCTTCTTGGTTATTTCTTTTAGATATATACGATATGAGTTGGTACTGCCTGCTAGCCTCAAGGTGAAAGGTATTGTCCAACGCAACTGACATTGACAACATGTCTTAATTAGTAATAGGATGAGCTGGTTTAGTAACACGCAGCTTTTCTTGTCTCCATGGTGGTTAATTCCCATCAACTTGTCGTGGTCGTAATAGACGTAGCAATTATTGACAAATAATGTTTAGCAAGACGTGAAATAGATCGTATATTCTAACCCGAGATTTCCTTATAATTTGATAAACACACGCATTATCAGCAAGTTGAACATTTTAGGCAGAAAGAAAGCTGCAGAAGCCGTGTAACTAGGTGTGGTTACCCTACGCTATTACATGGAGTGGATTGATTTCCAAAGAGTATCAGCCTAACATTCCTAACTCAAATAGGTGTTCGAAAAACTTCTAAATAGTGTGTATGCACTAAGTACATATCCATGATTGAAGTTTTGGAAAGTTACGCGAATCCAGCTGTATGTGAAATACTGCTGATCAGTGATCAAGCGAAAAGCCCTATTATACAGCCCAATATCAACACGCCTGTACAATCAATCGATAGGCCGTAGTTTCTCAAACATAAAATAACTGGGAAATAGGTGGGACACCGCAGAAACTGGTGAGTCCAGGTGAAGCCTCATGCAGAACCTTGATTTGGAGATCTCTAAAGTATATTCCGAAGCTTCGATCATGTCAGCTGGATAAGTTCCTTTTACCTTCAGCAGATGCCTGCTTCACTATGAATCTTAAACTTTCTTTCTTAACAACTCCTCAATGTTGGCATATACTTTAGTTGTTAAATCATTGCAGGTTACGTAATGTCAAGCACATGGGCATGTAATGATGGTAATAACAGAAAAGTGCATCTCATTATGTGTACATTGTGAGCTAACTGATATACTTCGGCATCTGACCTAGAAAATTGGTTATTCGAGCTCATCAAAATAGCAACACAGGGGCTCAGTGTTTAACACTTAGTGCTCGTTCTAATACGGAAAGAGATTTGTATCAGACCACATTAATTTAATAAGATGTTGGTCTGATAGTCATAGAGAGTACTTCACAATCTTAATGCATACTGTATCAGTGTGTAACTTTAATCCAATCAAATGTGAAGTGTAGCTTCACCGCAATCCTTTCTGTTAGTCTGTTGAACTAAATCAAACATACCACCCACAGATACTGGGGAATCATATATGTGTATATCGATAGGGTCAGAGTTGAAGATTGCATTTAATTTCTCAACCTTGGTACTTAATAACTCTCATGAGCTATTTTCAGAGGTGTGAGAACAATTGAATACAAGCACAGATTTACATAGCTTGAGATTATACTATTGTAAAAGAGTGAGATCCGTACTAACAAGCCTACAGATAACAGATGCAGTGTTAAAACATGACTCGTAGTCTGCAGTATGTCTTATTCCTGTAACGCGAAGTAAGAACCAATTGGCCCTGACGCTCCACTTTAAAAAAGTTACAAATGCCCCTTTTCTACCGTCCTAATATTAAGTGAGTGTGTGCGCGCGCTTGAAAATTGGCCGATGGAGATGTGTTGAGGGCAGTGAACAATAGACATCGGTCCCTAGCTCTTGGTAATTTGGTCAGTGCTTTGTAAGATCCAGGTCTGGTCCCTGAGGACCAAAAAAAACACACACCACCGATGATCTCCAATCGTAATGGTTCACATACTTAACTTGATAATGCAGAACTATAATTGTATGGTATTGAACTATAATAATAGAGAGTGTAGTGAGAAAAGCAGAATCATGGATCACAACTTTGCACTTTGCAATTATTGTGATTTGTGAGCGGTTGTTCAGGTCACAGAGAGCTGTAAACTAAATGTAAGTGTACGTGTGGAGTGATCATGCAATCTCAAAACGTGAAGGATAATGCATCTGCCCGTTGGACGTTAGATTCACAATCTGAGCCTACAAGACAAGGACTTATGATACATATGAATTTATTGAAAACTTATTTTTACGCTGGAGACATGGAAATACTTGCTCTTTGGTATTCTCTTTTAACAGCAATCTCTTGCTCAAGGTTCAATAAAACCCTCCTCATAAATCACGATTTACATACAAAGTCCCAAAAATTTTATGCATTATGACTAATTCAACTTTACTTATAATCAGAAGTTAGACTGTAACTAATGAATAATTAAGAAGTTTTAAGCATTCGGATAGTCATTGCTTGAAAGTATGACTCCTTTTCGTTTGCGCGTACAGTCCCTCCTCATAGACTCAAAAGGGGCATCAATACATATTAAAGAGATTAGACGTGTCGTTGATTTGTTGATACGAAGTTGAAAAACGAATGATTTCAAGTACATTAAAAAACAAAAGCCATGTATTGATCAATATTGATCAATCTGTGTCCTAACAGTCAGGATTGAATGCCTCAGGATTTCATTCTCTTCTGGAAATGTCCTCAATTCATAAGTTTCTGACATCTCGTACAACTTATGGATGCACTGATAGTTTGGTAATATCCAGAATATTGCATACTGCTAAAATCTGTTTAATGAATTTCTGCATAAGATCGGATCGGCTTGAACAGAGTATTGCTGGAGCTAGTTCCAATATATAGATGCTATTGTTTAAGCAACAATCTGCAATTCACAATTCAGTAAAGAACTCTCATATAATCAACAACTTGCTACTTACGCATCGCTGGTGATATCAATATCGACCACACACAGCTGTTTGCAACTTATTTAAATTAAAGGATCAAGTTGGTGAGCCAAGTGACCAGTATCAAAATAGTTGTTGTAATTACTGCTTAAGTGACTGAATATACCCTGTTACTTTTTTAGGGTCAATTATACATCAAAAGTGAAGTTCAGACTTATAATCACGGATATCAACTGTATTCAGATGGACACAGCTTTTAGTTACGCAACTCATTCAAAATTATCGTCCTATAAAAGCATGCTCCAGTAGACAAAATTTGATTCCAACAATAGAGTGCTCAGTGGACTTGTAGCCAATTGTTGTACAGATCCCTAGAAGAATTCACCTTAACATAAATTTGGGCATCTCAAGTATTGTACTTCGAGATAAGTATATCAGAAAATACCCAACCAAACTGCTACTTGCGTCTACCCTTGAACCTCGGTCCATTTTATTCCTAAATTACTAACATGTATGTTGTAATCATTTACACCTGAAATATTTAAAGGTTGTAAGTTACAAGTTAGAAGTTGCAGGATTAAGATTAGAGGTTAAAAGTTTTAGCATGCTATTACTTCTCAATCAACATTTCAGATGTTTCAAATTTGGTTTCAGCCTCACCGGCTACATTGCGAAGTCAACAGGCAGTGGCGGCGCTTCCAGAGGAAATATTAAGCCTTCCCTTACAACGTAACTTTACTGGATCGTGCAGTTATTTCATACATACCGGCCTGTCTAGCGGCTGGTGGTGGTTCTGGACACCGACCGAGTTTCACCAATTGCTTCAGGTAACGGCACGGCTGTATGACTTAGTATGGCTGCATACTAAATGAGGACCATAGTGGAGCGCAGTTGAAAGCTTCGACAACTTGGATTAAAAAAAGAGAGTATTAACGAGCGCAGTTGAAGTAGAAGATGAGTAAGCTTTCAACTGTAAACCACCAATAAAAACAATACTGTATGGGTCATCATCAGGTGTTTGGAATATGCTGAAATGTTTAGTTAATTTTTCACCACACACGACGACTACACCAAACACCTGGTGTGGTTGCCTTGAAGTTCTTGGCTTTCAGTTCTAGTTCAATGTTCATGAACGTATGAGTCTGGAACACTTTACCTTAACAACGGGAATAAGAGATGTTATGCTGATGAGGTGGAGCATTGTTTGGAAAGTGATAACAGGTCAATATATAACTATCTCTATGTGATCGTGAATCAAGGTATTGATCAACTAAAGCAGAATAGATTACCCATTGGCGTCGTTTTGCAAATGGGGTCCTGTGAGAAAAAGAAACTAATCACGTGTATCCAATGAACTATTAGTTCGTTTATGCAATAAAACATTATGGATCAATCAATTATAAAGGAATACAAGCATGTTTGTACTGCGAAGAAGCACTTATACAGAAAATTAGTCATTTTACCAGGAGCTACAGATCTGCGGATGCAATTCATGGTCTATCTAACAAAGATTGTACGTAAGTTCATCAAATATTCAACCTTCAATTCAAAGGAAGACAATCTATAGGAGTGAAGAACATGATACCAATTGGACCGCACCAAAGACCGAAAAATTGGGAGTCCTTATTTGTCGGTCGGTACTTATTTTGGAGAGAGGCAGGAGTAAGGATACTGAGATCTTGCTGCAGGAAGGGAGTTAATGGGGTTCTAAAGCACCGGCATACAGTCACGATTTTGGGACGTACACAAGTCCCTCACTTTCATTAATGACATCTAATCGTTATGTTCTCGGTTGGTACTAAGGATTTCCAGGAATATTACATACTAAACTAGCCAGTCATAATTTGTAGCTGACTAGCGCTCAGAAGTATAGTTAGTACTAAGTTTTATACAATGCCCATCACTACGTGTCACATATAACGCAGTGATATCAATGGCGGTGGTCGAGGTGGACTACAGATGTACGAGCACCAGTGGTATATCCCAATGAGGCACTGATGGGTCCTATCATAGTTTATGACTCAAATTGGTCATCAAACGCAGAAGGCAAGTTTTGCAATTAAATAAAACTTAATAGTCAACACTTTATCAATTCAGCCAGCAGTCCAGCGATAACTCCAGTAACTTTAGTCACAATGTTTAAAGTACATACACACCAGTTAGTAGTTCTAAGACACACTTTATGTGTTGAAATTACTAGTCTATGAAAAGATACTTTGGCCAGGGTATGCTATTGAGAAGGTGATCATCCAATTTACAACTATCATTCACAAATCTGGATAGCGATTTGTCGTTGGCAACAGCCTGAAAAACTCAAGGTAAAGCCCATTCCCGCGCCTCCAGTGTGCATCCGCATGCATATAGTGTGAGAGTACCATGTGCATTGCATCAGAACATAAAGACAGGAAGTGCATGATACATACATATGCAACTAACCAAGGGAGCATTCAATAACTCTAGTTCCTACTTACATTAACTTAAGGGGACTAAAAGTTACAATTTACAACAGACTCTAACCAACTATTGATAGCTAGAGCTTAGAAGCTAAACAGATCTCCGGCCTTACTAATGATTCGAAGCCGTGAAGCGGTATCTAAGAACGTATATACTGCACCATTTGGATATGCTTTCTATGTTGAGCGTACTTTCTTTTCAGCTTCACTCTAATCATTATCAGCTCTTGTGATTCTGAGCATTCGCCATATCTGCACGACCATGCTACGACTAATAAACACAAAGTTTAACACGGAATATAGGAATTGTAGCAACATGTAATTTGAGTTACGAGGAGGCTCTGATGGTCAGGCAAATGAACATAACACATCCTTGATACTTGAGCACAGAGTGATATTGGAGTTAGTTGACATTAATGCAAATACTCGTGCATCGCACACAATTCCACGGCACATGTCCCAATGATACACTGACTTTCAGGGTGTGCCAGATGAATTAAGTTATATGCAGGACTAACAGCTTTGCCACTCCCACTCATGATCACCTAGTAATATAGTTGAAGTTTTCGAAGCCTATGATTATAGTACTTTTAGTTGAGAAATAAGTCAAAGCGTTGTTTTTCTTTAATGCAACCATTGCTTATATTGATTTGTCATTCTATATCTCTCGATCTTGAAAAATGCCTCACCAGATTCATTGTGGTGGGCTTAATAGCTGATATTTTCAGTTTGTTAGACTTAGTACCGTGGTTTTCTGGAATGTACTTGGAAGAAGACACGAACAAAGTATTTTCCATCCTGAGCAATCGCCTTATGGCTAAGGCGATTGATGATTTTGTTTTAATAGTTGCACAATGACAGTGATGACTTTGAGTTCCAGAGAGGTATCCAGAATAACGGTAGCCAGTTCAAACAGATATCTCCCTTATCATTTAAGAAGTATCATATCATCATCATCGTCGTCATCATCTTTCTTAAAAAAGGGTAAATTCAATAGCTGTGGTGCCGTGGGTCTGTCCTTTGGATCCATTCGGAAGCACTGCTCCATAACTTCAATCACTTGGAGGGTTTCTCTTTTCATTGTTTTGGTTTCATCATCATCGAGTGGATTGATCTCTATACGTCCTTTAGAGTTATAACACCTCAAAGTATCAAACATAACACTATCATCTGGCAAAGTCTGTTTTTTCTGTTCGAGTGCCAAAGTCTTGTAAATGATCTCCATAAGTGAATACTTCTTCTCCAAAGTGTTCAAATTCGTCTCTAATCCAAGTCCATGAAGACGGGCCGTGTGTTTCATTTCACGCACCCCAAATACAGTTGAAAGTTCAACCAAGGCATCTATATCATCTCTCGAATTGAAAAACGGGAACCGGCGAGTTAGCATGGTCAAAAGAACCACACCTGCTGACCAAATATCGATCTTGGTTGTTTGATAAGGACATTTGAATAACACTTCGGGTGCTCTAAAACCACGAGTTCCTGCCCTATTGGCACGACGACCTGGTCTAGGGTCATTCTTTGGATACCCGTCTCTTTGAAGAGTCCCTACAGGCCCACGGTTACCACTTCTGCAAGGACAATAATTCGCATCCTCCGGAGTGTGTCTCATATGAGAAACACTTAGACTCAGCTCTGGCTTTTCTTGCTCCGCCAAACCAAAATCTACCAACACACCTTTTTTCTGGAAAGGATCATAGAGAAAATTCGTAGGTTTGATATCCCTGTGAATAATTTTCTTCGAATGCACAAATGATAAAGCCTCAAATAGCTCTGTCATATAGCACTTGATACCTTCGAGAGGGATATCTCTGAAAAAGTCTCTAAAGTCAGCATGCTGATAGAAAGGAAGGACAGCAATTATTTGGTCCTCATGGCGCAACGCTTCCAATAGCGGTGCAACATGGCGCGACCCTGAGAGAATATAGAGCAAGTTCAACTCATTAAAGATACGCTGAGGCGATGATGTAACATAAATTCTTTTCAACGCCACATAAAACTTCTTCTTCTTCTTTTCATTCTTACGCCTCTTTTTAATCTCTGGGGAGTTGTAGACGCTTTCACCCATCAAATATCGTGTTTCGCTCTGTAAGGACTCCGCCTTGTACACTGTGGAAAAGGTACCCTCGCCAATCTTATCCAAAAGTCGATACTTGGTTTCAAGACCAACAAAGCTCTCTTGGATTCGATCCATCTCTTCGATGATTTCGAGAGGTACATCATCGAATTCAGATGATGCGTGCGTCTCTTCACAAGAATTCTGCTTTTCTGTTTCATTTTCACCATCCGCATATGGCCTTTGACTCCCATTTGTCTGGAAAGGCGAGTTTATACGCAGCTGCTTTGAAGCGCTTGTAGAATGATCATTGAACGGATCGTCAAGATCATTGAATTTATCAGCACTAATAGTAGTGTTCTTGATATCTCGAAGCACAGAAGTATCCGCTTCTTCGGCTATTTGTTGTAGCTTCCATTGTAGTTCATTTGCCATTTCCCCTTGAGTGCTCACAGGCAACCCCAATTTTAGATCAAGTTGGTGTTTTTTCAAAAATGTAAACAAAGTAAAGCCATTGAAGAAAGAAGAAGCAAAAAAAAACACACACACACAATAACTCACTCACTCACAAAAAAGGGAAACCTTGAGGATCAACGCACGCGCGTGAGCGCGCGCGCGTCCAGAACTCCACCCATATCCGAGGAGAGAGGCTGGCGAGTTCCGAGGACGTGATGACCATGGCTTTATGAAGTCATCATCTTTGTGGCCGGGACAATTTCATGATCATCGATCTGAAACGCCAACGTGAAGGCCATACAGAGCTACTAGAAGGACATAAAATGAAGTTTCTAATCGTCGTTAGCTCGATCATTACATTGGTACGAGCTTCACTGCTTACAGTGTTACTCAAACCAGATGAGATTTCGTGTTTTTACGTCTTTGCAGATAAGCCACAGGTGAATGTTAACTATTACTTTGCTGTTCAAAGTGGTGGGTCATTTGATATAGACTACGTTGTTAGAGGACCTGACAAGACTATCGTTGTACAGGATGAGAAGCAGAGACAAGGGGAATGGTCCTTCATCGCGGAAACTGCCGGTGAATACGAGCTCTGCTTGTCCAATAAGATGTCGAAGTTTGCAGAGAAAGTTGTTGATTTCCAGTTCACCACAGACGGCGATTTCCAAGTTAACCTCAACTTTGGTCACTTGGCTGATGAAACTATCAACGAAGTGAGTGAGTCTGTGGAACATATTAGGGACCAGGTGAATCATGTGATGAGATCACTACAGTACTACAGAACCCGTAGTCATAGAAACCATGCAACGGTGAAGTCCACACTCTCGAGGATACACACCTTCTCTATCTATGAAATGTTATTCTCTTTGGGAATGGCACTGGTGCAAGTTGTTGTTGTGGAGTTGTTCTTTAAATTTAGAGCAAAGGATTTTGAAGTATAGCTATATGTATATTACGATTATGTACCCTTATGCATGCGATCTCTTCTCCAAGATGGCTTTCCCCATTGGAATCTTTGAATGACCTTTGTCAATGGCAAAGATTGAATTTCCCCTTAGTATTGTTTCAACAACTCTACCTCTAAGAGTACGGCCGTCATATGCAGTTAGTTTGTTCTTGAAGTAGGTCTTTGCGTTCTCAATGCTCTGTTCTGTATATGGATCAAATATGACGATATCTGCATCATAACCAACTTTCAAATAACCCTTACGATGGCCAAGTCCAATCTGTTTGGCAGTATTGTAGCAAGTCCATGTGACAACGTCAACGATGGAGAATTCTATGAATTTCAAAGCTTCTGTATGCAAGACAGGGAGACCAAGTCCTACAGACGATATACCTCCCCACGCAGAGAAGAAGTCACCTTTTGCCAAATTCTTCAACTCAGGTGTACATGGAGAGTGATCAGAGACAACAGTCTTGATGATTCCACGTCTCAACGCATCCCATAGTTCAAGTCTATTCTTTTCCGTACGAATTGGTGGGCAACATTTGAAGAATGTGGAACAATTCGGAATCTTCTCTGCACAGAACGACAGATAGTGGAAACACGTTTCAGCAGAGATCTTGAGTCCTTGTCTCTGAGCATCTGCAAGAATCGGAACAGCTTCCCCTGAAGCCAAATGAACAATGTGCAATGGAACAGATGGGTTCTTCTTAGCACACCCAATCAAGGTCCTTAGAGCTTCAACTTCGAAAACATCAGGACGAGATGCCAAGTACGAAGCATATGCCGTAGGATCAACATTGGCTAAGTTATCTTGATCCTTTTGAGCCTCTAACAGTGGGGATGCTATCTTATGGTCATGATGGACTATTTCAGATGGAGCACCTGTTCTTGGTTCCGCAGGGGCCAAGATAGGAGCCACTGCTAATGCTCTGGCCTGATCATTTGTAAGAACCCTCTTTAACATGTTGTTGTTGATATAATCATTATCAATTGCCTCTTCCAAAGTGGTGTTGTTGGACAAAGTTGTCTTCAAACTCGTAGCGGGCATGAGGGTGAAACCGAAATCTTCAACCTCGTCAATCTTGTCCAAAGGTTCGATCTCTTCTATACTTTGAAGCCCATGGTTGTTACATGCCGGTTGCATCTCAGCATGGAACATGATCAACGTATCTTCACCTTTCACCTTCTCTAGCGCCTTATCGATGTAAAACGAGTTGATGGCAGGGAACTCATCCACCCCTGAATCAATCATAAACCCTTTAAACCCACGAACACCAGCGTTGATGAGCGGAACCAAATCATCCAAGTTATCCGGAACAAGGCCTCCCCAAAAGGCAACATCAACCCAGCACTGGCCCTTAGCGGCATCCAATTTGATGTTCAAATTCTTCACGTTTGTCGTTGGTGGAATGGCATTCAATGGCATATCAACAACAGTGGTAACACCACCTGCGGCGGCAGCCTGTGTACCAGTGGCAAAACCTTCCCACTCGGTTCTACCAGGCTCATTCAAGTGTACGTGTGAATCAACAAGACCAGGCATAACGTAAAATGGTGAAACATCACGGTAAGAGCCCTTATCAACGGCATACGACTCTAAAATCGGGTCATCCGGCGAGAGAATACCATCTTCCACGCTAAGGATCTTTCCAGATGATTGGGAGAAAACCACAGTAGCGGGAATCACTTTGTTTCCAATCACAACGTGGTTTGAAGCTAATGCTCTTGACATCTCGATGTTGGACTTATGATATTAGCTCATGGCGTTAAAGCTCATCGCTTCCATTCTAAACCGGCTCCCATTTCCCTTTTATATGCGTCGATAGATAGCGGAATTGTTGATGCCTATTGGGAGATCCCGGAGATGAACAATTTGGGAAATTACGCCGGAGTTCGGACTTCTCCGAACTAACAAAGCGCCCTAAGCCTACAGAAGCAATTCATAAAGCGTATACGGGTTCTCTAAAGCATTTTAATTCGGTACTCTGGTCCTTCCTTCCAGAAAGGGAATTTTGACATTTTTCCATCAATCTCTCTCTCTATCCCTCTTTCTCTTTCTCGCATGCAAATCTCTGTGACGGGTTTAAACCCCATATCTTTGGACTAACGATTGACCGTCTGTAACTGTAGCGATGAACCGATCCCAGTCCTGAGCCAATAGCGATTTATAGCCTAGCATCAACTTATGGAAAGACTCTCCCAGAGCCTGGCCAGGTTGTGAATACATAGCTATGGACTCGAAGAACCTAACGAGCATCTCACCGGAAAGTCCCGATGGGTTTGAAAGGACGATGAGACACATTCCTTGGAATGCAGTCTCCTTCTCCTCGTTCTCCTCCATATAAGTCATGGCTAGAATCCATTGTTCAGCAAACTCTGGGAGATGAACACCAAAGAACTCTGGATGTCTCATTCCTAGACGCCCAATGGTGATTGCAGCGTTCTCAAGAACCGTTGAAGAGGATTGAGAGTTCAGCAAATCGATCAAGACACCAACGAGCTTCTCAAGGTGGTTGGCCAGATCCAGTCTTAGCGCAATCTCTCCCAACGACCACGTTGCATTATTGCACACTGCAAAGCTATCGTAAGTTCTCGTAACAATCTCTTGTATCGAGAACTCGACAATCTCATCTATCCAATTCTGTAGCACGGGAGATAGATACATAGCCATATCACCCAAGAGCGCATAAGCGCTCTGACGAACGTCGTCGTTTGTATCCTTCAACGTCTCCAGCACCAACTTTATCAGTGTATCATCCATCAGCCCGCCACTCATCTCACATAGCCCCTGGCACAAGCCATCGATCAAGTCCAACGAAGTGATAATGAAGTCTTTCTCCGGTGTATGGATAGATGGATTTGTAAGACTCTTTTGATCAAGTTCAATACACTGGCTGAGAATTCTCACAGCACGTTGGTACACCTGAACTGCGAACGGTGCGAAGCCTTCACCCATGGAGGCAGCAACAGATGAGAGGCATTCCATCAAAGGCCAAAGTTCTTTGTCATCGTCAGGAAGAACCTCCCATTTATGAACAAGTGGTTCCAACAGGGCAGAGATCTGTGTGGGTTCAAGCTCAACTCTCTCAACCAAAGTTTGAACGGCATCGTATAAGATAACCATATTCTTCTTCTTGTAGAGGAGAAAACAGCTACGGAGCATCTCAATCAACGGCGAGGAGATTGGCTGGATCAGTGATTGATCTGCACTGTCGATGAACTGGGCCACGGAACTACACGCACTCTCCTGGACAATCTTCTTCTTGTCCAAGGCACATGTGATGATAGCTTGGAATGTTGGTGCGAAATAATTCGAATAAGCACCTCCCTTGTGAGCTTCTGAGCAGATCCATGATGAATAACGGCCAAGAGTCCAGCACGTTATCTGTCTAACACTTGGCTCACTGTCACCTAAACGTTCCACAAGGAATGGCACAAGGGCAGGCAATTGCTGGGAAGCAAACTCGATTCCACCTTCAGCCACTGCTCCAAATGCCAGTATGGCAGCCTCTCTCAAGGGCCAATGATCAGAAGCAATGTTCTCTTTCAAAATTGGCAAACTTATTTGCAACACCTGTTGAGGAAGAGCAGAGGCCAAGATGTCAAGTGTGGCAGCACTACACTTTCTGAGATTCCATCCAACGCCAAAACCAATATCATCATCGTCTTCATCGTCGTCCTCGTCATCTTCACTTTTCAATGCATGGCTCTGTGCAGTTCTTGATTTGACGTTTGTTGGCTTAATATCTTCGTCTTTATCCTCGTCATCTGCATCATCATTGGTATCGAGCAAAAGGATATCCATATCCGAATAGACCATAGATTTCAAAAGAACAGGTAAGATCTTTGACAAGAGGTCAATGCTCAATCTTTCAGCAAAATCAGAGCCTGCCAACGAGAAAAGGAATTCACAGGCCTCCAATTGAACCTCCTCTTCCGTCTCATTTTCAATGGAATGAAGAGAGTAGTTAATGACTCCTTCCAAATGCGGTGTGAGCTTGTCTGGTCTCGTCTCCAATATACCGATGAAGGCAGAACAGACGTTTTTTCTAACGTCTTTGTCTTCATCTGTTGCAAGTTGGAACAACCTTGCTAGAAAATCATCCAGATGAACCAAGAAACCTTGTGTTTGTAATGGAATGAACTGGTTCAAGGAGAAGAGAGCATTGGCCCTGACTTTTGCCGATGATGAAGTGGTAAGTTGGATAAACTGTGGAACCATAAAATCTAATGGTCTCTGTCCGTTATACTCTGTATCCAATATATGGCTGGAATCCTCACAAATCTTAGCCAATGCACCAGTTGCACCTTCTTGTGCCAATACATCACCATTTTGAGCCAGCGCTAACAGCTGTGGTAATGAATTGGGCCATTGTTTCACACCTAAAGCGGCAAATATCGTTGTGATGACGTTACCCGTGATATTTCTAACCAATGTGTTCTGTGCTAACAAGCCTTTGAACACATTTGACAAGAGATACTCGTTATCACCGAGATGGAAATCTCTACGCAGATCGTTTTTGAGTGTAACACCAGACGCTGCTCGAATCTCAGCAGGGGTGTCTGATTCTTCCACCAAGATGAACAACAAATAATTGGTGAAATCATCCAACTGTTTACCCTGTGAGAGAGCCTCTGTAGCTTGATGACGCTCCTGTGCCGAGGAGGACAACGTTGCTGCAAGCACTTGCTTCAGTTGCGACACAACTTCTGGAGAAGGAACCCACGACATATTGCTTTGGCTAACAGAGGTAACAAATTGTTGAATTAAAGGTGATGGATGCTTTTTGGGTATTAATTTTTTTTGACGATGCGATGAGATGCCGTTTTTTTTTGGGTTTGCGTGTTTTTGGTACACGCACACTTTCTTCATAACGGTAGGGGCAGCACGGCCGCCGTTGGCTTACGTAATCGGTTTATATCAACTGTTTAACAGGAATAGTACAATGAATAGTTATCGTAGTATATATAACGTAGAGTTCATGATAGTTCCATATGTAATGCTTTCAACTTCTCACTGAGCTCATCCATCTTACCGAACGGCAATTTGAACATCTCTTCAACTTGTGGATTAATGGGTATCGTTTCCCGTACTTGTTCATGCAATTTTGGTACCTGAAGCACTTCTGATGAAGAACTTACAGTACTATCAGATCGAAGGCATCCCAAACTAACATTTGAATTGGAGTTAGTTGATGTTGTAAGCATTGAGAGGTTTCTGGTTTTGGTATTTTTGAGTTCTATTGGTGGAGATAACCTGTTCTGATGGTCATCTGTGGTGATTGTAAGGTCATCATCTTCTTCAGATGAACTGACTGAGTCTCTGGTGGTTTCCATCTCTTCATTGATCAGATCATCTAACATTTGCATACTCTTTGCGATGTCTCTAGTTCTCCTCGATTGTGGGATGTTACCTCGTCTTTCATAATCTTCTGGACTGTCAGGAACAGATTTCCGTACATATTTATTCATATTTGGAGTATCTCCCGGAGATTCCATCTCTGACGATGATGGTGAATATGTACCAATGGATCCTGATCCGTTAGAATTGATGAAAAATGCGTGTGGTTGTGAGAGAGGACTTTCAATGTCCGGACTGAATCCATCACTCATTTTTTTATTCTGGTTCTTCTTCAGTACCAATGGGGGTACAACAAAGTCTGAACCCAATGCATCACTATTAGTCTCAATGAACGCTTCATCACGTTCCAAATCTCTCGGTAGTATTCCAAAATGATCACCATCTTTTACAGAGACGAGTTCATCCATTGAAGAATCGCTTAGTTCTTCTTCCTCTTCAGAGTATGGCTCTCTTTCCGTGATTGTGACTTCCTCAGAGAATGTCACGGATTTATTTCGAGATTTATCCATTGATCTATCCATGTAAACCTGTAGAGTCTCCTTGGAAGATCTCTCCATCTCTTCATTTTTCCAACAGTTGAGTCTCGCTAATCTCTCGTCATATGTCTCTAGGCACTCAGCAGGTGCAAACCCGATGCTAGAGTCATCTTCTTTCCTTACAAGCCACCAATATGAGTCTTGGTCGTTTAGCAGAATCACGGCATCGTCCCTCTCAAGCTCACAGTGAGATGGATCATCACCTTTGAAGGCATACAGTGCATACAACTTGTCTGGGTGCAACTCCTTCGGTGGAGGGAGAGGTTCCTCTATGACATAGTCATTAAAGTCATCCTCCTCGTTGTTATCAAGCGATAAGTTCTTGGTTCTGATTTTCAACGCTTGATCTTGAGGTTTAGCGTTCTCTCTTGTAATAACCACACTTCCTTCACTCCCTGAGACGCTTGATCCCGTTGAAGGAACGCGTTTTTTCTCCGTCAGAGTATCATCCTTGAGTAAGTCAGCCCTCGTGGTCAACAAGGCATGAAGAGCTTGTGCTGACATTGAACACTTTCTACTGGACTCCCCTATTTAGTCTCGTGTCCTCTTTGTATAGTAGATCTGTCTAATTAGATTTTGGCGTTATTCGCGTCTTTTCCCCCCTCCTATCACTTTGTCCAAAATTTTCTCTTGAAATTTGTCTCGGGACTTTTTTTTTTGGTTTTGCCCTGAGCTTTTGTCTCTTCGCTAACCACAGCTTCAACGTCAGGGTTTTCCCACCTTGTGTTGAATCTACACGGATTGTCTTTAGAATCCTCTGGAGATTATGAAGTTATTTGTAGGAAACGATGTAGTTTCTATCCTGTGTTCTTTTTCTCGCTCTTTTCTTTGTCCCTGGGGCCTTGTTTCAGTGGACAATTCTGCGTGGATTTGTCTGTATGTGTGTTTTTTGGCGTGTCTGGACATGCCTAAACTGAAAAGCAGAAACCCCTTTGGCGGGAATAGAAGTTTTTTAAGCTTAATTTTGGTTTCTACTGGGACCGCCAGCTGAGAAATGAGGTCCCTAACACGGACAAAATTTCTTGTGGGCCCCAGGAGCTGGGAAAATTAGTTGGGCGGGGGGTGTATTCTCCCGTTGGCGGTCTTCTAGGGGACGCGAGCTTACAGATCACATTCAAAAAGCCTTGATTATGCCAGAAACTGAAGAGACATGGACATGGTTTTTGTTAAGGAGAGTTTGGAGAGTCTTTGACGAGAATGAATAGTTAACGAAGATGTGAATGTACCGGACGATATGGCCTTTGGTACAAACCATCCAGGACTTCTTTGAAGTGTGTTTCATCGCCGGGACCGAAGACGTGAACTCCAATAGTTGACTAACCTCTCTTCAGCTTAGTCTCAGCCAAAAGTCCTTGAAAGGGTGCGTGTCTTGTACTAAAAGTGCGGCTAAGCGATCGGATTTTTGCTGCTTGACGTTTGGGGCTCGGTCAAAGACGAGCGTGTAGAACTGTTGGGCGTGGGGTTGGAATTCTTAGCCTTGTGCCGCCGGTGACGGAGCTGGCCACAATGTACATGCGTCTAGTCTTTACGGGTTTATAAATCAGCACACACTCTTTTAGTAGAAGTGCGAGTGTTTTATGAGTTGGTCGTGCATAATTTTGGTTTTAGATCTCGCACTAATGGTACGTTAGGAACCATATCGAACTAGGCGGTGCAGTTGGATTAGTACTGCATGGCACAAGTATCGAGTTCAAGCGGACGATTTCCCTGCGCATATAATTGAACGTGATGTTCTTGGACTCTGGGATTTACGAGACGAGTCCCTGGTTGGAAATGCCATATGGCCGGGTTGTACATACTGTTTGAAGAAACTTCAGCTGACTACTTCAGATTTTTAGTTCCACACTTTCGAGTTGGTTTTCGATCAGCTCTAAGCACAATGGTGTATTCGTTATCATCACCGTATCTACGATGACGGATTGATGTACTTCCAGGTCATTACCAACCAACCACTTGGATAGGGAAAGCACCACCCGCACAGCAAAAAAAAAACCGCACAGATCCAGAGTGCACTTTTTCCTCTGATTTACGCTATAATCACCTATCAACCAATTGTAATCCACAGTGTGAATACCCTCCAAGGATCAAATAACTGCACAACCTTCCCAAGCCAGCCTACATTCAAAAAAAGAAAAACTTACCCAAATCGAATAGCCTCAGGCTGAGAAGCGTCGTGTACGGCTGTTGAATATTCGTCATGTTAACAGGGTCCAAGACAACCTTCAGTATGAATTTACTTAACTCTCAACATCGTTAACTCAATTCACTAGTACAAAACTGACATATAACTGGTATATAACTGGCATATTATCATCTAACAAAAGTATCACAGTACGGCTTCAAACCTAACCTGGAATTCTGCGTTCTCCACCACCACAACCAAAACCTGTAATACACACACAACTCACTGTGCTGGATCTGGATCTGTGAAACGAACATGTGTAGAGTATATTGCTTCATACCTTCATGTATCATTTGTCTGAAAGCAGGTTGGACTTGGACGAAAATGTGTAAAGAACTGAGATGGATTTGAGTTGTTTGAGCTGGCAAGAGCTGAACAATATTCGCTGTGGCTTTAAAACCGCTATCTACTGCCAAAGGCAAACCTAAAAGAAGTGGTAGAGGCCCGGTTAGTTGCCATACTGAGTTTACATCTTATACTCAGAGTATTTCAATTTTTACTTGCTCTATGCCACCTGGGGTTCTGGATCTTTAAGTGGGTCTCCTAAAGATGACACCATATTTCCTGCTTGAGGATTCGAGAGCAGAGGTACTGCCTCTGACCCAGAGGCCATAAGTATCACACATGCAGTATTGATCTACACAGCATTCAGAAGCTTACACTGAAAAAGTCACAGTCAAAAAAAGCTTTTAAGAAAGAGTGCTTATACATACGTGCTACTGCTTTAACAACGAACGCTCAACAGAGCAAACATAGATGTAACGATGTAGAGATGATGGTTTTTTCGCTATCGCTAGTGGCACGTCATAGAATAACACAAGCACGACGGAATATGTCATAGATGCAAATATCAATATTATTTAATTTTGATATACGGTTAGGAATCGACATTAGTATAAAAGAGGCACTACAGCCTTATTTGCTGTCTTCCTACAGCGGTGACTTCCTCGTTGATCAGTGAAGCGGGATACAGTACGTGGCTTGTAGTTATACTTCTACCTACGCTTTGGTGTGCTCGTTGGCTGTACAATACGGGCTTCTTGTTACCAACACACACTCTCTCTGTGTGTGTATTTCTTGTCGGGGCTCATGCCACTTTCCGTTGATGCAGTCCTGTCTAGCCTCCAAATCAAGGACTCTGAAACTGTGAGCACCAATAACTGGAGGTCTCCAGACGTTATATGTCTACCTCCGTCACGACGAACATGGGGACACTGGGACTTTTTGGGGTTCTGGAACGTTATAGCACTGTCCATCTCCACATGGCAGTCCTGTGGATCCTTACTGGCACTAGGTCTAAATGTATGGCAGTCAATGTGTGTGGTTATAATAGGTAAGATTATCATTTTTGCCATAGCACTTTCACATGGCTGGGGCGGTGCTGTGTGGCATGTTGGTTTTCCAATCTATAGTCGATTCACGTTTGGCATGTACGGATCATTTCTAGCACTGATTCAACGTATTGTGCTGTGTACCGTCTGGTATGGAGTACAGGCATTCACTGGTGCTCAGTTGATGTCCATAATGCTCAGTTGTATCTTTTCTGGTTTTAACAATCTTCATAATACCCTTTCAGAATCTGTGCCCATGACTCTGAAACAGTTTATTGGGTTCATCATATACCATGTCCTCTCGATTCCATTCCTATATATTCCTCCAGAGAAACTACATCATCCGTTCAAAGTTGTCACATCCATATCGTTCTTCGCCGTCTTTGGGACTTCCATAGGGTCTATGGTTCATGCTCATGGTGCAGGTGAAATGCTTCATTCAAGTTCTACAATACGATCAAGTGAAGATATGGGGATGGCTTGGATGCACGGTATAAACATTGTCATCAACACATTTGCCGTTGGCCTAGCAAACCAACCTGATTTCTCCAGGTTTGCATCCAAACCTGGTAAGCAGGTTTGGGGACAGTTAGTTTCAATCTTAGGGTTTGGAACCATTGTTCCTCTCTTTGGCTTACTGGGAACCTCGGCGGCTTCTCATTCTTATGGTGACGTTAACGGATTGAACTTGTGGAATCCAACAAGTATCATTGAACAATGGATTTTAGAAGCATATACGTTAAGATCACGTTGTGCTGCGTTATTTGCTTCATTTGGTTTCTTTGTATCAACTATGGGACTAAACACAATCGATAACGGTGTTTCTGGAGGGATCGACCTTGTTGCCATTGCACCAAAATGGATTAATATCAGAAGAGGTGCTTATATCATCATGGTTGTTTCAGTTCTAATCCAACCATGGCAAATCCTAGCAAATGCAGACGTTTTCCTATCTGTATTGGGGTCATATGGATGTTTCCTAGGCCCAATGATTGGCACCTTCACTGCAGATTATTACATTGTGAGGAAGCAGAAGCTAAAGCTCACCGATTTGTACTACGCAGACCCTAATTCCATCTATTGGTTCTGGCATGGATTCAATTGGAGGGCATTTGTCTCATGGATATGTGGATTTGTGCCTGGTATTGTTGGTTTTCCAAGTCTGAGCCCTGACCTTAGAAACGTTCCAAAAGCTGCGATAAAGATGTTTGAGATTTCGTTCATCATTGGTTATCCAATCGCATTCATCGTCCATGTTCTCATCAACAGAACTTTCCCACCGGCTGGTCTAGGTGAGGTTGATGAGTGCGATTTTTATCACACATTCACCAGAGAAGAAGACGTTCATGAAAATGTACCATTCCGTGCCCATGGGCACAAAAGGGCAGTGATTGTTTTAAAGGAGCATGGACGCACTCCTTGTGTTTGATGTGATTTGATGGAGGAAGCCGGGCATTTGATCAATATGTTTCCGGTGCCGTTAACATCTCTGTCGGTAAAGACATGGAGTCTTGTGAGCTTGGATATGACCATCTTCAACATAAGTGCGAAGAGACAAGAGTCTTGTATCCAAGTCAGAGAAGAGCCTTCGCCTCTCTTATTGAGATGAATGTTTTCTCTTCATGGCGAATAGTGACTATATAGCAAATACTTTGCCGCTGTAGTTATAGACCAATACTAACGTTAGGCACAAAAGCAATGGTTATTGGGGTATATAAACTGCATGGAATCGGGTTATGTGGCGGACTTAGTGGGCTTGATTGTGTTGTATTTTATGCTGGGACATGGCAACTTCCCCTGTCAAATTTCAATTTATGCCATTTTGCTCCTTGTCGACTTTTTTTGACGGCAACAAAATGGAACAGTTTACCAGAAAAATGACACTTGTTTTTGAGCAGTTGTTTTTTACCTCTGACGTTACAGAGCAAGACCAAAAAAAGATATGGTGATGTTCACGTTTCCCGAGATGATTCGTCAACATCCGATGTTAAATCTAAATTGTCTAAACTGTGTGTTTGAAATTCCATATATCTACGTGCGGGCTTATTCTACCGGCTTGTGTGCTTTCATTAACTTTCTTTTAGCTACTGTAGTTGCGTTATCTGCCTAGCTCTTCTGCCTAGCTCTGCGGCCTAGCTCTGCTGCCACTGAACAAATCTAGAAGGACGATCATTGTCGCCACGCTCGTCGCCACGCCGGTTTGCAGCCCATACTATGGTTAGGGCACTACGACAGCCTTTCCCGAATTCCCGCGGTGGCAAAACCGAAAATTGAAGTTTTCAGCCGAAGCGGGCAGAGAGATTCGAGAATAAAGAGGAAATTGGAAAAGGAAGTGGAGGAGGCAAAAAAAAAAACGTTGAAAAGGGAGATTCCATCGCCACTACAACCAACTTTTTTTTCTTTGATTTCTTCTTTTGAATCTACAATCTACCAACAAACAAACAATTCATACTCACAATGGCTAGAAGAACAGGTGGTTCCCGTCCAACAGTTTCCCGCTCTGCACCAACTCAAAGCAGATCTGCTCACTCTGCTGCTATTCCACAGCACCAGGCTCCTCCACAGCAGCCAACAGCCTACTCTCAACCAGTTCAACAACAACCACAACAGCCAGGTATGTTTGCACAGATGGCATCCACAGCTGCTGGTGTTGCTGTTGGTTCTGCCGTTGGTCATACTATTGGTGCCGGTATCACTAGTATGTTTGGTGGTTCTTCCTCTTCCCAACAGGTTGACCAACAACAACCACAGGCTGTTCAACAACAAGCTGTCCAAACACAGCAACAACAAGGTGCTGGTGTCTGTGATGTTGATGCTAGAAACTTTACCAGATGTTTGAGCGAAAATGACGGTAACATGCAAATCTGTGACTACTACTTGCAACAGTTGAAGGCTTGTCAAGAGGCTTCTCGTCAGTACTAAACTGGATCAGATATTCATTCCACGTGATTTATTTCTTTATTACTACCATCACTAACTTATTGACTCTACATCCTACAACATATATTATGTATATACACTAAAGATTAATTCCTCTAAAACGTGCTCTTTGTAGAGAGAGAGATGGCTTACACTGTAGAGCGCGCCCATGTGCCTTCTTTTTAGTCAGTGATGTCTGAGTTTCTCGGGACCCGGGGAATTGTGTGTCCTGTACCGTGGATTTTGTGTGCTAACCGTATTAGGAAACATGTGCGGGTTTGTGATGTGTCAGGCAAAACAAAAACAAAACAAAGATTTTCAAGGAGTTTTTTCTTTCCTTCCCATTGTTTACATACACTGATATAGAACAAACATATACTTTCATTTAAGCTAAAACATTGCCATTGAGCGGATTTTGAAGAACAATGCTTAGAACAGTTAAATCGCTACCTTCTCTCAGAGTCTTAGGCTCACCAGGATATGGTGCTGGCATTCCACAGAACCAATTGAGACTTGTTCATCAAACATCAAAGAAGGATGCCACTCCTTTGCTCAATTCGAAGCAGTCTGAATTCTCCCTCATGTCATTGCAGACTTTGAAAGCTGAGTGTCGTAAGCGTGGGTTGAAAGTCTCTGGACGTAAAGCCGAGCTCATTTCGAGAGTTTCTAACCACGAGGCGTCTTTCTCCACAAAAGATAATGCCAATATGTCAACAATGAATAGACCAGCATTGAAGCAACCTGTTGCTAGTGCAAAGATGTCCTTCAACAGCAGTTCAAAGGCACTTGCAAAGGGTGATGACTCTCACATTGATTTCATCAAGCCAGTTGATCTCCGTCCAGAGCCCCTTGTGAAGGATGATTACATTGTCAAGATCCCATCTATCTCGACAGAGGCTTCTAAAAACCCAGTCACTACCCTTGAAAAGAAGTTACAAGCGTTTGATCTATCTACGATCAACTCCACTGTTTTCAGTACTCTCAGCAATACCAAAGTTGTTGGCTCTATGCTTAGCGAATTTCTCCAACTTGAACCAAAGGCCGATGAAGCGGAACTCGTTGAAAAGCCATACGAATACGACAACAGCGAAATTCCAAGCAGCGACAAGACTTTCTTTGCAGCCTTTGCCAGTATCACTGCTCTTTGGTTTTTCCTGGAGCCATCAAAGAAAAAAGATCATTAATTCACTCGATACTACAACTTGTGTGGAATGTCATGTTATTATATTATGCCTTGCGTTTGAATATATTGTTTTGTTATCCCTTTCCCTCTAAAACTGTTAGCTCATATAAACCCCCATCCCCGCCAAAGCTGATACGCCAATCATGATGGCAATCACAGGCCCTACGCTGATGTCATAGCTCTTCTGTTCCCTATAACGATGATGTCCATACCTGTGTAAGTTCAAGGTTTCTATCTCCTCGGCTTGTAATCCACGTTTGTTGTGATTCTTGAACCGTTCATAGAACCATTCCCTATCAATCTCCGCCTGTTCTTTGGCCTGTTTCTCACTAGACACATTTCCACTTCTCGAATCCGTCATCTTCCCTCTCCGTTGGTTTATCCGTTTGTTGATCATACGCTTCTCAAACCATAGGTTTCCCTTGAGATGTGTGTCGTAGTCAAAATGTGGTACATCATTCGTGTGACTGTTGTGCAAGTTAGCATACGGTGAATTCGAAGCCTTGTAAGCAGCACCAAAATGTACCTTATTCCGTGTAACGTTGATACCACCAGGTGAGTACACCTTCGTTGTTGGTGGATGTTGGTGGTGATTCCCGTGATTCATACCGAAAGGCCGTGGTTGTACGTTCAGTATGGACTTGTCATATTCTCTTTTCTTCGTCTCGTTTCCAAGAACCTCATAGCTATGAACAATCATGATGTATTTGTTCTTGATGAACTTCTTCTCCTCATCATCCATCACATTTTGGTTCATATCTGGATGGTATTTCTTCGATAGCGCTCGAAATGCACTCTTAATCTCCTTATGTGATGCATTTACCGCTACCCCCAAGATCTCATAGTGAGTCTTGGACTTGCGGGTCGTAGAAGATGCAAATCTCTTGAACAGCATTCTCTGTTAAATCAAACACACTATCTGGCTACACTGGAACCTCCGTCTAGGAAGAGTACTCTAGGACGGTCAGTCTAGGACGATTCGTATGGCTTTATAACAACTGTCAAAACCGTTGAAATCTATCAAATGATCACTGGGAAAATTGGGTGTTAGAACCAATGCAAATTGCAGCGTTTTGTAGGGTGCCTGTGCGCTTGCTGTGATTCGGAGCGTGGCCCTTGACGTTGGGTGCTGCACACGATGCGATGAGCTTGCGCCCACAGAAGACGAGAGCGTGGGTAAGGAAGGCGCTCTTTACAGCGTAAATTAGCATAATATTTATGGTTTCATGTTCTATATCTGATGAGATTAGACTGTAAAGTTGTCTAATGCCGATTTTCCGCATTAATTATGGTGTTTTAGGGTGTTTTAAATCGATTTGTAGTCGGCGATTAGAACAGAGCGCACGCCAAGGGGAGGTGGTTCCAGGTGCGACTAACTCTTCACCGTGTTGTATCGCTAGCGTCATCGTGTAACTCTTCTCCATGTAGCTCTTCTCTCTGATGGTCTTCCTGGTGATGTTCTTCATCATTATGTTGCTCTGTATCATCATCGTCGTCGTCATCCCTAAAGTCTAAGTGGATCCAGCCTGGCCAGCCAAGCTCATCGCGTAATAGTCCTCGCATCATTTCAACGAGGAACTTTTCAACTTTACCAACGTTACGTAGCACTGACCCATCAAGATCATCACCAATTTCACTCTCGATATGCATACTTCGTATGATATCAATTCTCTTTCCCCTAGAAGCAGTAGGGTTCTTCAAGATGTCGTCAAACTCCTCATCATTAACGTCGCAGAGGAAACTTATATACACCTGGTGATCAAGATGTGCAATCACAGCCAATGAATGAATCCCCAATCCTACAATCTTTAATTTCACCGGTAACTTGATGAATCCCGGAGAAGGGTAGTTCAGTAACAAATCCACCTGAAGTTCAATCCACATGTCACCTTTATACTCCAACTCAACGAGAAATTGTATTCCCTTGGTGCTTTCATCCTCCTCGGTAAGATGAACGTCATTGGTATCAACTTCCGAAATGTTCGAGCCTTGATCGACTCGTCTATAGCCCACACCTGACTCTTGGCTTGAGAACTCTGGAAATGGGTCACCAATGTGTCTAATTGTGATATTAGGAGGTATATGGCCTAACGAGAACCTCGTTGCTCGAACATTCTGTAAATAGTCAGGTAATTGAACACTCTCAAGCTGTGAATTCAAAGTATCCAGCACAGTGTCAACTATCTGTGTATCATCTGCTAAATTCTCCCATTTGATATCAATCGACATCGTTTCCTACCGGTATTGTTTCACAAGTTAATCTGTTCGGTCTGGGCTAAGGGAGAGAGGAGCGATTCTCTCTAATTTTCCCAGCCCGGAGAACAGAGCCCGCTGAAATTTTTACTGAGTGTACACAGGCAGGCAGAGCTTCTCCTGTCTGCTGAGTCCCGTCTACAGCACCACATTCCCACCACAACATCAACAGCTTGGTTAAAACACATCAAAACAAGCCAACGATGATCCAGAGAAGACATATTCATGCTCTTCAGGGCCTTCTGAAGTCTTCACAATCGCATATCTTTAAACGGACTCTGAACCATCCTCCAGAGCTGTTCTACAAAGTCGTGTCTGATGTCAACGCTTACCATGAGTTCATACCTTATTGTACGAGATCTTTCATCAACAAGTACGATGAAACCACACATACGCCAGTGGAAGGTGGGTTACGAGTAGGATGGAGACACGTGGAGGAGGAGTTTGTATGTGACTTACACTGTGAACCGTATCACCTTGTGATCGCTGAGAGTGTTACTCACTCACTCTTTGAGCATCTTTACACCAGATGGACGATTCTACCCAATGCTAGAAAAAACTCTTGTGATATGGAACTGGAGCTTAAGTACAAGTTCAAATCCGAGTTTTATAACAAGATGAGCTCTCTGTTCGCCAACAGCGTGAGCGATTTGGTGATAAAGGCATTCGATAAGAGAGCAGCTCAGCTGAGAAGACTAGAGATGAGGGCTAAATTGTAGGAGCAACCCATATAAAATTCATCTCTCTACACGGACAATCACATAGAATCACATGCTCCAATGCCTTGTATATATATATATATCCCGTAATAAGAGGTGATTTGTTGCCTATTGGCTGGCATAAATTGAGCTTCTCTTCAAATTGTATCGAATTTAGTCACGTGAACACCGATAATTCCTACATCAAGAAAACACGCTAAAACAAAAGCCTCCCCCCTTCTAAAACCTTTTCAACTCAACAATTGTCGATTGTGAGTGGTAGATAACAACTGTGTGAGAGCTATGAGTAGGTTGTATTCACCAGATGACCCATGGGGCACCGGTGAAGGTGCTGGGATATCTTCCCAGGCATGGCAGGAACAAGATATCCTTGATGATAACGATGGTCAAAACGTTTCCTCGCAACGTGATAACGTCAGAGGTTTGGACTTTGTCGGTTGGTGTAACGGAATCAGAACCGGTTATAACTCCTTATCCAGTGATATCATTACCGTGGAGGAGATACCGGAGAAGGAAGGAATCCTCTTCAAGCATACAAACTATGCAATTCAACACCTCGTTGCCTTACCAGATACAGATGCCACCAATGGTCGTAAGGTTGTTAGACGGTATTCGGATTTTGTATGGCTAATGGAGGTGCTATTGATGAAGTATCCCTTTAGAATGATCCCAGATCTGCCTCCGAAGAAATTGGCTTCCAATGGTGATTCCCTATTCTTGGAGAGAAGACGTAAGGGCCTTGCTAGGTTTATCAACCTATTGATGAAACACCCAGTTCTAAATAAGGAACCTCTGGTGTTGATGTTCTTGACGGTACCAACCGACCTCTCTAGTTGGAGAAAACAAGCCCAGTATGACTCCACGGAGGAATTCAAGGACAAGAAGAGTTCAAAGGAGTTCCAAGCACTGTGGGAAGAATCATACTTGGATATGTGGGATGACGTTGAGAGAGATCTACAGACAAGTCTCGATAGATGGAATAAACTGACCGTGCTTATTGAGAGAATAGAGGTTAGATCCCGTCAAGTGGCTCGAGACGAGGAAAAGTTCGAGCAAATGCTCCAGGAATTCAATACTGCATTGCCTGGAATGTATCAAATCGATCAAGTTGACGTTGCCATTATCAGCGATGACTTGAAGATTGTTGGGAAGCACGTTGATACTACGAGATCTCTCATAAATGACCAGTGTGAAGAGATTGTTAAAGACACCTGTGAGGATTTTAAGAAGTTTGGAGATGTTTTATTATCTATGAAGTCTCTCTTTGACAGATACAAAAGACTCGGTGGGAATCAGATTGAACAACTATCCAAGAGATTGGAATCAAACAAGGAGAAACTACAAGAGTTGAATGGCAAAGCTGATGTCAAAGGCATGGATATCGATAAATTACAAGAGGCAATTTCTAAGGATACAAAGGAAATTGCAGAACAGACCAACAGAGATTGGTTGATAAAGGAAACCGTTCTCACAGAATATCTCATGTTCCAAGAGACTCAATTCCAGTTGACAAAGGTGTTCCAGGAATGGAGTAGAACCAAGATGAAATATTCAGAACTCCATTCGAATAACTGGGGGCAGTTGATCAATGCTCTTCATGACATGCCCTTGTCAAGACACGCTTAGACTGACTATTCAGGAAAGAAGAAACAACAAAACACACACACACACATATATCCCTGTGTTGTATTAATGTACATTGTACCAATTTTATGCAATTTTCTTACTCGTATTGACAAACCCAACACCTTTCACGGTGACAATGAACTTATCATCCTCATCTTCCTTTAAGAAAACCTCTGTTCCGAAAACGTGCTTAATATCTCTCAGTAACCATACAAGGTCTTCATCGATTTGATCTTTCTTGATGACGAGTCTTCCAATGTCCTCTTTACCAATCACCATGAACGTCAATGCCATTGAGAGTTGACTCTTGCAAACAACACCAGAATGAGAAATCTGTTCTAGTAATTCATACGCAACTTTTGTGCCCAAATCTTCTGGTACTTCACCAGCTTCACCAATCTCTTCACTGTAATATCTCCATCCCTTCTTGGTCTCTGCAACAAGAACGATTCCGAAACCGGGAGATTTACCAGAATTTTCACCTCTCCAGACATCAGCAGTGATGTTTACTTCACAACCCACGGGTCTTAAAACGTCCCTTGCACTGTCAATAATACGGTTAGCCATACTTGGTGAAACTCTGGCACAGAAGGCAACACCTCTTATGGCACTAATCTTTGGAATCTCCAGAGCATGCATCGTGAGAGGCTGTGACAGCAAGGTATCCACAACCAAGTGTACTTCACCTTCTCCGATTGGAGGACAACCTCTTTTAACAGTATGAATAGCAGCTTCACGAACACCAAATTTCTCCATTAATGGTAAGATTCCCCATCTCAAACCTTCGATACTCGTATCACCTTTTATCCCAGTCACGCCTCTAAACACTATCTGGAACTTCTTCTTGGAAAAGGGTGCTAAGAATAACATTGGCTCCATATAGTAGCCTATGGACTTTTCAGAGTTACAATTGTGCGTGATGGCACCACCTGTGATGATACCAGGGTAATAGATCACAGAGGTACCTGTGTATGAGATCTCAATACGACACCCGTTGGTAACAGCCTCCAATAACCTGAGGAATGAAACCTCATAGTCCCTCAGACCTGGATTCAAGTCATCTGACCGAATCTTTTCAATCTTTATAGGTTTCCCTAATAGAGTCGCCAGAACAAATCGATGACGCAAGTTTCTCGATCCTTGGAAAGTTATGAACTTTCGTTTGGATGACATTTCGCCAATGACTTTCAGAGCGTTTTGGTGTTTAGTAATGAGAAGCAATGAGATGAAAAGCAATGAAATGAGATGAGATGAGATGAGCTTTTTGTGTTTGTGTTTTTTTTTATGATTTTTATGCCTGTGGGCGGCTAACATTGGAAATTTTTCTCTCGGAGACCAAAGAGGAAATATTCGCGGCCCTTTGAATTTTTCTTTTTTCTCCGTCCTTTTTGACAACTGCTGGGCCTTTGTGGGCGATTTGTTGTTGTTGTTGGTGTTTGGAAGGGAAACAGAACATAGCTTCCTTCAAAACATTGGACAAATAGAAGGGGAATACCTCTTTGTTTGTGTGTATTTATTGGGCTTCTTTTCCGTTTGAGAAGTCTGAGATTGCTCCTCGTGAGACGCTGATTAATTGTCGTTGTCATACAAGAACGCTCTTCTTTTATATAAAAACAGCACAGAGGCAGGCGAGGTTGGTAGGAAGACACAATGAGCCAATCAAGTTCACCTCTGAAGAGACAAGCTTCAGAGTCACAGGAGGGAGGAGATGCTAAGAGAGTCAAAATTGTAAACAGTTCCAATGCAACACCATCGGTGGATGATATCCTTGACGGGGATATAGATTCTTCATTCGCTGCTATTGAAGGCGGCGATTCCTTGTTACACATCCCTTCGAATTTGCCTTCAGCGTCTGTATCGGCAATGGATACACCTACGCTCATGTCAATTGAATTACAAGCGGATATTAATGTGCTACCACCATCAGAGAGTAAAGAGTCACAGATACAACCACAATCAACGGCTTCAAAACAGTTGGAATCTGCTCCTCAAGTTCAAATTAAACAGGAGAACTCAACGACAAATGGTGTAACAAACAATAACGGTTCTGCCAACAATGATACCACCAATAATGCTAACACCAGCAGTAATACAAATAACGAGAACAGTGGTAATTCTAAACCGTCTGGAGGTGATCCTGATAAGTTATCCGATGCGTTGGTATCCGCAGGTGTTGATTTAAAAGCGGAAGAGGCGTTGTTGAACTCGACAATACTTGCTAAGAAGGCTGGTGAACAGGACTCAACAACACCAAAAGGACCGGTGATTGTGGACACACCATTTTTGGACCCACAACAGGTTAACTGGTATGTGGGCAAAGTAATATCAGCCAATGGACTCAAACACTCTTCTCAACTTGATCCATCATTGATTGGTTTAATAACATATGCAACCGAGGAATGGGTGAAGAATATCATTACTGGAGCTATCATTCTATCGAGACATAGACGTCGTTCCGTCAAGAGTAAAAGAAGATCTGAACTTAGTATTTCGCTTCGAGATCTCAACATGAAGGCGAAATCTCAGGAGGATAAAAGACAAGAGAGGAAGAAAAAAAGCGGTGTTAGTGAAGGTGCAGAAAAGGAGGCCACTGAAGAGATTCAACACAAGGCTACGAATGCTACTGTTGCCATGATGACTGGTAAGAAGAAGAAATACGATTGGATGAACTCTGGAGGTGGATCTTCAAAATCTTCAGCCAATGACATCAGTACAAGATTCAGAGAAGCAAGAGAAGAACCAGGAGTTGTTGTTAGGGATTTGCTAAATACATTAGAGAAGAAAAGAATGGGTGTTGAGAAAACAATTACTAAAGGCTATGCAAAGCTCAAGGACTGATGAGAGCTATTCGGCTCTATGTTTTAACGGGTTGATAGTGTAAACCGTGGAAATAATAAACAATGTACGACTTTGACGATAACAGCTATTCAGTTTAACTTGTAGATTGGAATATGACGACGTGGTATGTGCTAATACCGGCGGAAACGGTTTATTGTAGTGTCTAATGGTTCATATGGAAGTTCTGGCATTGGCTATATACGTTGGTTACTAGTGTGAATCCCACTGCCCTGATCACGTGACAGACACTGCGGAAGCGCCAAAAAATTTTTATAACAAAGCACTCACGCTGGGGGTCGAACCCAGAATCTTCTGATTAGAAGTCAGACGCGTTGCCATTACGCCACGCGAGCTCTGTTCGAAATTTTGGATTATCGGTGTTTGTTAGATGGTGTCATCTTCACGATACCTCATATTCGTTCCTAAAATGTCTACATAATACAGAATAGCCATTATAACGACAATTAAACTGGCTACACAAGCCTCTCATCATCTCCAAAACTAAACACCGCCATATGGTCTCATTAAACCGTTTTTTTCAATCGATATCTCGTTTAATGGTAGCCCGAGTCGAGAAATGAGTGTCCGAGAATGTTATTTCCAGTTTTCTAAACGAAAAGGTGCTTCAGATCTCGTGTTTCCCATAAGAAATTGAAATCGGCTCATCGATCTTACAAATTTAACCAAGAACTAGCCCATTTTTTAAAGTATTTCCAATAAGCAAATCGCTCCCGAATCCTGGGTGTCATTCATTTTAGGCAGTTACAAATCGTGACAGTACTCATCTCAACAAGATTATCCAAGACTTTCATAGTTGTTCATTTGAAGATCTCATAACAACTTCTTTCACCTCAGACGTTATTTGTACGCACCTTGTGTCATTTCCCGCTCTGTTTACCGAGGAAAGAGTATAACGGCTTCCTACATCACAACAATGGCGACGATTATTCATAGAAAGAACCCTTCACAGCAAATACACGTGGAGACACCTCCTTCAGACGCGCCTATTGAGAAGCTTAACGATTTCTACTGGACTGATACTGCGGAACCACATGCTCAGCGTAGAAAGGAGATCTTGAAGAAGTACCCACACGTGACAAAGCTATGTGGACCGGAACCTCTCACCAAATACATCGTGTGTGGTGTTGTTGCTCTACAACTGTCCATTGCTTACTATCTGAGGGATAAGAGCTTCTTCTCATGGAGATTCTTCCTGTTGTCCTATATCATTGGTGCTACCGCCAACCAGAACGTATTTCTTGCAATCCATGAACTCAGCCACAACTTGGCCTTCAGGAAACCAATATACAACAAACTGTTTGCCATTTTCACAAATATACCTATTGGAATCCCATATTCGGCCTCCTTCCAGCCTTATCACCAACTTCACCATAAGTACCAAGGAGATGAAGTTTTGGACACTGATCTTCCAACGTACTATGAGGCTGCAGTCTTGAGTAACGTTCTCGGGAAGGCATTCTTTGCAACGTTCCAAATCTTTTTCTATGCCTTAAGACCGATGTTCATCACCCAGATCAAGTTTACCTATATCCATTTGTTGAACGTCATTGTGCAATTTATCGTTGACTACCTAATCATCAAGTACTGGGGGGTTAAGTCCTTCTTGTACCTGGTGTTCTCGTCATTCTTAGCAGGTTCCTTACACCCATGTTCAGGCCACTTCATTGCAGAGCACTACATTTTGGATCCACCACAACACTATGACCGTCATACAGATGCTCCACCACCTGAGACGTATTCCTATTACGGAATCCTCAACTTCTTTACCTGGAACGTGGGTCTCCATAACGAACATCACGATTTCCCATACATTGCATGGAGCAAGTTATACGAACTCAACAGCATCGCCAATGAGTTTTATGAGCCTCTTCCTAAACATGATTCCTGGGTCATGGTGATTGTTAACTTTGTGTTTGACGAAAAAGTGTTGTTGTACAACCGTGTGAGAAGAGAGAGTAAACGTGAAAAGCTGGAACAGATGAAGAAATCCGTCTACAGCATTTAAAAACAGGAAACACTATATATCTTATGCCCATTATACTGAGGTGATTTATAATGGTGCAAAAACATAAAATAAAATGAACAACGACGACACTTTAAACCGACCAATCCCATCACTTCGTAAACCCCATTGGATCATCCCACCTCACGACTTCTAAACGACTGTAACCTGGTGATTCCTCATCCAAACGTTCCCTATTCGTTTAATCATCCGATGATGAACCATTGTCAAAACGGTTGTCCAGGTGATCGTACATTGTCTTTGTTCTCGTTGCCCCGGTGAGGGAAAATCGTCTGATAAAGTTTGAAAAATTTAAGCTTAAAAGGCGGACGAAATCCTCAGTCTTCCGCAACGGAAAGTTTCACAGTTTCAAATCAGCATTCAAAGAACAATTGAACAAGTGAATTAGTAGTGAGATGTCGTTTCAAAAGACCAGTAAGGAACATGCACCTATCCGTGAGAGAATGGAGGCTCTTGTTCGTCTCAAACAACAAGAGATCACCAAGGGATTAGAGGCTTTAGAACCAGAGGATGGTGCTAAATTCCACGCAGATTCGTGGAGTCGTGGTGAAGAACTCGGTGGAGGAGTATCGTGTGTGATTGAAAACGGTAAAACTTTTGAAAAGGGTGGTGTTAACGTGTCCGTGGTGTACGGCTCACTTCCTCCAAAGGCTGTTGATAGAATGAGAGCAGATCATAAGAACCTTCAGACACAAGAGGATGGAAATGTGCCCTTCTATGCGTGTGGTCTTAGTATGGTGATTCATCCACACAATCCTCATGCCCCAACTACTCATTTGAACTATCGTTATTTTGAAACGTGGAACCCGGATGGTACTCCACAGACATGGTGGTTTGGTGGAGGTGCTGACTTGACACCTTCTTACCTGTACGAAGAGGATGCGAAGTTATTCCACAAGTGTCATAAGGATGCGCTGGATAAACATGACAAGGCTCTGTATCCAAAGTACAAGAAGTGGTGTGATGAGTACTTTTACATCAAGCATAGAAACGAGACTCGTGGTATCGGTGGTATCTTCTTTGATGATTTTGACGACAGAGATCCAGAGGAGATTCTCAAGATTGTGGAGGACTGCTTTGATGCCTTCTTACCAGCGTATGTTCCAACCATAGCAAAGAGAAAAGATCAGCCATTCACACAAGAGGAGAAGTATTGGCAACAGCTGAGAAGAGGAAGATATGTGGAGTTCAACCTGGTTCTGGATAGAGGTACCCAATTCGGCTTGCAAACCCCAGGTTCAAGAGTTGAGAGTATCTTGATGTCATTACCAGCCACAGCAGGTTGGAAGTACAATCATCATCCAGAAAAGGGATCAAGAGAAGAAGAGTTGTTGGAAGTGCTACAAAACCCTAGAGAATGGACTGATTGACTCTAGCTTATATATATAAGAACGAGCACACGTAAATGAAAAAAACCAGCTGAAACGACAGTGACGACGTTTAATCTAACCTTCAAGACTCATACTGGAGTAGTACTCGATAAGATCGTACTCTGTCTGTAAAGTCTCCTCTCTATAAGCAACTCTGATATCAGGAACGTTGGTCTTTTCCACATCATTGCCTTCAACGCCTCCAATTGAATAGGTGTGTCCAATCCAATGTTCTTTGATACATCTCTCCCACCCACTTTGAACCACGGAGTTCTTGGCCAGTTCACACATATCAACATTGGATAGCTTATAAATCTGTGCTGCAACAGAATACTCTTCAATCAGGGGTTCTCTGGTGTATGAAAACTGTAGAGGATCGTCAGTGGATAAGGAAACGTTCAAACCTCTCTTGAAGTAGTAAGGGAATGGGTTTTTATCATATGTGAGGAAAAGGGCATTATTTGATAGGGGAGACATGGCAACACCAACTTGATCCAGATAGTACAGGTATTGAACAAATGGAATCTTTCTCAGCAGAATACCGTGTGAGATACCTTCGGATGTTAGGTAAGCACTGATCAGATGCTCTGGATCACCAGCCTCACCAGAATGAGGTCTTAGAACAAAAGTATTGAATCCACGTTTGGCTCTGTAACTATTCAAATTGGCCAGGTTTGCGTAGAGATAGTACAGGTAGTAGGAGTAAGGTGGGTTCTGAGGAGCATCCCATAACGATGGAACGGGATACTTTTTGAAGAATCTTCTATCCACTTTGGATTCATCATCGACAGAATCGAATCCGATAACCCTTTGTAAGAAGACAAACAACTTGGGATCCTTTGAAGGATCAATACTAGCCTCAAATAGAGGTTGGAACAGATTTCTAATGATCTCATGGAAGCTCTGAACCAAGCCGGTTTTCTTGTAGACGTCGTACAATCTTGGAACTTGAACCAACCATCTAACGTTGTTACTGAGTAACTTGTTATCAATCACCCAAGCAGCCAATTTACTCCATTCATCGATAGATCGACCATAAACAGAGATTCTGTATTCACACATTTGATACTTGGAATTCTCCAAATCGCTGAACACCTCCTTGGTGATATCTGCAAGGTAACGACCTTGGATGTAGTTGTCAGTCTTGAGGAAGATCTCTCTCAATCTGGATTCACCAATTGGGTTGTACTTCAGGTTGAACTTGTCAAATCTGTGGAAAGTATCCTTATGAGCATGCATATCCAGTGTATCGATGGAGAGATCGTAGGCAGTCAAGTTAAGAGATTGGAAAACTTCCTCCAATGACAACACTTTGTTATCTCTGAAAATGACCTTTTCAGTAGGATAATTCTTAATCTTATGCTTTATAAACCGCAATAGGTGCTTCTGGTTCATACAAGCTGAATGATGAACGTGAGTGTCCACTTTTCTAACGTTGTAAAAGTCTCTATGTGGATTTTTCTTACTGACACTTGTCTCTTCATATTCGTTCAACAAGTAATACAAGTTCCAACGTGCTTCAAGGTACTGCAATCTTCTAAAGGCAAACGATTTTGCAGGCCCATCTGAGGATATGGTGATGATCTTCTCCATATCCATGTAGTAGTCCCTGAGCGTTGGGATGTCAGTGGCCAATGGCTTTCCATCTAAGCCAGTGATTTGTAGAACGTCATCGCTGTTGTTGCCCATAGATACAGTGTCATCAGCCGTTGGAATATGACATTTGGAGATGTCAAAGGTCTTTGAATCCGGCTGGGCAGATTCAGAAAGGATCTTCTTGTTATCATATGTTGGTCTTGGTGGTGGAGGATAGATCTGCCAGTCATCCTGGTTCTTTGGGTTCTGTTCAGGGTATTGGTATGACACGGTTTGGTACTTCTTTCTCAACTCACGGCAAGTCTTTATATGGCCATACAGTTCGACCAGTTCTGGTGATGGAATGTCATCTGTCTCGTGGTCATGCTCTTCAACCCTGTCGTTTCTACCTCCCAACTTATAAGAGTTTGAGAGCTTCAATGGCATCTTTGGCACCAGCTTTGGTGTAACAGCAACCTTGGGCTTTGTCACTGGTGGAGGCGGTGGATGGCTGAAAAGCGCAGAGGATGAACGTCTCGACTTCACGGTCTTCTTACTGGGATCTCTTTGGAGTGGGATCTCTTCAAAGGCCCTCATCTTAGCATCCTGGTCGTTGATTGTCTTCTCCTCAGCATAGGAGAAGTTGGTGGAATGTGATAAGGCATCGTCATAATCCTCCAATTCACCGGCATAATCATCGTGGTCCAACGATTTATCCTCAGGTTGGTCAATTGAAACCTGTGATAGGTCTTTTGACAAATCCATTGTTCTTTGATCTAGCAGTGCGTTCTATTTTACAAAGGGAGAGAAAGGGGGTGGAATGATGAATCGGTATCTCTTTCGGGCTGATTGTATCAAGCAGGCCTAAAAAATTTTAGGCAGAGTGTGCCGTTTATAGGCCAGTGGCGGTGGGCAGACGGCAGACCTCATGGGCCTGCGGTGCTCTGCGCAGCTCTGCGGTGCTCTGCCTACGCCCTCTGCCTACGTGCTCTGCCTACGTGCTCTGCCTACGTACCAGCCCATGGCAGCAAAGATGAGCAGAACCAGCCAGAATTGCCGACTAACACCATGGGATTCTACAACTTGCTATGGTCCATTGGTGTCTCTTTGTTCATTGTTTCAACTGTAAAACAGCAAGGGATTCAACGTGTTTTGTCTGTGGGAAGAAATCGTAGCCTCTGATTGTCGAAACCTCATATTGCTTCCCATTCTCAGTGTTGTTAAGCAAGTAGTACAAGTCTCTTGCCTGGCTATGTACATTGCACGATACGTACACGATGAGACTTGGTTTAAACTTTGCCAATTGGTTCAAATAATCATGATTTGAGCCTTTCCTTGAAGGGTCAAGTATCACCACAGTTTCTTGCGGGTTGACGTTGTTCAATCCCTTGAATATCTCTTCACTTGAGCCGAGAAGGAATTGTGCATTTCGAAGATTGTTCAACTGTGCATTCTTCGTTGCAAACTCCAATGAGCCTTTAGATATTTCAATCCCAATGAGCCTATCAAATCCCTTGTTTAGGGAGATTCCAAAGAACCCAGATCCACAATACGTATCAACAAGAGTCTTGTGTACTCCAGGCCTCAAGAAGGTCCTTATGTGGCTTAGCAGAACAGGTAGTATCGAGTTGTTATTCTGGAAAAATTCTCCAGCTGGGAATTGAAACTTGTAATCCTGGATCTGCTGTGTGATAACCTCTGTATGATTGGTGGTATAACTCCATGCACCATTCATAGATTTATCTCTTAAGAGAACGGTTCCACCCTTCTTGTATTTTTCACAATGGCTTCTATCTCATCCCTGTCGTTCAACAAGGCATCATTCAACACTTCAGTAGCAATCGAACACTGCTTTAGGTCAAAGAGCCTTCTCGTACCACTGGACTCAAAGCCCAGTGTGATCTTATCCCTTCTAGAACCAAAATGCGGTGTTAATTTTGTCCTGTAGTGATACTTCAATGGAGATGCCACGGTTCGTTCAATGGGTAGGCCTTCGACATCAAATCCAAACTGTCTATAGGCATTCCTTACAACTTCAGTTTTAAATGAGAGTTGTTCTTCATATGGAATCATCTGTAATTGACATCCAGAGCATTTGCCAAATTCTTTACATCTTATTAACGAGTCATCTCTAAGTGATGAAGGTACTAATACGCTCATAATCTCACCCTCGGCGTATACGGTATGGTGTCTGCCAAGTTTAACTTTGACGATATCACCAACAGTGGTGAAGGGCACCATGACAATCATACTGCCTTCACCTTGTTCGAGAGAACATATTCCAACCCCATGTCCTGTGCTGATCACCTTGACTATTTCTAAACTCTCCACAGTGCGATTGTTCTCACGATGATAGTAGTGTTCGATCAATGCATCTGATATTGGGGACGTATTGTAGGCTTTTGAGATCGACAAAAGCTCATGATTGATGATACCTTCATTCGATACTGGATCAGCGTTCCCTCGACGTCTTCTGTGGAGTCGTTTAAACTTCTTTGAAGTGCTCTTTGAAGTGTTCTTCGCAGAGAGTGAGGTAGGAACTGGGAGTGCACTGGGAGTGTAAATATCAGCAGAGTGCTGTGAATGAATACAGCGTGTATACGCACTGCCTCTCCTGAACAAGGTACGGATCATACATCTTTGAGCCATGATGATCTTCCCGAAGATTATCAGTATATATGGTTGATCTTGGTATAGATGCACCAGAAGGGGGGAAAATTTTTCATGTTACAATTGAACATTTCCACACACAATGGATTCATCAACGTTGATGAAACTACACGAATTGTCAAAGTCATCTGTATCATATTTCAAGTATGTGAATGATGTAGTAGAGTCACAACCCTATGGAGAAGAAAAGAGCAGCAACTGAACTTACAAAACTCTGCGTTAACTACAAAACGCAAAAGGATTTAATATTACCTGTAAGAGTGAGCCCGCGCACGGTAGAAGAGAATCAATTCCACATTTTCAAAGACATTGCTAAGTACAACGTCTCATACTGGTGTGGAAGACGTCTCGTGAAACGTATTCGGTCAATGTAGCCAGGGATTTGTAGTTAGCTGAAGAAGAAGAAGAAAGAGAAGAAGTTTGAGAAAGTAGCAGAGTCGATGAAATTTTTTCACTTTTTTCTGCTCTGCTCATCGAGCTCAATGAGACATAATGGATGTCTGGATGTTTCTTGACACATAACTGAAACCGTTGAAGATTAAAGCACGTTGTTTCTTTAATGCCCAAACATGTTATTAACTGTTCATCTGTGCTTTGGATGAGAGGAGCAAACTGTTTAATTTGTCATATTTAATTTTACATGGTGGATGTCACAGCCCAAAAAATGGTGGACAAGCTCAAAAGGACCGAGAAGTGAAAGTCCACCGATGTCCAAGTATAGATTAATCCTTGCTGAACCATTGAATGTTGTTGATGAACGTTAGAGGACCCATTTTAAAGCAAGGGATATCTGAAGCTGACAATATTGGATGGCATCGAGAGATTCCCAGAAACACATCACCACATCGTGTGGTGATGTGTTAGTGCATGTGGGTCTTTACACAGAGCATGAAGAAAGATGGGTAGAAGTATAATGCTTTAATTATCTATGATATTCAAGACCAAATTTTTATAGAAAGAACAGGATCTATCATTATTAAATTCAGTGTATCTAGTGGAGTATTTTAGACACTTAAAATTGAATGGTTTTTAGGATTATTTTGGTACTTTCTTCTTATAAAATTTTTATTTAAAAAAATTGAGATATTAAATTTTTAGTCTATTACTTTTTACAAAAATAAATTACTTTAAAACAACGGCTTAGATCCAAAAAGTTTATCAATTACCAGAAACATGATCATCCTTGAACCATAAATCCATGGGAAAGTGGTCTTATATGTAAGATATTATGGTATAAAATACCCTTAAAGAGTACTTCACCTGGTTAAACATTGCACCAATTTTGCACGGTGGTGCCCGAACCGCCTTAAGGTGCAGATAATGTATAACCAGTGAATATATATGATACAAGATATCAGAGCATTTCATCAAATGAGTGGGAGAGTGTGGTGTTTTACTTGTTACATGACGTATAATGGTCCAATTGTATGCCAATTATGCTAGAAATTTAATGGAACTTGAGAGAATATATCGATCGCTGAACAGTCACATAAGAAAAGCTAATTGGTATAGATCAAATGATTACAGATGGGGATAAAAAGTGTCGTAAATGACGAACAAAACAATAGAATAAGTACACTTCAGATATATATAGCCAAGTACCATGGAATCACAGATTACTCCTTCCAAGGATTTGGAAAGTCTCACGTTCTTTAACAAGGCCTTTGGGGGGTTTGACAGAACATATTAGCCAGTTCTTCCAATGTCACTAATTCTGTTTCAGACACAGACCAAATGAGTGAAGAAAAAGGAATATAAGTTATATGCGCCATAGAAGCACAGGGCACCAAGGCTGGTTATAGTGTCAGCTTGTAGTGGCCATATGGTGCCATTTGAGAAGGGGTCAACACCTCAAATATCAAATTCACAATGTATCTTCTCATAGAGAAACATTGTGAGATGAAGGTACCATCACAGGAAAGCCTAGGGGTTCTCCATATCGGGGTCGAATGAGTTTTACAACTTCCATTCTCTTTTGACATCACAATATATACGGATAACCCTCAGTTTCTCAATTGAATTGGATACCCGTACGCTCCGAAAGCTCTCACGTTGTATTAAAGATATATCTGTACCAAATCCTCCTTGCCAAACACAATGAATTAGACGTCAATGTCCAAAACATAACCATCTCCTATATTAGGTATACGTTGCCCATATACCTTCACCGTGTGTTGGCTCTCTGTTCGAGCTTACAAATCCACCTAGTGACATCATAAGACGATTCCACACATATCACACGTGACTGAGAAGGCTTAACAACTTAGCAAAGTGCATTTTCCATTGTTTTGAAAGAGAGAAAACATTCAAAATTTACATCAAAGGTAGGTATCTTACCCTCGTAATACACCGACGCCACCCTCGGAGCTCCCTGTCTTTTCGCGTTGTTTACATTTTGGCAAACTTGTATAAAACTTGTTGATGTTTACAACCATTTTGAACAAGAAGGGCATCATGTCTAAGAAAAATAGAGACCGCCAACTTACGTATTTTGAGAAACAACGTGATCTGCTGATCACAGAGATTGCAACCTCTATGGATACTGTTCTCAACAACATCAACGCGTTGAATAGATCTCTTGAGGGAACAGTTGCCGTTGGAAAGGAATTTGAAAGCGTGGCTGCTCTTTGGGCCACTTTTTATGATGCGAAGGCCCAGATGGAACGTATGAGACCACTGGAAACAGAGGTGATGATGGGATCTGATGATGCCGAACCGTTACCTACGGATGGTGAAAGGATGGATGTTGATAAAACGAACCATATCGAATCAAACGATGGTACAAACTGAATGTCTTTTCTTGAACGAAGACCGTCTTTGAAATTCCACCAGGTTTTGCAACTTGTTTGGAGTACGTATCTTAGGGAGATCAATGAGCGGTGGTGAGTGGTTCGAGCTGCGATCTTTGTTTAGAATCATTGCCATAGATTCAAAGATTCGGGAATAGCTTCTATTGTTCAACAAAGAACACTCCATGTATTTACACCCAGCACTGGCAGCATATTGCTGACAATAATCCACTGAAGGAAGCCAACTGGCCATTTTGGGATCTGATCTCAAGTCAGAACCGATGCCAACGATGATCCTTTCAGCTGTTGGACAGTGTGTTTCAAGTTCAGGTATCCACCTGAACCGAATGCTTTGAAATGTTTCAGGGTTTTCCAAATTGAAACATATTAGCACCCCTTTAGCATCGGTATATGCCAATGGTCTGAATCTATCATACTCGTCATCCCCTGGAATGTCCCATATCTGAAGATTAACAGGTTGGGAATTGTTGAAATGGATCACCTTTTCATATGTGTCGACTGGTGATAAACCCTTTGGATAAGTACATCTTTGTGCTAGATATGTTAACACCAAGGAAGACTTGCCACACTTTGGATCACCAACTAGTACTATACTCCGATGTGCTACTCCATCATGTCTTGACGGAGAAAGCATTTGATGCTGTACAAGTGGCCTATTAGCTGAAGATGACAACAAAGACTGATGGTTGGAAGTTCTACTATGTTGTGAGTATCTCCTTGGTCTGAGTCCATGACTCGTGTGTCTTTTCAACTGTATTGATACTCGTTCTTTACATGGAGACTCATTCTCATTCTCTTTGTTTCGAGTTGACATTGTGTGCTCTATTATTCCATCAATTGGAAAGTAAAGGTGATATTTTTGTGGAAATACATACCTTTCTTTTATCGTGAAGAAACTCATATCACACAAAAGTGGAAGAAAAAAGTCTACAAGAATGGCGAAATCAATTCATATTATTGTTCATCAGTCATTAGTTTGTCCTTTTCTTGCTCAAATAAGAGTGCAGATGTTCAACATTTGCCCTTTTTGACAGCCCAACCCGATATGGTAGTTTGGCTTTACGTGAACAGAGATCAGAAAGATTTGGCTTCCTTTTTCGAGAACGTGATGAAACAACCACCCCAGTAACGGGGATGTTGTTACTTGATTCTGTATCATGAGTTTTAGTCTCGGTTGGTAATTCAGACATGTGTTGTTCATCTTTATTTGAACAGGTTTCATTGATATTTTGAGATTCTGCACTCCCTTGGATAAGTGTAACACTGTGAGGTTGACCAGTTTCTTCACATCTTTCATCGGTGCTGAGCATGATATTAACAGGAAACGGGCCAGTCATTTGAGAACTATCCAATCTCTCTACAGAGGAACTTGGCAGTTCAATGGTGCCACCATTCTCTATGGCTTTGTTAGCTTCATGACGTTCACTCTGTAATAATCGTCGGGTAGGCTCAGTAATTCGGGTAGATGTTATTAGAATGTCATCAGAACAGATCACGTCTGGAGTTCTTTGATACCAATTGGCATCTGAATCGTTCGTTGAGCACCTATGACCACTTTGTTCCCTTGAAGACTGTATTACAGTGGATTCCATATCCAATCCAGTGATGTTGTAATTCTCCGGTAATAACACTTCCATCAGGTCAACTTTTTGCCTCTTTGTTCGTACTTTTGCTGGCACAGTAGACAACCTGTTCCCATCTCCAGCACAGCGAGTAGTTGAGATCAAAGGCTCAGTCCTTGATCGTACCAATGCCCTAAGTGGATCTTCACTATCACTACCGTCTTCTGAGTCCAAGATCTCAAACTCTTCGATTTCAACATCAACAGAGTCAATTACATTGACGCTCTGCGAGGAGGAAGACAACCCTCCTACAATCGTAGGATCCTGTTCTGAGAGGGTAGCATCTCCAGCATTATCGAGAGTAGAAGCTGGCTGACTCATCGGTCCATGGCAGGTTCCATCAAGTCTTAGTGGTATTAAAGTACGAGATGTCGCGTTGGTTTCGCGTTCGCGTGTTCGCGAACGCGTTTTTCTCCCCCAACCAAGCGAGGGTACCTAAGGTGAAAAATCACCGAGATTATTCAGTTTTTCTCTCTCTTTAATACACTCTTTTTCTACTTCAATCGTCTCCCTGTCCATAACATCGGCGATGTTATGGGATTGAACATCAAAGGTGAACTGATTGTGTCGAGAGCATACCAGGAATTTGTTACTTCTCCGATGCCTTTTTAGAAATGGGACTTACTCAACAGTTTCAAACAAACCTCTCTTGACTTGGAAACGTGTTCTGCAACACACCATTTCACTCATGTCCAATTAGCTGGAACCATTGAGCCACAAAGTGTTTACTGTACTCATCAAGGGGAAAAAACACACCTCGTTTTCTCTTCATTGGATATCACTAATAGCTGTCCTGATCGTCCTGTTCAGACACCCAGACACTCCCACGAGTATGATACATCGTCGTTGTGTTAGGAGTCTTGTTACTCCTAACTCACCTCACTGATCAATTGTACCTCACCGATGAAGCTTCATCTATATAGAGAACAAAGATGGAGAATTGATTTCGATGAAGATGCCCCATATGAGTGGAGGGTCACAGCTGCTTTTTAGGAGCTGCCCTATTTTTTTCTTACCCACAAGACCAGGAAGTATCTTCACTGTTCAAAAGGACTTTATATTCGGTATTAAAGTCACTTCTAGCGTGATAGAAGAAATCACTTATGGTGGAGATATCGTTTCCCGGAACTGTCTTGTACTTATGATTCAAAGAGTTTCATTATGGTGCTATTCATTGAAATGTTCTCGATGATTATAGTGAGCAACGGCAGAGGCTACATGGTCCGAGGTTACCTGGATGTTCATCTACTCACCTCATTCTCCATCCATGTAATAGTTCTTTTTCCTAGTGGTTCGTTTTTCCGCTATAGATGTAAAAAGGCCACTTCGATCATTATGGAAGCTATGTTCAAAAGGATCTATGAAAACAGGGAAATGAACTTGTGCCTTTTATCTCTCACGTTGACACAGAAATATTGCTTTGGAGCTCTTGGTATCCACTTGATTGGACTTAAAAGGAGACTTAGTGGTGAGAACACGTTTCACCGGTCATTGGAACGTCATTTGAAATGAGTTATCTCCCAACTGGGAGCATTCTCTTTATTCGTTTGGGGAACCATCTGGATGTTCTTTTCGAAAAATTCTTTAAATCATCACGTCTGTCGATGAAGGGCTCAACCAAAGACCTCGTTCACATTGGACGATTGAGGTTTCAAGTGTTGTGATCAGTGTATATCTCTGTAGCGGAGAATACACGTCGGATTCAAGCTGGTGATTGGAGATGTCCAAAGTCATCAACAGATATTGGCAACCAACGACAAAGAAAACAGGAGAAGTTCCAAATCATGGTATAACAAAGACAGATCATAAACCTATGGGGGAGGATACCTTATGTGAGTCAATATTCTCAATAAAAGATCAAGTCAAACAAGAAGAACGACAACATTACTAACAGCCCAATAAATTCATTGCAAATCGAAATTCAAGAACATAATGGATCAACAAGTCCCATAGTCCACGTATAAGATCCCAAGATGATAATCATTAGACAAAAGCACACCGAAATGCTCGTGAATGCGTAGATGTATCCCTTTGTTATCTTCAAGGAGTGTAATTCTGAGACAAACGTACTCACAGTAGATAGAGTACCACAGAATCCATCATCGAGACCTTGGAGGATGTGGCAGGAGAGTACAGTGTTCACCACTCTTGAGCCAGATTTGGTCTCACCACGATTCAGGATGACGATGATAGCCAGACAAATCGTAGCTATGAAGTTCACCGAAAACGTCCCCAATGGGAACTGCTTGAATCTTGGATTTAACCATTTACTCATGTAGTATCTCATCCAGCACGCAATTGGCGACATCACAGCAGCAAATGTCCAAGATCTACCACTAGGGATCGCCATCAGGCAAGCCGCAGCGATCCAACAAGCGATACCGGCAACGACAAGGATGTTTTCCCACAGTGGCACCGTGCCAAAAGGTAAAGGAGGGTCATAGTGTATGATTAGATGTCTTCCAAAGGTATAACCAGAGATGGACAACGCCATTTGAGAGATGAACACAGCAAGGCATTCCATTATCCCATACGCCGCGTTAGGGTAGTCATAAGGTGCACCGAGATCCACGTTAGCGCTCTTGTAGAAGGCATCTAGAACCATCGTACTGAAGGAGGAGAAAGTCCCACAAAACCCAGTAGTTCCGCCAACGTAGAGCATTAACTGGCCCTTTGGCTGGGCCATATCGGCCCAGGCAGCCTGACTCTCATTCAACATACCAATCAGCACACACGCACCAAAATTACACCAGATGATACCTCCCAGGTACGAGCCATCATAGCTCGTCAAGTTCTGAAGTCCCTTTCTGGCCAACACCCCCCATATTGCAAAGAAAGCCAAAATGGCTAACCTCTTGCATTCAGCGTATGCCCCTTTGCCTTTGACAACCTTTGGAGGGCTCACGTCTTCCAACTCCATCCGTTCGAAATCTTTCGATTTCTTATCCGCATTCGAGCCATCGCTATTCGACAAACTCATTGCTTAGTCTATGGCTTGTGTATTTCAGTTATCTGTCGTTCTATGGTCAAAAATTGAGCGGTGATTTTGGGCTACGGCAGACGGATTGATTTTTCTTGTCCCAACGAGTTTTTATTGGTGTCCTTAGCGGATAAAACTTTTCGCCAAGCTTTTTGAGTCAGATGGCACAAAAAAATTTGAATTGCGGATTCTGCATCAGAATTTGTTGAAACTCGGGAATCGGCGTTTCGGAAAATGGCGTTTCGGAAAATGGCATTTCGGAAAATGGCGTTTCGGAAAATGGCGTTTCGGAAAATGGCCTCTATTCCTTTGTGCCTGCGTGTGTCTTTGGTCGGAATACTAGATGCATAAGTCGTGTTTCTCCATTCGGACATGTCCCGAAAATTTTATAGAAGCGAGCGATGAGCTTTACGTACAGGCTGTTTGAGATAGAGTGAAGAGAACAAGAAGAGCGGGGCGGTATTGATCATGGACGAGGATTTGTTTTTAAACATCAGCACAGAGAGTGCACCCGTGAAGAAGAGCTCATCTGCGAAGATTGTTGGTGGTAAATGGAGAGACCGTCGTAAAGCTCAGCTACAGGCAAAGGGTATCAAGAAGGTTCCAAAGAGCTCTGCCACTGGCGTGAACTCTACGCCAGTGGAGAAGGGCATGACACAACAGCAGGCCCAGAAGAAGAGACCAGCCACTTCACAGGAGGATGCCCAGAGAGGCCCGTCTAAGCAGGCGAGGTTTGTGGAAGGTAAGGGGGCCGCCGGGAAGAACAATACATATGTCTCGTCGTTGTTTACATCGAAGCCTGAGATGGAGAAAAGAGAATATGATCAGGAATTGGAGTCATTTGATGCCTCAAATGCTCCATTGAAGGATTCGACCAGCTTTCAAGGTCTTGGATTGAACGAAAACTTGACGAGACAGTTGACAGACCACATGAACGTTCAAAACCCTACGAAGATCCAGAGATCGGTTCTACCGAGACTATTGGAAAGGGAAAGAGACCTGTTCGTACAAGCTCAGACAGGTTCTGGTAAGACATTATCGTTTGTACTGCCAATATTCCAAAGGTTGATGAATGTCAAGGATTTGAACCGTAGTAGTGGCATATTCGCACTGATCTTAGCACCAACTCGAGAGCTGGCAACACAGATTTATGGGGTTATTGAGACCTTATCACACTGCTGTCATAGAATAGTTCCAGGAATTGTCATTGGTGGTGAGAAGAAGAAGTCTGAAAAGGCAAGGTTGAGAAAGGGTGTGAATATTCTAGTTGCCACACCGGGAAGATTGGCCGATCATATTGAAAATACTGAGAGACTAGACCTTTCAAACATTAGATGGGTTGTGATGGATGAAGGTGACAGACTGATGGAATTGGGGTTCGAAGAAACTATAACAAAGATCTTGAGTGATATTACAAAGACATCACGCATTGGTTCAACGTTGAAGATGTATCCAACTTTACCACACAAGCGTTGTAACGTTCTATGCTCTGCAACGATCAAGCAAAACGTTCAAAAGTTGGGAGAGATTTCTCTTAAAGATGCCGAGATGGTTAGTCCAAACTCAGTCCCAGATGTTGAAGATGTTGAAATAATGGAGAATATTGCAGCACCAGATCAATTGTTACAACAGGTCTGTGTTGTTCCACCAAAGCTGAGGCTTGTGGCAATGGCTGCTGTTTTGAAATCAATTACAACTCAGGAAGGTGGATCCCGTACAATGATATTCTTATCATGTTCTGATTCTGTGGATTTCCATTTCTCAGTATTTGCCAAAGATGGTAAGAAGTGGAGCCTGAAGGGTGGACCGAAAATCGACGATAATGACGACGATGACGATACGTCATCCACTGTGATGACATCTCCTCTATTATCAGAAAATACCGTGGTATTCAAGCTTCATGGTTCCTTATCCCAACAACTGCGTACATCGACGTTATCGGCGTTCTCGAAAGCCCCAGAGGATAAACATATCGTTATGTTCTGTACCGATGTTGCATCCAGAGGTTTGGATCTTCCATATATATCCACTGTTATCGAGTATGATCCACCATTTGCTACTGAGGATCATTTACACAGAATTGGTCGTACTGCAAGAGCTGGTAAATCAGGTAGCTCTGTACTGTTCCTCTTACCTTCAGAGGAGAAATACATGGAAAAGATCCAACATTACCACCCACACGGTGTTCAGTACAAATCGTATGAAGACTTGTTGAAAACAGGGTTTGGTGATAAATGGGATATGGATGCAACCACATGGCATTTAAACGTTGAAAGATGGCTCCTGGAAGATCAAACTGCTCATGATAAGGCTGCAAGAGCATTCACAAGTCATATTCGTGCTTATGCCACACACTTATCAGCAGAAAGGGACGTATTCAACGTCAAAACTTTACACTTGGGTCATTTGGCAAAGAGTTTTGGCTTAAGAGAGACCCCAAAGAACCTCGGTGGTAATTCGAATTCAGGCCATGGAGGTCAACAAAGGAAGAAGAAGGAGAACGGTAAGGAGAAGATGCTACGTCTGGCCAAGATGGCTGCAAAGTCACAAGTATCTGAGTTTAACTTCATGTGATTGTCATGATGAATAGCACTTGTATGATTATGTAATTAGCTGTAGATATCCTTGTTGTATGAGTCTTTCAACGTCGGCTTTCCTCACAAAGAACTGTGAATCCTTGGTGAGGTTGAACACACCATATTCTGTCTGGATTTCACCAGCATCTTTCAGCACTCTAACGTCAATGAAAACGTCACTTGGGGGTTCCAAAGAGCCCGTGAGATCCACATCTGGGAACTCACTCTTGTAATCAATGAGTACTTCACTGTAGTTCTTGAAATATTCCAGTTCATGATGATTTCCAACCTCCAGCTCCTTGTTCTCCCACGCCATCTGATCCAATTTCTCAGCTCTCAACTTCTCGTAAAGGAGAAGTGCTCTTTTGTTGCGACGCATGGCCAGGTGAGCAACGAATTGGTGACATAGCTTAGATCTGTCTTCATCGTCATTTTCCATGGTGTCAAGGGCTTTGGCCAAGTCCTTTGTTTCTCTGATGATGGAACGCACCAATTGATCCTGAAACACAGTCAACTGCTCCAAGCTCTGGGTTCTCTTGGCCTCAACAACAAGTTTGTTTGCAATATCACCGTACATTTTACCCTCAAGAGCTTTATGTCTGGTTGTGGTGATGAGGACTATGACTCCAACGCGTACGGACGCGTGCTTGTGATGGCGATGATTAGTTTTTTTTAGGCAACCTGAGACACGTCGCCGGCCTATGTTGATGATCTCAACAGGCGAAGACGACAGATGAAACGGAGTGCTTATGGCAGGAAATCCAGCAAGAGAAGACAACTACAGCCATATGTAGAACTATCACCACATAGAAATGACGGGTCTCCGGCAATTGGATCTTCACGAGGCGAGATGGATGAGGAATCATCTCCAATAAGAGAGTTGAGGAGAAGTCCAAGGTGGAAGGCCAAATCAGAGGCTTTGAGATATGACTTCTCATCTAATGAACATTCACCGACTAAGAGAACTCCTGAGAGAAGATATACGGGTAACAAGTCCCAGCTTTCTACACCGTCACCGAAATTGAACAGGTTCTTTGTGGAATCTCAGTTTAAGCCTAGATGGTCACCTTCATTATCACCGCAGACGAATCGAAGTCATCGACTGAGAAGCGGTTCATCTACAACTTCGCCAGTAACTCAAAAGCTTCTAGCACTGGCCAACAATGGTGGTGATTCCAATGAGAGGCGGAAATGTGTCTCAGGTGTCGCTGACGAGTGGGATTTCTTGAACGTGGTTGATGATGCCAAGTTGAAGAGGACCACTTTGAAGATTTCACTTGCTCCTTCAAGGGATCAAGTAGAAGACGAGTTTAAAGAGATAGTCAAGACGTTTGAAGATCAAATTGAGACTAGTAAAGGCCACGATTGCAAAGATCACGTTGGTCAAAATCACGTTGATCAAAATCACGTTGATCAAAATCACGTTGATCAAGATCACGGTGACCAAGAGCACGGTGCGCAAGAGCAATTGTCGAATTTAGTGACTGCATCACCAAATTGCCATGGGTCCCCAAAGATAAACAGATCAAAGAGAACGTATGGCAATCACCGAGGTTTCCTCGTGGAGAAGAAGAAGAGTCCAGGTGAGGGAGATGACACTGTTGTTGAAACAGACCAGATGCCTAGCTCTGAGCCTGAAGATGTTGACCATAATTCAACAAGCGACTTGAAGAATCTGTCTGATCTTAGAGCTCAAGGCTTCAATGCACAGTTTGTCGATGAGCTGAGCTTTATCATGGATGGAATAAAAGTCAATCCTACGGTTTCTTCATTCCTGGAACTTGCTATGAAGCTTTCAGATAGACAATTTGTGGAATTCTTAAAAGCTACCGATAACCTTTCTCTATGGCAATACACCAATGCTGATGATTACACAATGTGCTACATATTTGCCTATATAACCTCAAAGATTGGCCAACTAGACGATTATGATCATGTGAAGGTTAACAGCATTGTATTGACATTGTTGAAATGCAACGAGGTTAAACCGTTGAGGACCTCAAAATTGGTAAGGACGTTATTTGATGAATGGGAATCCCAATTGGAAGCTAAACACAACGCTACATACTACACTCTTTTGATGATACTGGAGAATGAGTTGTATACAGACAAGCAAATAGTTCATGGCATCATTGCTCTCATGGACGGCCTTGAGCCAGCTGACGATACTGAGAGCTTTGAAATGACCATGCTGATATATGAAAAGTATCTTACTGAGAAGGATGAAGTGGATCCAGTGTTTGAGAAAGTGATAAGCGTTCTCTTGAAACACCAATTGGCTTCAGAACGCACAAAGATTCTCTGTTTAAAGGTCTTGATTCTCATGAGTATCAAAAAATTCGACAAGGTGTACAGGTCTGAATTTGTGATTAAATCAATCGATGAGGCAATCAACACTGATGACATGGAGGTGCAGCTTTTGTCCATTGGATTGCTTATAAATCTCATCGAAGACCCGAATTGCCTTGAGTTTTGCTCAGACAATACGCACCAGCTACACACTTTATTCCCCAGATGCCATGTGGAGTGCTTCAGTTACTACTCTTTATTCATTGGCTCAATATATAGCAAGAATCGTCAATGCATTGAGTCGCAGTTCGATCGAAAAGAGATAGATCGAGTGATCTTAGAGTTGCAAAAGTTTGACAAGTCAAACAGACATCTAAACAAACAGATTGAAGCTATTCTTAACGTTATAGATCCGTATATATAGTTTTAGTATATTCAATCATATATCTACATGCACCGATCATGGTGAAATTCTAACAATTTCCCAAGGGTCCTCTGGGGTTGCTCTTCTATAGACAATACGGTCATGGAGTCTACTTGGACGGCCTTGCCAAAATTCAATTTCTAGAGGAACTGTTCTCAATCCACCCCAGTAATCTGGACATGGGACTTCGTCTTTCCCTTCAAACTCCTTTTCTCTCTGGGAATAAAGCTCGCTGAGCTCATCACGGCTCTTCAACACCGAGGATTGAGGTGAAGACCAGGCACCAATCTTGGAACCCCTTGGACGGGTATCAAAGTATCTTTGGGACGTTTCTCTATCAACAAACTCTGTGACACCTTCCACTCTGACTTGACGTTGTAGAGTAGGCCAGAACCAAGTCAAAGCAGCATGTGGATTACTCTTGATCTGCTTGGCCTTCTTGGAAGAGCCCCAATTGGAGTATACAACAAACCCCTTGTGGTCCAACTCTTTGAACAGAACAACTCTGTTCGACACTCGGCCTGAGGGCAACTCGGCAGTGGAGAAGTTCGTACACTCTGGGATAGATTCGGACTTTGTAGCCTCATCAAACCAATTCTTGAATTGAACAAAAGGATCTTGAGCCACCTGGCTGATGTCAAGCGAGTCCTTGTCGTATTGATAGGTCTTTGGTGCAACTAGAAATAAATTAGTATAAGGAGCTGATACAGAAGAGCTACACAGCTCAACTCACAGATGATTGGGTTTTCGTCAACCATATCGTTCTTGTATTTGCAGCTAGTGCTTTGTTGTCTAATGACTGATCTATGAAAAGTGTGATCACCTCATCTTCCCCGTACGCTGACGATGGCCCCTTTAAGTACTTTTCATCCCAGTACGGCTAAATTAGCGACTTCTGCCCAGGGCGCAGCAAAATCACAGGCAGAAGAAGCACGGTCATGGCCAACCGCTTAGGACAACCTTGTTGGGAAGATGGTGTCGTAGCGAAGAGGAATTTCCTACAAAGCAAAGATATAAGAAATAAATAAGTCAATTACATAAACAATTCTTAAAAGGCAGCAGCGTACTCCTTCTGCAGTCTGTCAGCAACAGCGTGGATGAATTCCTCTGTAGTAACGTAAGAGGATCTGTCGGTTTTGCCTTGAGCCAATGCCAAGTCCTTGGTCATCTTACCGTCAACCTGGACGGTATCCAAAGTGGCCTTCTCCACCAATTCACCAAACTTGACAACGTCTGGGGTATCATCGAGCTTACCTCTTTGGATGAGACCCCTGGTCCAAGCAAAGATGGAAGCGATGGAGTTAGTGGAGGTCTCCTTACCTTGTTGGTGTTGTCTGTAGTGTCTGGTGACGGTACCGTGGGCAGCCTCAGCCTCAAAGGCCTTACCATCTGGGGTAACAAGGACAGAGGTCATCAAACCAAGAGAACCGAAACCTTGCGCAACAATGTCGGATTGGACATCACCATCATAGTTCTTCATGGCAATGATGTAACCACCCTTGGACTTGATCATCTGGGCAACCATATCGTCAATCAGACGGTGCTCAAACCAGATACCCTTTTCGTCCATTTGAGCCTTGTAGGTGGAAGCGTACAAACCTTCAAAGATGTCCTTGAAACGACCATCGTACTTCTTCAAGATGGTGTTCTTGGTGGTGCTGTACAAGTTCAAACCTCTCTCCAAAGCCATCTTGAAGGAAGCGTGGGCAAAGGCCTCGATGGATTCATCGGTGTTGTACATAGCCATGGCCACACCGGCACCGGCAAAATCGTAGACTGGCCACTCCAAAACTTCAGCGTCGCCAGACTTTGGGGTGAAAACAATCTTCAAGTCACCAGCAGATGGGATGATCACGTCGGTGGCCTTGTATTGGTCACCAAAGGCGTGTCTACCAATGATGATTGGCTTCTCCCATTGTGGGACGATACGTGGGATACATGGAATGACAATTGGTTCTCTGAAGACAGTACCGCCGAGAATGTTTCTAATGGTACCGTTTGGAGACTTCCACATTTTCTTCAACTTGAACTCCTCGACACGGGCCTCATCTGGAGTGATGGTGGCACACTTGACAGCGACACCGTACTTCAAGGTGGCCTCAGCACTGTCGACGGTGACCTGGTCATCGGTCTTGTCACGGTTTTCGACGGACAAATCGTAGTACTTGAGATCGACATCCAAGTATGGCAACACCAATTCGTCTCTGATCAACTTCCAGATGATTCTGGTCATCTCGTCACCGTCCATCTCGACGATTGGGTTCTTAACTGTGATCTTAGTCATGGTCGCTTGTGTGATTCTAACAACAAAGGCACAAAGGTATAAAAGAGAGCTAATGGAATTAAGTCAAAAGAAACAAAATACTAAATCCCTTTTGAACAGACAACAAGCAAAAGCAAGAATTCTCCACACTTTTGATCTAATTGAAAAGTTTTTTGCTTATTCGTCCAACTTTATATAGGGGTACAAGTTAAGGCCAATTCCAGCGATCCGAATTTTGTGTCACTGGCCGAGTCGCAGCCGAAAAATGAGCAGCAAAAATTTTTTCTTCTTCTTGTTGTAATCTAACAGGCCCACTTCAACACAGGCAGCGTAGCAGGAGGCAGCGTAGAGGCAATGGCCCAACAAAGAAGCACACCGCTGTACAAAGCAGACAGGCCGTTGACGGCATGTCGCCCAGAACAAAAGAAAGGAGAAAAATTGTCAGCAGAGACGAATTCCCTGCCTGTGAGTGGGTGGGGGAGAGTCTTGATTTTGTAGACAAAGGTGCGCTTTGATAAGCGGCTGAGCCTAGGATTATCGCGGGTTAGGCAGAACTGACCAATCTTCCCGGGGCATTTCACCGCTATGGTCTGCACCGGTCTACACTGCACCGCCCAGGTTTATCTCTAAGGCAGGACTCCGGGGGAGGGAGGGCGACCACGATGAGCAGGAGGGCGAGATGCTCTTAGTATTACCGGATTGGGAATCCTAGCGTGGATGAGCTAATTGCCCCTTCCTTTGCGTCCCTCAACGGTGGTAAACGATGATGACTCGGGATAATTTCTCCAAATACTGGCATGTGGCGTGCGTGTAACTTCTTGCACAATGCAGATTGAGCATTGATGCGATTGATTAGGTTTGATTGGAGGGGGTTTTACAGTGGCTCTGGCCTTGTTCTGAGACTCATGGCTGTCGCACTGACAACTGTGGAGTACATACAGATTAGTCTTCAGATAGGTGCATATGACTACAAAGCTGTAGAACATGCGCCATGTACAATTTTATATACTCTCGTAGTATGAGGAGATGTCACCAAAGATATCGTACGGGAGGTCAAATTGTAATGGGATGTCACAGGCGTCCGCAGTTGGAACATCCGGTACGTCGTTCATAACAGCGGCCACCTGTTCGTCTCCGTCGGTATTCGTAGCCATCATTTGTAGCCAAAGCATGTCAATCTCAGCGTTGGTCATCACATTCGGGTTCACATGAAATCTTTGAGATGGAGAAGTTGAACATGCCGACGCCGATGTCGTTGTCGGAGTCGAGCTGGAATCAGTTAGATTCATTTGTGTATGCGGATGTATCGCATTGGAAGAATCCTGCGCCAGCGGTAGAATTGTCATCGCATCGGCACTTTGCCTTTGGAAATCGTCAGATGTGCCACCGCTGTTTGGAACAAGTTGTTGACGCTTGTGCAACGATTCCTTTGCAGCCTTAACACGGATCCTACCGTCACCACGGCTCTTGTGCTTAGAGCTGGTATTCAACTTCTTCAGAATCGGATCTTCAAATCCCTTTGACGTGATCAGTTCCGACAGCTGGATCAATTGCCACTGTGTCATCTCGTACAGCTCGTTTCTCTTGGGAAAGATCTTGAAATGGTTAATTTCATCAGGGAGCGTATGCGTGTCTTTGTTAACAGGTGCATTTTTATCCATGATATTGTTGGAATCGTCCTGCAACAGGTCATACAAGAAGTCAAAGTTCTTACTGTTGCGCCAGGCATGATAGTAGAAAGAACTCAAAGATGCAAACCCATCACGAACCAATGAGAAGTGATCTAGTAGCTTGTCCAAGATTGCAGAAATGATCTGGGCCCTTTCAGAAGGTGGATGGTTGTACTTACTGTCCAGTGACCTCAGAATGAAAGCAACCAACAAATTTGAGAGCTTGTGCAAAGGAGCAAAGATACTTGGAACCAGAATCAACTGGGCATTGGGCCCAAAGATTTCTTCAAAGTAATTGGTTCTGCCATTGTTGATTGTCAATAGCATGTATGACAGGGGAATCATTTCAAGACAGATGGTGAACATCTTGTGTAATAAAGGGTAGTTCACTGTGGGTGACTTGCAAAATATTTGGAAGTAAATCATGTATAGAGATGTCTTCAGCTCAACATAGTGCTTGAACTTGTGAATCTTAACGGTAGATTGGCTTATTGTACCAATGGGTAAGTTCAAGATTGCCTCCAGAGATTGGAAATTCGTATCAAGATAAATCTCCAATTTAGATGTCTTCAACAGGAGCTCAGATACTCTTACCGGTCGTTTGATATTCAAGATGTCCCTCAGGAAATTCCTCACCATTTGATTAATCTCATCCGTGATTTGGAAATTATTCACAGCACACTCCAACAGCTGATAATCTTGAAAGTTTGACTCTTCAAGTTTTAGACTTGGTAACATTGTGTCAAAACTATTCTCATCAACGAGCAAAGGATTCCCTTTCATCAACGCCTGGTCCAGGTCCAAAGAAACGATTTCATGCCATATAAACCTCCAAATGTTCTTCAATTTATGGAATTTCGCCAACTGAGGTGATTGTGAAAGATCTCTATTCATACCAATCGAGTTTGCCATTTGAAGTAGCATACCGAGAAACACCTCTGAGTCACCACCAACACTACCATCACCTTCTTCAGGAGCATACTTATGGTACATACGCATTAGGAGAGAACACTGAATAACAGGAATAGCACCACGTCTCAGCAGTCGGAACTGATTGAGACACATCTGTGCAATGTTGATGGCATGTGGTCCAATTGGATTGTCCAATATGTACTGTTCCTCTTCGGTGTTGTGATCTGTCTTACTTATACTGAGAAATGTCAACCTCATCATGAGGAAGAGCATACCAACATAGGCAAAATCAAACCGTCTTGTGATCTTTATCTTTGCAAGCTTCACAGGCTCATCAGAACGTGTGCCCAATAGCTCTTGTATTCTCTCTCTGAAGAATGCTTCAGTTAAAAATGGCATGAAGACAGAAATGGATCCCTTGAAGAATTTATCAACTAAAAGCCACATCAACCTTTGTGTGGGTAACGCCTTTTCGATTCTGTCGATTGTATCGGCTTCATAGTCAGCACGAGTGGTTCCAAATAGATGTGTATCGACTCTTTGCGTGGCACCTTTCACCTCATCCAGTGTTTCATTTTCCAAAAGTCTGGTTTGGAAAGCTTCTTCCACTGTCGGGTTCTTATTACCTTTATCCAGCAAGATCTGTTTAATCAATTCCTTCCGATCCAGTCGGTTCACCGTTGGACCTTGATTCTCATTTCTTTCTCTTCTAGCTTTCAGCAGGGTCATCTTCACATAGGGATCACTTCTAATTACAGCACCCAGGGATAAAGGCCCAACTGCAACCAGTCTTCCAGCTCTCATGTGTATCGGTTCTTCCAATTCAAAGAAAGTGATCATGAGATCATCGTTCAATTGTGTGCTCGGCAACGGTAATCTGCCATGGCTATCGAGATCACTCGTATTAGACACATCTGTTTGAACAGGAGTTGTATCCCTCGTACGTAGGTTAGATTCTGCGTATTCCACAGGACGAGGTAATGGGATCGCACTATGGGGCACATTCTGTATTGGCTGGTTCAATAGATACATGGGAGTCCGTTGCTGGTCCAGAGGTGGAAGCTCTAGACGACTCCCCTGTGAAGCCTGAGATCGGAACATCGTACTTGTGCTTGGTGGAAGTTGTACTTGGTTTCGCTGTTGTGCCTGTTGGTTCTGTTGGAGACTTTGTGCTTGTTCATAACAGCCGGACGACGTCACGGGGAATTTAAATACCCGTGAGCCTGTTGAAGCACTCGTATTGGTATCGGAATTGGATTGTTGCTTCTTATTGTAACTCTTCAATTGAATATGGGCCATTGGAACCGAGGCAGCTGTCGTATAACTCGTGCTGAATAACGTCGTCTCTTGCTCCCATGAGGGCTCCTGATATTGACACAGATGCCCATTACCTGATTTTAAACATACTGCACAATGTGGCCTTCCCTTATCGCACTGTGCAACAAAACATGGCCTGTTAGTGATCTCTTGTTCCAACATAGTATAGATACAATAGAGAATAGATAGCTCATACGTACTTTCACCTTCTTCTTACGGCATAGTGAGCACGAAGTTACGGTCCTCTTCCTCTTAACGCCTGGCCTCTGCGTACTGGAAAGGGACATAATCTCTTTTATATACTCAGAATCCAAGAAGCGGACTGAAGAGAACAGACAGAGAAAGAGAGACAGATGTTTGTATTCATCTTTGCGAGGCTTCAGTTCGTGCTCATGTCCGGGCCTGCCTACCCGATAGAGCAGTATTTCCGGAAACCCGAACACCACATACAGGAAGAAAACCCAAACACCACACGCACGAGGGAACTCCCACACATCGTAGCGAAGCTACAAATCTATTACACTTGGGGAAGTTTGGATGAGGCTTTGTCCCTTGTGTAGTTAGGAAGTGTGCACTAGCTGTGACGAGCGAACGAGCAATGTCGTGGTTCACCAAGAATAAGAAATCGCTGGTGTATGCGAAGAATGTATCATTGGTTGTTGCGTCGTGGCTTCCCGTGATGATAGTTGCCAATGAACATGTATGCTATTTTGGAAAGATTGAAGGCTCATCGATGCGTCCAACATTCAATCCAAGCGATTATTCACAAGACTGGGTGTTTCTGTGGAAATTTGGGCTTAGGGATCATAACGGAATCAAAGTAGATGACGTTGTACTATTCAGATCTCCCCAGGACCCGGAGAAGGTGCTGTGCAAACGTGTTAAAGGTGTACAAGGTGATATGGTTATGACTCGTTCGCCGTACCCAAGGGACCATTGTCACATCCCGAGAAATCATCTGTGGGTAGAAGGTGACAACATTCATTCGATAGATTCAAACACCTTTGGACCAATCAGTTCAGGCCTTGTGGTTGGAAAGGCCACGGCAATCTTATGGCCTCCAAGTCGCATCGGTAAGGTGCCCTATGGTGGCCGTGAAGTTAGAGCCTCGAGGCTGGAAAGTTACAATTGACGAAAACACGAAAAACGAAACATCGCTACACACCTGGAAAAAACACTCTCTCATGGGGAAATGTGTCTAGCATCAAAGGACTAATGAACAGTACCATCGTATTATACAAATATTCCATCAAAGAGTAGCAGATTCGTAGCCGTAATACGTATACTTATTGAAATGAAAGAGTTACCCTACCGTCATAAAAGTGTGTGTCCCCTATCGTCATAAAAGTGTGTTCCTACCATGAGAGAGTGTCTCTACCGATCGTGTAGACTCTCCGCGTCGTCGACGCCGACAAAAGTGAAAAATTCATCGTTGAGCAGTTTTTCTGTCTTTTCCTTTCTCCATTGCTCAGTAGAAACCAACTATAAGAAACAATGTCCAAGATTGAAGAATTGCCAGAAGAGATCCCACAAGGTGCTGATGTCACCGTTATCTCTAAGAACGAGAAGAAAGCCCGTGCCTTGATTGCCAAGTTGAACTTGCGTCCAGTTAAGGGAATTGCCAGAGTCACTTTCAGAAAGGCTGGTAACCAAATCTATGCCATTGATGGACCAGATGTGTACAAGTCTGCTGCCGGTACCTACATCGTCTTTGGTGAGGCCAAGCTTGAGGATTTGACTGAGAGATTGCAACAAGCTCAACAACAAGTTGGTGCTGAGGAGGAGTTGGCTCCAAAGGACCCAGCTTCCATCACCGCTGATCTCGAGGCTGCTGCTATCTCTGGCCCAGCTGCTGAGGAGGATGACGACGAAGAAGTTGATGAGACTGGTTTGTCCGAGGAGAACTTGAAGGTTGTCATGGAACAAGCTGGTGTCTCTAGAGCCAAGGCTGCTAAGGCTTTGAAGAAGCACGACAACGACTTGGTGAACGCTATCATGGAGTTCACCTCCTAGGCTTTCAATTAGACAAAACAACCAACTGTTTAGTATAATAATGAACAAATTTGTCATGCCCGTTTGCTCAGAGTAGTAATTTCAGCTAGTCACGTGACTAACCCCCGTATCTAACAGTTTGTGTTGATGGTGTGTGGCCCTCGGCCATTTTCAGCTTTTAGCCTTGAACTACTACTACTTACAACTCATCGGTGATTAAAGTCCAAGCACCGATGTCGAAAGATACGATAAGAGTTGTTGTTTGTGGTGATGAAGGTATGCTTTCAAACTGTTTCACGATACATTCTACGTTTATATCAATACTAACATTCAGTATGAATCCAAAGGTGTTGGTAAGTCGTGTTTGATTACTGCGTTGGTGAAGGATGCCTTCGTACCGAATATCCAGGATGTATTACCTCCTATAACGATTCCACGGGATTTCAGCTCGTCAAGGTACTCCCCGAACTCGACGATACTCGTGGATACAAACTCTCAGGATATACCTGCTCTACAGCACGAGATACGGAAGGCGGACGTTATTTGGCTTGTATACTCTGATCACTACACCTATGAAAGAATCTCCCTTTATTGGATGAACGTATTCCGTTCAATGGGGGTTAATTTGCCAGTTGTGCTGTGTGCCAACAAAGCCGATGTTGGGCTGGAGTCTGATAGAGTTATCCACGATGAGTTCATTCCAATATTGAAGGAGTTCAAGGAAGTTGAGAGCTGTATACGATGCAGCGCCAGGGATAAGTACAACATTAATCAGGCTTTCTACCTGTGTCAAAGAGCTGTTACTTATCCAATATCACCGCTGTATGATGCTAAGGAGGGAAACTTGAAACAGGACGCGGTGGATGCCCTGTCAAGGATATTCTTTCTCTGTGATAAGGACCAAGATGGTTATCTAAGTGAAGATGAATTCTTAGCATTACAGATGAAGTGTTTTGGAAGAAGTTTGGATATCAATGATATAGCTGATATCAAACAGACAGTCAACGGTGTTAAAGAGGGTTGTTTCTCAGAATCCGGTTTGACAGAAGATGGGTTTCTCATTTTGAACAAGATATTTGCCGAACGTGGCAGACACGAAACTACCTGGGGAATACTTCGTACTTTCCACTATACCGATTCCTTATCTCTTAACGATAAGTTCCTTCTTCCTAAACTGGACGTCCCGAGAAACTCAAGCGTTGAGCTGAGTCCCGTGGGATACAGATTCTTTGTCGATTTGTTCTTACTCTTTGACAAGGATAACGACGGAGGCTTGAACGACCAGGAGATCAAATCCTTGTTCAGACCAACTCCTGGTATACCGGAAGCTTGGATTGAGACAAACTTCCCACAGACAACGGTGAGAAATGAACAAGGCTATGTCACATTACAGGGATGGCTTGCCCAATGGAGCATGACAACTTTCCTCGATTATAAAATCACTCTATCATATTTGGCATATCTCGGGTTCGAATCGAAGAATGGACTAACTGCTGCTTTGAAAGTCACCAAGGCAAGAAAGGAACGTACTAAGAATGGATCACAGGTTCGAGTCAATGTCAACGACCGTACTGTGTTCAACTGTTATGTTCTTGGAGGACCCAAGAGTGGTAAATCGTCGTTACTGGAGGCTTTCCTGGGAAGACAGTACTCGGAAGTTTACAACCCAACCATTAAACCTCGAATCGTGGTTAATAGTGTGGAGTTGAAGGGAGGAAAACAAGTGTACTTGATTCTCGAGGAGTTGGCAGAATTAGAACCTGCGATCCTGGACAACGAGGCAAGGTTGCAGCAGTGTGACGTGTTATGTATGGCGTATGACTCTTCTGACCCGGACAGCTTCCATTACATCATCGAGCTGTTTCAAAAGCATCCATTGATTAACAAAATCCCTACAATCATCGTTGCTCTCAAGGCAGATCGTGATCGACAACAGCAGAGATGCGATACACAACCTGAAGACTTTGCACAGTCGCTATACCTGCCTCCACCTCTACACATCTCGTCTACATGGTCTTCATCCATGTCGGAGCTTTTCATTCAACTCGTTGAAGCATCCCATCAACCGAGCATCGCTACTCCAGGGCTGGAACCGGAGGTTCAGCCAGATCACTTGTCGAATGTCGTCATTGGCGCAAGTGCAATTGGGTTCATCAGCGTGCTAACGCTCTCCATATATAAATTGACTTTCTCCAGGCCATAAATTATCGAATTTCCCCTTCTCTTTGATGATGAAGTTATAACGTAGATGCTCTCGCACTCAGCATTTCCGTTTTCGGAGTAGACAATGCGTAGATGAAGTATACAGGGTTTTTTTTTCTTGCCTCTTGTTTTGATGTTGATGACTGAGCTGCTATAGAATTCATGGTTAGCTTTTCCGGCCAGAGGGCATCCACTGATCATCTAACAACATGGTATTATCTGCTGGCATTACGATCTCCATTTCTCTGCTGATCTCATCTCTCTATGTGGCTGTTCTTCACATAAACATGCCCGAAAGACGGATGAATAGAAACGATCCAGTTGTCATCAAGAGAAGACTCGGAGCTATAGCGATATTCACGACTTTTACACTAACAACATTGCCTTTTGTACTATCGTGGATCACAGACAAGTCTCCCTCGGAGGTGTTTGGCGAGATGGGTGTTATTCCGAGATCCTTGAAGGATGTCTTCAATACCCTGTTGCTGATGATGGTTCTCTTCATCGGGCCAATACTGAACGACATGGTGGAAACTGGTGATCCCTTATACAGCTTGAAGCTGTTTGTTGATCACTCAACAACTCTAAGAGGTCTAAGGGATGTTGTCGTTGCTCCACTGACGGAAGAGATGCTATATACAGCTGCAATCATCACGACATTATCACAGTCACCTGATACCTCATCGGACACAGTATTGATCATGCTTCCACCTTTGTTCTTCAGCCTTGCACACGTTCACCATGGCATTGAGCTCTACATGAACCGCGCTGCTCCAGTGCGGACGATTGTGCTCTCAATAGCGTTTCAAGTTGTCTATACTTTGCTCTTTGGAATATTTACAGATTTTGTCTTTTTAAGACAGCGCAACGTATGGGGATGTATTGCCGCCCACTCGTTCTGCAATCACATGGGAGTACCGTCGATATCGATTGAAACACCAAAGTGGAAGCCGTGGAAGTACGTGTATTACTGTTTATTGATATTGGGAGCATATCTGTTCAAGGAGTTTCTTTATCCTCTCACACAGTCAGAGTACATAGACGCGTAACGTATACTATGAACTTACACTTGAAGAAAAGATGAATATAACATTAGAGTCGTTAAAGAAAGAAAGAGAAGAGTTCATTTGCGTTTCCACGTTTCAATGTAGATTCTTCACCAGAAGAAGTGATCTCAGCGGAGATCTGTACGGGTATCAATACCAGCACCAGGAGTAGCTGGATTGTCGTTTCGTTCTTCATCCAATTGTTGAAGATAAAGTGTATGGTTCACAAGGTTCAAATAAGCATACATGAAGTTCGATAGTAGAACTTGTTGTCTCAACGGTCTTCTTGGATTTGCCAATTTCAAGTGACTCAGACGGTACAATGCTCTTTCTACATGAACTGGGAATCTGTAATCCAACATGACAATGGTGGAACGGGACATTGGAGGCAATGGGAATCCAAATGCAGAGTCAGTGAATTGCATCGGAGCATTGGGTTTGGTTGATTTTTGCAATTCTGTACACTCTGTTAATTTACGAGCAAGTGATTCCTTCTTCGTACGATATTGCTCCTCTGTTAAGCCACTTGTGTAGTCACTTTCTCGTTCCTGGCGAGCTTGTTGAAGATGTTGCGGTACCTGTTGTTGAGTAACGAGGTGTTGTCGTTGGTGTGGTTGCTTTTGGTGTTGTTGCTGCTGCAGCTGCTTTTGAGATTGATGTTCGTCTTGTTGTTGGATCTCATTCGGTGCAACGGTCACTGATTCTAGTAGTGCCTTTTGTTGTTTTGACTTATCATCTTTCTTCATGAAAGGGAGATGACCAGACTTTTGGGATGGAATTCTGAAACCCTTTTGCTCCTTTGTAGAAGATCTCTGTTGTTGCGAATCATCTGGTGATTTCTTCGAATCCGATGTAGAATCACCAACAGAGGTTTTCGATGAGGTGGTGATCTTCTTGTGCTCCTTCAACTTTGGCGAAGGAGAGTGCTTCATCTTGAACAGATTCAGGAACTCCTTTGATATCGATTTCTCCTTCTCCTTCTCCTTTGGACTACCCAATGGAGTTGGTGCTTCTGTAACGTCTTGTGATATCACGGTAACATCTGGCCTATTTAACATTGTAGATGAAGTCAAAGGAGGCCTTTCCTGTACTTCATGACTCAAAGGTGATACTTTTCTCTGTGAAGGAGGTTGATGTTGTGGGAGCACCAGGGACTGTTGAGGAAGTTCGTTGATTCCTCCATGATTGTGTGATTGTGATTCTAACTGTGCACTGTTATCTGTTAGATCGATAACCGAGCCAGTATGCCTGTTTCTTGCGTGGTTTGTCCTTTTCGTCATTGATGATGAGCTTATATCAGATTGTGACCTTTGAAGAGTTTTAGCAGTGATCTCATCTCTGTTGTTGAAGTCATTAGAGGATGATACAGATCTCTGATTTGGACGGTAGGGATGCTGAGATTTCTTCTGTAAGACATGTTGCTGCTGTTGTTGTTGCTGTTCCTTCTGCTGCTGCTGTTCCTTCTGCTGTTGCTGTTGAGTATTGTCCTGTTCACTGTGCGTAACACGCTGTTTCTGTGCAGTCGAGTCACTCGTTTCAACGGAAGCAACCTTCTTTAGCGACGATTTCTTACCTAGATTATCCTTGTCTAGCTTATTCTTATCAAACCTTGGAGGTCTTCTTCTTGAATAAGTTGTCCATTTGTTTCTCTTCAATGAATTCGATGAATCAGTATAGATCAACGGAGAATCTTGATCAATTTCATCCTCAGATTGACGATTTACCTCCTCAGAAGTTTCAGAGGTTGGTGAGTATACAAACGATGAAGAAGAGCTTGCACTGGATAAGCTTCGAGCCAATGAAACTGCATCTGTTGCTGATAACCCAGCCATTTCGGATAATTTATCCAATTCATCTGTCAATTCCTTTAGAGAAGGTATTGGTTCGTTCGTCTTCTTATGCAGTTTCTTCGTCATATCGTCAAGCGTGGACTGTACGTGTCTCCTGAACTGATCTGGTGCTATGCTTGGATGGGCCTTTGCTGGGACCCAGAGTAGTTTCTCAGTATCGATCTGCTCAGAGGAGGCATCGTTTGTATCGTTAGCGTTATCTGATAAGCCTTCGAATGCATTATTCACGTAGTGGTCCAGAAACGAACTGTCATTGTCATCATCAAACGAAGAGCTCGACGACGATATCGAACCGGTACTCTTCCTCTGCTGTTGCTTCTGGTAATCCTGTAAGTCATATTCTGCTGGTAAATCAGGGTCCATCGTCAAAGATCCACTCATTGATAGTCGTTTCAAAGCTTTAAGAACATCGCGCTCTTGTTGAACAGCCTCAGCTGCCAGATAGGCATTCGACTTTCTCTTTGACTTTCCCACGTTGTGCTCTCCATGTTGATCTGAAATGTGTCTACGAAGAGTGGATCTTCCCGTGGATTCGGGATCAATTGAGTTTCCTGACATGTGGACACCTTCACCCTAATACTATTCCGATCAGTCCACGCAGTGTAACGTGCTGAAGTGTTTCAAAATGTGATAAGTATGAGAGGCAGGTGTAGAGATAACCAGCGATTAGACGATAAAGTGTAAAGTGTTAAGAGTAGCAGATTCAGATGGCCAAAATCGACAGAGGAAAGAACCAAACAACACTTAATAGAATTGTATGAGTAAGGAAGAAATGAGCGAATGAAGGATAACAAGTCGATTAGGCTATCGTGTCTATACCTTTAAAACAAGCTTTAAAAAGAACCAAAAAAATCCTCAAAGAAGTCTCCGTCTAAAGAAATAAAATTCCAATGGCTGTTGTTTTAGCTTTCGTTTTCTCTCTTTTGTCTGCGCGTTAAAATCTCCAGTATGAAAAACGGTTCGGTGAAGATTTGGACAAAAAAGACGGAAAAAGACAGACACAGAACGCGTCGACATGTCCGCAAACTATGGATCATTTTTTTCTTTGCCTTTTCAGGAACCAAATGAGACAAAATGGACAAATTGGAGAAAGTGGACAAGTTGGTTTACGCTTAGGATTAGCAGTGCGGTTGCCTAGTAAATTTTGTATAGGCATTGGTCGGTTTTATATATAGTTAATATTGGGGGAATAAGTGAGGCAAGCCAGGAAAGTGAGACTTATGAAGTTGGTGAGGCTTCTGGAAGTCAAAAGTATTGGATGATTCATAGGACCTTTAGAGAACAGTTTACACGGTGGTTGGTACCTGGACATTTGGGATTGGCGGGGGGGGGGACCTCAGTGGCCCACAGATATACCAAAATCAGAAGACCGCGAACTGACACCGACTACCTTGTGGCGAGTGAGTGAGTAGTTGTCCAACTGATTACGTAAGACGCGGATTTTTCAACGGTAACGGACAAACCCTCAGAGAGGTCAATGTCGCACAGGGACAAGTGTTTTACACTATAACGATGTACGATTTGAAGGTGAGGTACGCTTGACTCGTCGTATATATGAAGATTCGATTAGATTGTAGTTATATCGGCATATGTACAGTTCTAGAAAGTAGGCGTGAATAATTGTTTTAATTATAGTATGACTACTTTGTCATGGCTAAATCCGCACATCAGGTGTACCCTCTGGCGTGAGCTCATCCTATGGAGATTCTGTGAACATTCTGTGAACACCCTGTGGACACCCTGTGGACACCCTATGAACACCTTGTGAACACAACACACGCGCGAAGACTAAAAACCAGTGGTCATGAGACGATTTAATCGATTAACCCGGCTTTCCAAAAGCTCTTTCGGCTTTTGTTGTTTAGGAAACCTCCGAGAGAGGAAAATCACATAGAAAAACACCACACACGTACACAAAAAATGGGCTGAGTGGAAAACCTCGGATGGCTACACACCAAAAACAAACACCACGTACATTTTCCAGAACGGAAACTGCTTATAAAAAAATCACGTTCAAAATTCCAAATAGCTCGTTTACGTATAGGGGTCGAAACCTTAAAAAAACAAAAAGAAAGAAATCATTTAAAAAGGAAACAGGTAACTTCTTGTAATCACGTTTCTCTTCTCTCTTTCTCTCGTGTTTTTTGATTGTTTTTTTTTTATCTCTGCTCCTTTGAACCTGTGATATCTACCGATATAACTGGCATTAAGTCGTTAATAGTGTTGTCATTTTAAAAGTGTCTTGATCCACACGGGTATTAAAAGTAACAACTTCTCATCACGGGTGAATATAATGTCCACATTACCGCTATATGCGCAGAGCGACTTGTCCTCTCACAACACCGAGAAGGACTGCTGGGTGTCGCTATTCCACAGAAAGATCTATGACGTTACAGACTTCCTCGATGAACACCCCGGTGGAGATGAGCTCATCCTTGAATGGGCCGGTAAGGACATCACGGATATTTTGGCGGACGAGTCTTCACATTTACACTCGGAAATGACGTATGAAATGTTGGATGAGAACTATCTCGTGGGTTACCTGGCCACTGCTGAGGAGGAGAAGGAACTTTTGGCCAATCCAAAGCACTCACAAGAGGTTAAGCTCGATGAGGAGTTTGACTCTACAGCTCTTCACGGAACACCTGCTTATGAAAAGCTCAACATCGTAACGGACTTTGACAGGGATTTGAAGAACCACAAGTTTTTGGATTTGACCAAGCCTTTGTTGTTACAAGTGCTCTTTGCTGACTTTTCGAAGGAGTTCTACTTGGATCAGGTCCATAGACCAAGACATTACGGTAAAGGTTCTGCTCCACTCTTTGGTAACTTTTTGGAGCCGGTTTCCTTGACTCCATGGTGGGTTGTTCCTATGGTTTGGCTCCCAGTGGACATGTTTGTCCTCTATACGGGTCTCTCAAACTTGAACTTGTTTCTCGGGTTGTCCTTGTTTGCCATTGGCTTGTTTGTCTGGACTCTGATTGAGTACTGCCTTCACAGATTCTTATTCCATCTGGATTATTACCTCCCAGACCATCCAGTGGCATTCACAGTCCATTTCCTGCTCCACGGTGTCCACCACTACCTCCCAATGGATCGTTATAGATTGGTTATGCCTCCAACGCTGTTTGTAGTGTTGTGCTACCCATTCTATAAACTCATCTTTTCCATCTTTCCATTCTACATGGCTTGTGCTGGGTTCGCTGGAGGATTCCTCGGTTATATCTGCTATGATATGACACACTACTTCTTACACCACGCAAGATTGCCTGCCTACATGCAAAATCTCAAGAAGTACCACCTGGAACATCACTACAAGAATTACGAATTGGGATTCGGTGTTACGAGTTGGTTCTGGGACAAGATCTTTGGAACCTACTTACCAATTGGTGAAGCTGCTTCTCAGAAGCAGAGCTAATTATGACTCGCTTTATGAAACACTGCCCATTCGAGTGTCTATACAATGGGCAAGGTTACCACCATCAGAACCAAACATAACTATAATAATAAAAGACAGATTTACAAAGAAGGATGCCCTAGGGCAATAATGTCAGTCCGGTGTGTGATACAGTGGATGTTAATATCGAACGTGATGTGATTTCTTTCTAAGTGTAAGACCGAATTTAGCTATTCAAAATATACCTTGCGTAGTTTATCCAATTTATCCCTTGTGCTTGTTTCTTTGCTTGTCACGTCGTCAGACAGTTCAACGTCGTTGTCAGTCGATGACAAGTCATCGTGTCGTGATGATATCGACCTGAATATCTCTAAGAGCACTCTATAACCTTGGACAAAACAGCACCACTGTTGGTGTTCTGAAACAAGATCCACGACATCATCTCTAACTATCACTCTTCTCGCATCTGATCGTGAAGTTAACAGGAGAAGAGAGCTTGATCCCTTGCGTTCCACGGCCCATCCTAGCAGAGTTATTAGAATTACCTCTCTTTGTACGTCCAAGTGATGCTTTTTCAGATACAATTCAACGTATTGATATTCCTCCACTGTTAAATCAGGCTTGAACTTCACAGCTTTAACATCGGCGGCATGGTTCAAATTGTGGATATATCGTTCATAAAACGATTCCAGCTCACGTGCCATATTACCAAACGATATCTCATAAACGCTGGATGGCGTAAGTTGTTTCCTCCAGGGACAATTGCTCCTATGGAACTCTTGCAATTTGGCAACGTACTTCTCTGCAATCTTATCAACCATTCTCATACAAAGCAGATCACTCTCGTCATCACCGGTCACTTCAGTCCCTGGCAGTTTGATCAGAACATTGGCCTTACAACAATCACACGTTATTGTATTTCGCTTGTTTGAATCACACTTCCAACCAGCCAATGCTAGCGAGAGTGGAGTCAAAGCATCATTCGACACGTTCCAACTCACACAGCTCTGGAAACTAGCGATTCTATCAAGTAACACATCTCTATCAAACGGCCTAAATCCACCAGAAGACTTGTAGAGATTTTCAACAGACAGAGACGACCTGAGCCTTCTCCTGGAAATATTGCGGAAGAACTGATATGTCTTGTTCGACTGTATTTGCTTATCAACTCGCGTCCGGAGATGCTTTGAAACCCTTGGAGAGCTCACAAACGATGTCCTTGTGTTTCCAGAGGAGCATATCGACTCCAACGCATTGATCAACCTCTCATTGGACATTCTCGCCTTCGTTGGGCTCCATTGTATAACTGTTGAAAGTCCATACAAACAACGGACAGAAAGTAAATTGGAAGCAAGAACCATACATCCGGACATCAGAGAAAAAAAACATAAGATCCAAAATGGGAGGCAAAACCGAGCATTCAAAACATTTGAAATAAACATCAAAACAAATCAACAAGATATAGCTCTTTTCATCAATTGGCCGTATAAATCATGGTATGTACACTCGAGAGGTGTCTATTTCACCCCAGTATAACTAACCACCTCAATCCCAGACATCCGTCGGTACAGGTTACGATCTTTCCAATAGCGTTTTCTCACCAGATGGTCGAAACTTCCAAGTAGAGTATGCTTCAAAGGCTGTGGAGAATGGTGGTACTTCAATAGGAATCAAGTGTCAAGATGGTATTGTTCTTGCCGTGGAGAAGATTGTCAGTTCCAAATTGCTTGTACCAAATAAGAACAACCGTATCCAAACCGTGGGTAAACACATTGGTGTTGTCTATTCCGGTATGCTGCCAGATGGAAGAAATCTCGTTAGCAAATGTAGGGGCGAATATCAAACTTATATGAGTCAATACAAGGAACCGATCACGGTTCCGTATCTAATAGACCGTATTGGTGGGTTCTTACAGGCTTACACGTGTTACAACTCTGTGAGACCGTTTGGAGTAACAACCATCATTGGTGGCATCGATGAAAGTGGTCCACATTTGTACATGTTAGAGCCAAGTGGGACATATTGGGGTTACCATGGTGCTGCCACTGGTAAAGGAAGACAGAGTGCCAAAAATGAACTGGAGAAACTGGATATGGCAACGTTGAGTGCAAAGGATGCCGTGAAGGAAGCCGCCAGAATCATTTATTTGGCTCATGAGGATAACAAGGATAAAGATTTTGAAATTGAAATCACATGGTGTTCAAAGTCTGAGACCAACAGCGTTCATCAATTTGTTCCAGATGAATTGCTCCAAGAGGCCAAGGAATATGCCGAGGCAAAGTTGAACGAGGATAGCGATGATGATGAAACAATGTCTGATTAGGCGTTGAAAAGTTGGTTTTTTAGAAACACCATAAAGTCAATTCCATCCCAGCCCGTTTATCCATCACTTAGTAGATAACGATGCCAATTTTTCTCTTAGAGAACGATTCTCATCTTCCAATTTTTTAACCACAAGTTGTGATTCTCTAAATTCCACTTGACGTCTTTCACGCTCAGCTTTACGCTTCTTCTCCAAATCACTTATTCTCAATTTCGTTCTAGGACTGTTCTGATCAACGTTGGCATTCTCATAGTACCATTGAAGTTCTTGTTGAAGCGTTTCAACCTGGTGTCGTAGATCAGCATTTTCATTAGCCAGTTCATCTTCATGGTTGTTGAGTAGCATGGACTTATGGTCCTCGATGAGTGATCCCATAGCATTTTCGAAAAAGGCAAAGAGTGATCTGACAATTGAATGTGTCATTTCAAAATCCAAGTTTGAGTCTAACAGTTTATCCAATTTCTGTTTGGCTTGAATATAAGACGATTTTTCAAGTATAGCTTCAAAATCATCCAACATATTCCTTAGATGATGCACCTGAAGATCTAAAAGACTCTTGAATCCAACTTCAAAATTTGTCAGCGATGATAAGTCATAGCTTAAACGGTCAACTTTTTCACTCAACGTATTGTTGTTCAGAGTTAGAGCAGATCGTTCTCTTTGGCAATCTTCAAGGGAAAATCTTAGTTTACTCTTTTCAGCAGCTAAAGCTCTCTGTTTCATGACCGCAATGTTGAGTTCCTTTGCAGCATGTTCCAATTTCCTCCTATATTCTTTCTCTTTGGAACTTTCTCTTTCCTGTGAATCCTTCAATTTGCTCTTGATATGATTGCATTCCCTGAGTAATGAGTCGTATTCTTCACGTGTAGTTTGCAGTGTACGCTTTAAACTATCAACAGCAGAGTCCATATCACGTGTTCTATCCGACAACTGAGATTGAAGAGATGATATTTGAGACTCCAAATCTGTTATTTGTCTCCTCTTCCTTGATAGTTCATGCTCAAGTTCAACGTTTCCCTTGTTCTGCTCCAGTTCAAAGGTTAGATGTGATATAGAGTCCTTGAGTGCCTCGACTTCCTTTGCATGGTTTGTTTTAAGGATTGTAAGTCTATTCTTCAGCAGTTGTGTTTCTCTGTTACTATCAAACCCATCTTCATCTTTGAACTGTTCCAATTGTGACTCCAACTCAGTGATATATTCATTCAATGACGATATTTTTAACCTTTTCTCGTTGAGTAGCTTTCGAAGGTTGTTAACATATCGGCCATTGTCTTCAGAGTCACCACGGAGCTTGGAAACTTCAGATCTTAGAGAAGAAACCAATGTTGATTGTGAATTCCAAAGTGTTTTAAGTTTCTCTTCTGTTTCTTTGACACTTGTCAACTTTGTACGGAACTCGTCTACTATTGGAAGTGTTGATTCATTTTCATCTTGAGCCTTTAATTCCTTGGTGATGGATAAGATCTTCTGACCTAGTTCATCAATAGAGAATTTGATCACGTTGAGTGCAGTGGTGACGCTCAGTGGGCCGGATCTGACACGTTGTATAGCCTTTGCAGAATCACCGTCAATATACTGCAGAAGAATCTCAAGAATTTGATCACATAACTTTGTCCATACTTCCATATTTGTATATTGATTATTAATGGTTTCTTCTTGTGCATTGACTTGTGACCTGTAACCTTCCACCGTTGATTGTAATTCTTCATTCACCTGTTTCATCGATATCAAATCCCCCTTTAAGTCCACAAGTTCCTTGACCTTCTCATTATACTTTGTAAGGGTTTCATTTTCATCTTTCTTTATATTTGCCTTAATATCATCACGTTGTGCCATTAATAGGACATTCTCTTGCTCGAGTTTTTGCATGAGTTCAGATTTCAGTTGATCCCCATTACCTGAAAGTTTCAAGATTTCACGGATCATTTCAGTGAGGATTCTTTGTTGTAACTTGTAATTTGTTATCTGTTTCCTGAGATCTTCCATCTGAAGTGTAGAAGTTGTGGCTGCTGCTGCATTGGATCCTGATGTACCATCATTACTTGCAATGTCAAAAAGGGATACAGATCTTGCCGGAGAATTCGCCTCGAAAAGCGGTACATCAGATTCAAACAAAGACTGCACATAGTCAATGGAAGGTTCATTACGTGTCTGTTTCACACGTATACTACTTGTGGGACGTAGATTTCTCCAAGGAGTGAAATCTGGATGCATCTTTGGTAATTTTGGTGTTGATCTGGGATCATCAATATCGATAAATCGTGTAGATTTTTCATCATCACTTGGGAAAACTGACATTTCATTATGATCATAAATTCCGTGATATTCATCATTGAAATCTTCTTCATCTTCACCCATGTGATCTAAGCCTTGTTCAATGATGGCACTCTTTTCCCCTGTGGACAAATCTTCCTCACGTTTTCCCTGATCATCTCTTCTGGTAGGACTTTGTAAAGTATTCTGCACCGTTGGGTTGAAATTTGCCACGTTTGTTGACCTTATGATCTGAGAATTAGACAAGAATGAGCTTGAGTTGAGAAACTCATTCTCTTCATCGTCGTCAAATTCTTCATCTAAACCAAGATGTGTTGTGGAGACACTCCCAACATCATTACGACCAATATCGTCTCCAGACTTTTCGGAAATTTCTAAACCGTGGAATTCATTGGTCATATCACTGAGCGACTCATTAGAGCGTTTTAAACCCGATTCTGTATCCATTTCCTCGTGTTAAATCACCTTGCCTCCTTGATGAACTCTCCCGACTTGTTTACTTCCTTGTTGATTGTGATCAACACCCAGCAAAATCACCACTCAAACAATCAGTCGATAAACAAAAAGCAAACCTTTGCAGTAAAGTCACAACGTAGGAATCACACCAATTTGAGAAATGTAGAAACAGAAACACAGCAACTTCAGCAGTGAGTTCCTCTTTAAACAGGCCTGTTGTTTCATTGTTTACGTCCTTTCAATTTGTGAAACATTTAGACGCGCGGTTAAGATGAGCGAGCGTACCAGCGCTCATAACCAGCTGCAAGGATGCTGCCAGCGCTCAAAACCATTTCCTTTTTGTGACGGATGCATTGGCATTGCGAAAAAAAAAGTGAAAAGTTTCCAGAATCAACAACAACAACAACAACAACAAACCTTTTATAACCGCGGTTGTTATAGCTCACCATAGACTTAACAACATGACTCTTGAGGAACCAAAGATCGAAGATATCTCTGTTGATGATATCGACTTCTCCGACTTGGAGGAGAAATACGCTGTGCCCGAGGATACTACTTTTGAACGCTTTGTCGTTGTAGATGGTTGTCCAATTGCTCCTGAGGCTAAAGTGCCAGTGTTGACCAAGGTGTTGACCAAGTTGTTGTCACAAGCCGGTACTGTTGTTAGCTTCCATATGCCTCTGGCTGATGGGAAGACCAAGGGATTCTGCTTTGTTGAGTACGAATCACCACAAAACGTTGACAAGGCCATTAAGGCTCTGAACGGTAAGAAGTTGGATGTTAAGCATCGTTTGTTCCTTAACAGATGGAATGACGTTGAAAAATATGCCATCAGTGGTAACATCACTGATGAATTTGTTGAGCCAACTCTTCCACCGTTCCAGGAGACTGATTATTTGAAATCTTGGTTACAAGATGAGGCTGGACGTGATCAATTCTTGTTGCACAAGAACGATACCGTTGGTGCCTTTTGGAATAAGAAGAAACATGCTCCAGAACCGGTTATTGAGCCAAGAGTTGGTTGGACTGATGGTTTCATCAAATTCTCACCAAAGGGTCAATACGCTTTCTCCATTCATCCTCAAGGTATTCAGTGCTGGGGTGGTAAGGACTTTAAGAATTTGAAGAGATTCTCTCATCCTAAGGTTCGTCTTATCGATTTCTCTCCTTCTGAGAGATACCTGGTTACATTGTCTCCTGATCCAATTGTGCTTCCACCAGAGGATCATCCAAAGAGAGCCAGTTTCCCATTTGGCCCAGAATCTGAAGGTCATAAGCTGATCATTTGGGATATCGCTACTGGTTTACCAGCACGTACTTTTGCCCTCCCACCACATTTGGAGAAGGTCAAAGAGATGGTTTGGCCATTGATCAAATGGTCTTATGATGATAAGTACGTTGCTAGAATGGGTCCAAATGCCTTGGCCATTTACGATACAGCCGATAACTTTTCTCTTTTGGATAAGAAACCTGTTAAGATTGATGATATCGTTGATTTTGAATGGGCTCCTGCTGGTGTCAAGTTTGCCACCAGCAAACAAAATGATCCATTGGCTCATGTTTTGGCTTATTGGACACCAGAAAGTGGTAACCAAACTGCTAGAGTGGCATTGTTTGAGGTTCCAACAAAGAAAGTGTTGAGAACCATCAACTTGTTCCAAGTTTCAGATTGTAAGTTACACTGGCAAGATAAGGCTGAATATTTGGCCGTCAAGGTTGATCGTCATACCAAATCGAAGAAGACGATCTTTAGTAATTTGGAGTTCTTCAAGCTTAACGAGAAGGAGATTCCAGTTGAGAAAATTGAACTCAAAGATCGTGTCATTAACTTCCAGTGGGAACCAAATGGAGACAGATTTGTCGTTATTTCTAAACCAGAAGTTGTTGGTGCTAACCAAACATTTGTGAAGAACAATGTTGAGTTTTATGCACCAGAGATCACCAAGGGTAAAGCTAGTGCTTTGAAGAAATGGATCTGTTTCAAGACGTTGGCTGATCAAACTTCCAATACCCTTAAATTTGCTCCAAAGGGACGTTTCCTTGTTGTTGCACGTATTGGAGGCTCTAAGGGATTCCTTGAATTCTTTGATTTGGATTACACTGGTGAAAAATCTGATAATGACAACGTGGATGCAAACGTTAGACTCTTGGCTTCAGACGAGTACGGTGGTATGACCGATGTGGAATGGGACCCATCTGGAAGATTTGTTTCTGCTTGGTCTTCCATCTGGACCCACAAGATTGAAAATGGTTACAGACTGTACAACTTTGCCGGTGAGCTGTTGAGAGAAGAGCTCGTTGATGGGTTCAAGGACTTTATCTGGAGACCACGTCCAGCTTCTCTCTTGACCGGTGGTGAAAAGAAGAAGGTGAGAAAGAACTTGCGTGAGTACAGTGCCCAATTCGAGGAAACCGATCTCATGGAGGAATCCTCTTCTGCCAGGGAGTTGATCTTGAAGAGACGTCGTCTGTTAGAGGAGTGGTCTGCATTCAGATCCTACGTTGCTGCTCACAAGGAGCAATACGGTATCGTGGAAGTTTCACACGACGATGAAGACCTCGAGGTTATTGAGGAAATCAAGGAGGAGGTGTTGAAGGAGACCGAGGAGGTTCTAGAGTAAGTACAGTGTTTGCATAGTGCATCACAGCATATTATAAAACTGAATCGTATACACTTTAAACGTTTATTCATTGTAAATTGAAATTTTTTTCTGCTTTCCCCATCTCATCGCAAGAGCTTCACCAAGCCAAAAATGAAAAAGAAAAAAAAAACACATGAAAAAAAAGCATAAAAAACATAAAATAAAAAAACTGCTTCAATATCATCTTTTCAAATCACCTGTTCACTCAGCAAATCGGTACCACGTTGTTGTTTCCCAATAAGACGTCAGTTCTGAGCATCCTCAGCAGATTAAGCAGTTCAACCATGCCAAAACTTCAAGGAAGAGAGCTCTACGAGTCCATCGGATCTCCAAAGCGAATCGTTGCACCTATGGTTGATCAAAGTGAATTGGCATGGAGAATACTATCACGAAAGTACGGAGCAACGTTGTGTTATACGCCTATGTTCCACGCTCGTCTGTTTGCCACGAGTGAAAAATACAGACAAGATATGTGGGGAGAATGGGACGGTGAACCTAGTAAAGACCGTCCATTGGTGGTTCAGTTCTGTGCCAATGACCCAGAATACCTGTTACAGGCTGCTAAACACGTTGTTGGTAAATGTGATGCCGTTGACCTCAACCTCGGATGTCCTCAGGGCATTGCGAGAAAGGGAAACTATGGTTCTTTCCTCATGGACAATTGGGATCTCATCTATAAGTTAATCAATACTCTCCACACTGAACTTGAGGTCCCAGTCACGGCAAAGATTAGAGTGTTTGAAGACCGTGAAAAGACTCTGGAATATGCAAAGATGGTACTCAGTGCAGGCGCTCAATTCCTCACGGTTCATGGACGTACGAGGGAGATGAAAGGACAGAAAACCGGGTTGGCAGACTGGTCAATCATCAAATATCTCAGAGAAAACTTGCCAAAAGACACGGTTTTCTTCGCCAATGGTAATATCCTTTACCCAGATGATGTTTCGAGATGTTTGGATGAAATCAGATGCGATGCCGTTATGAGCGCGGAGGGCAATCTGTATAACCCCGGTGTGTTTGTTGATGCTGATCAAGATCTCAAGAGACAATTCCCACGAGTCGATCACATCCTGAGAGAGTACTACGAGATAGTGAAATGTTGTCCCGGTAATGCCTCCAAGATTGCGATGAAATCGCACATCTTCAAAGTTCTCAGGCCGTTCTTGGAGGTGCACACTGATATCAGAGAACAGGTTGCTAAAATGAATACAAAATATCGGTTTGACGAGGTTGAGAGCGTTGTCAAACTTGTCGAATCCACTGTGGAGAATATATTTTCGCAACCGGATATCGAGGAGCTCGATGTGATAACCACTGGGGATCGAGAACTGTGGGGTGGTTCGTATAAGAAAGTTCCCTATTGGAGGTGTCAACCGTATTTCAGACCCGTTAACGGTGTAAGTGGTGATAAGAGAATCACCGAGGCGCTAAAGAGTCAAATGGGAAAGCAGTTGGATAACGACGAGTTGGAAAGCGGTGAGTTGCACAATGATTCACAGAACCAATCACACGCCGATTCAAACAAGAAAAGACCCTTACAATCACAGAACAAAGATCAACCAAAGAGACTCAAACAAACCGTATAAACCCGCCCATTTTATAATGCGGTAATTTTCTCCACCAATAATATAACTGAATAGCTCTCTTTGTAAAAATCCTTCACCCGCCCGTAACGCCAATCTCCCCATAAACCGAGAGCGCTTACATAGCGTGCATAAACCGCTCTCCGGACGTTACGGAAAACGGCACAGCTAATTCCGACATCCAGACACCCGTGCGTAAGTGGGCGCCATATTAACCGCGTACATATGTCACATAACCACGCTATGGCAAAAGGGCCCATATGTTCCATATTTTTATAGCGCAAAGAACGGACCTTTGGTTAAAACACCGATAGCCGTTTGGAAAAGCAACGGCAGTAGCAGTGGAAACGGTAAAGATATATAAGAATATTTGTGTGTTGGAATTTATTGTTCTTCTCCCTCCAACAAGATGATTGTGACGAGACATCAGTCGATTACAGAAACGACCCCATTGATAGAACGTCAAAGAGAGATGACACATAGAGCTAGAAGCTATACAACTGGAGATCTCATCGCACAGCATAACAGGAGGGTACGGATGAATTCCGTGGCGAGCTCGCATATCTATGACAACGATCAGAGTAGTATTCTGACGGCGTATCATAGCATCCGTGATTATGTGAAGGATAGATACCCTTCGCTCACCACACGTAAGTTCCTTGCCGCTGCTGTGTGGTCGATAGTGGCGGTTGGTATCTTCAATTTAATATTCCTACCGAGAACGTCACTGGAAAGAGACTATAGACGGTTACACTTTTCAGCGTTGACGAAAGATGAAACCGAGAGGCTATTTTTGAAGTCATTAAACGAGGAGAACAATGCTGGTGAACAACTGCACGAGTACATGAATCTCCAGCATTTGAGTGGTGATGGTGATGAATATGTACAGTATACCATGGAACAACTCCGGAAATTTGGATTGAAGCCTTATAAGGAGGTTTACTACACCTGGATGACAAAACATGTCAACTCTACCGCGCGTTTATTGGATGAACAGGGGTCCCTCGTATATTGTCCTTCCTTATTAGAGGTTGATCCCATTTCAGGGGTGGAATCGCAAGGTTATCACACCTATTCGGCCTCAGGAGATGTGACAGCACCTTATACATTTGTAAATTATGGAAGTGTGGATGATTATAGACAATTGCGTACCCTTGGAGTTGATCTCACAGGGAAAATCCACATTATACGTACAGGTAAGGTGGCCACTGCACTTCAAGTGGAACATGCAGAGGCTAATGGTGCAGTTGGAGTGATTACGTATATGGATCCGAGTGATGATGGAAAATTCACCACTATGAATGGCTTTGAACAATACCCAGATGGACCTGCTCGTAATACAAGCAGTGTAAGAAGAGATACGGTGCTTCGTTATTGTCAAGCATCTGGTGATCCAACCACCATTGGATTCCCTTCGAACAGAGCAGTAAAGAGAAGAAAACCACACAATTTATCAAAGATACCATCTATACCCATGAGTGCAGATAGTATCACTCCAATACTACAAGGAATTTCATCCTCTTGTAATCTCAACTGGACAGGTGAGATTGAAGGGTTTGACTATTCTTGTGGACCATCAAATTTCACCATCAATCTAGTGAACGAGAACGAAGGTGAGATTGTTCCTTTGAAGAACATCATGTATGAAATTCCTGGACTTTTAAGTGAAAAGGTGATTCTGGGTAATCATAGAGACAGTTTAACAATGGCTGGTGCTGCTGATCCTGGTTCAGGTACGACAATCTTGCTCGAAATATCAAGAGCCTTTGGATCTCTGATTAAACTGGGCTGGAGACCCTTGAGAACTATTGTTGTTGCATCATGGGATGGCAGTACTCATGGTATGTTGGGTTCTACGGAGTACGCTGAGAGTCACGAAGCAGATTTACAAGCACATGCAATTGCATATATAAACTTGGATGCTGGTGTAACTGGACACAATTTGGATGTCGTTTCCAACCCATTATTAGACCATTTCTTGATCAACGCTAGTAAAGACATTCCATTCAATAACTACAGCGATACCAAATCTTTGTTTGATTATTGGGAAGAATCTCAATTGGGTACTGAAAAGATCAAAAGATTGGGCTCAGGGTCCGATTTCACTGTTTTTCAACACCATTTAGGAATCCCAAGTTGTAACGTTGGATTCCACGGTGATCCTAAAGAATCTGTCCCTGTTAACCTTGGATCATCTTTTGATACTTTGGACTGGATGGAAAGATTTGTTGATCCTAACTTTGAATACCATGGAACCATGGCAAAGTATCTTGGATTTCTTGCACTGTCGTTTAGTGAACACGAGGTTATCGAATACAAAGTGGAGCATTATGTTCACGAAATAAAGAACTACTTCAACGATTTGATCTCCATTATCCCCTCGTCATGGTGGGATCGTGATGTGGAAAGAGAAACTTCAATGTCATTGGCAATTGACCAAGTGAAGTATCTCATTGAACAACTATTGGCGGTATCCACCAACTTTGATCGTACTGCCCAACTTCTTCAAGAACAAATATCCGTTGACTACCCTTGGTTTCAGTTCTACATCAAGTTAAGACTTGCCATGAATGCAAAGATCATCGGTAACAAGGCAAAGGATATCGACCAGATGTTTTTAACAAGCAAAGGTCTCAAGGGAAGACCCTGGATGAAACATCTGGTGTTTGCACCTGATAGAGATACCGGTGACGATGTATCACTCTTACCTTCGATGCGTGAATCCCTCGATGATGGTGAATTCGATGCGTTCGTCTCTTCATTACAAGACATTGCCAGTGCTTTGAAAAGAGCTACAAAGAGATTAAGACTTTAATGACCACCACCCCTTACTTTTCGTATAGATTGTTTGAGCTAATACACGACCGTCATGAAGATAAATAAGTGTTTTAATCTATGTAATAAATAATCTGTGAGAACATCACGAAATACCCAACGCTCTCTTCATTATGCTATACTGCTGTTTCCCATTGGACATGAGATACTTATTGGCATCCAGTGTTGGCGCAGAAGATCGAAATTCGTGTTTCACATAGCTCATAAGCTCACTCTGTTGATCCACTGGCGCCCCTATAACCATTGTTAGAACCAATATAAAAACCTATATACATCAAACAGAACTCACTTCTGATGTCTCGGAGAACCTGTCTATAGAACCTAAGCACCTCTTGATTATGCATAAACTGTGCGGTGAAGTGTTAGTTTTCCTCATCCTCACTCATCCATTATATCCTACTAACCTCTTTGAGCCCCAGTTTCCTACTCATAATCACCGCTGCGAGTTGCCTTCCTGATGAGCTTCAATGTTGACAATAAGAAACTTAGCGCTGGAGTTTTGCGTTTATGTTTTTTTTTCTGGCTTTTATATATACGTGCGCACATACAAAATCTCATCCCCCGCTATCACCAACATCAACAGCGGAAGTTGAACGTAGGCGATTGGTGTAAAGAGGCATAGTACAATGGAGGCGCAACTTCACAGAAATGCGCATTGTAAACTGGTGCTGCTTGGTAAGTTCAGCTCGCCTGTTTTTCCACTTGGCGGTAGCGGTATTGCTGATGAGCTTTATGGCCTAGTGACGGTTATTGAGTATAGGATTATACTAACCACCCTTAAACCACACGCTTTAGGAGATTCTGCCGTTGGGAAGTCCTCACTGGTTCATCGCTACGTTAGGCAACAGTTTTTGGAGCTGAGAGAATCAACCATAGGAGCCGCGTTCATCACCAAAACGGTGAACTTGGATGCCTATACCTCTGTCAAATTTGAAATATGGGATACCGCTGGACAGGAGCGCTACAAGTCACTAGCACCAATGTACTACAGAAATGCCGATGCTGCCCTTGTTGTGTTTGACGTGACAGATCAAGTGAGCTTTGAACGGGCAGAGAGATGGATAAAAGAGCTACGGCTACAGGCACCAGAAGGCCTGATAATAAAGCTTGTGGGAAACAAGATCGACCTTAAGGATAGGCCCAATTCTAACCTCGTTGACGAATCAATGGTGAGAGAATATGCCTATTCAGAGGGAATTGAGTACCTCGAATGCTCTGCAAAGACCGGCCAAGGTGTTATGGAGATCTTTGAAGGCATAGCCAATGAACTTCCACAGGACAAGTTTGTAGTACAAGGCGTTGAAGATGGCGATGGTCAAGGACACGGAGGTGTCGTTGACCTCAATGGTGCTAGGATCCATGTTCACGCAGCAGGGTGTAGATGTTGAATTAATTGTGTGTATGTGTTGTATAGTGACTTTATTTTTCTTTAATCACGATAGTAATATTTTATGTACCTGTAAGGAGTATGAAACCCACCAGTGTATTCAATAGCGATAATCAACGCCATCAAGATGACAAGAGCTACTCTATGGATCTGATGACCTCTCATCGATGCTCCGCTAAGAAATAGGAGAGCATATGTCAAATGAGATGTCCGTAATTCAAGAAACCCAACGATTACCATGAGTTCCACAATCTGTACAATCATGGTTATGTATTCATACAGTGCACTGTTCTTCTCAGGCTCAGGATACTCTTCAAGATCAAGTTCGTCAACATCGTCAATCACAGCCATCAAATCTTTCTCCAAGATCTCCAATTCCTTCAATAATGCTTCACTTGATGGCCTTTGCGATGGATCTCTCGAAGTCAATTGACGGATGAGCTCGTTATACTTTACATTCAACCCTTCCCTTGTGTTGAGTGTAAACTCAGTGGCACGTCTGTACATCGAATCAAGTTCCTCATCCCCAGTGACTTCCTTGAAGAAGCTATCTAATTCAACGGCACTTATAGTGGAAGAGGGTAAATCACTATAGCACAAGAAGTAGAGAATCATTCCCATGGAGAACATGTCTGTCATTTCGTTGAACTCTGCTCTAGCCCCGGAGATTGGAGACAGGAACACTTCTGGTGCACTATACTCAATTGTACCGGTGAACCCAGTTCCAGTACGCTTCTCACCCAAGAATTGGGATTCTCCAAAGTCTCCAATGACAACAGATGGAAGCACTTCGAGGTTTTCACCATTGTTATACACGTCTGGACAGTACTTCCTTGTTAGAAGGATATTCGATGGTTTCAAATCTCTATGGATGATACCGTTCCTGTGTAACTCAAACAACCCTCGACATATATCCCTGAATATATAGAATATCTCCATGTTGGTCAATAATCGACCCTGTGGTTTCTTGTGCTTATGTTTCTTCAAATCATGTACAGTCCAAGGTGGATTTCTCAACTCCGTAAGCAAATCCTCCAAATTACCTCCAGGGCAATATTGTTCCAAGATGAAGGCACACGGCACTTCTGGGCCAAACTCGTTTATACGATCAATTTCAAACCAAACATGGTTATAGCTAACCAAATTCGGCGATTTGGCACTGATCTTTGATAGCATCTTCACCTCTCTCAAGGTCCGTTCCAACAACCTATCATCTGTACCAACGGTGATCTTTTTGAGGGCAAATATCCCCAATGAAACATCATTTAGCATATGTTCAACTTTGAATACACTCCCATTGGCTCCATTTCCTAAAAAGGATATTGTTTTGAAGAACTTCTTGAAATAACCCTGTGCAAATAGTCCATCAACAGAGTTAACACTGGACTCCAAGAGTCTAAAGTAATTCACTTCTGGGCCAGCTGGATGAGGAGTTTCAGTGGAAGCAGGGGAGAATGGCATTCCTGAGAATGTTGACCCACAATGAGGACATCTCATCTGACGGAACGAAGAAGTCCTTTGTCTGAATCCATCGTGTTGTGGTTCTTCATCCGTTGCAACAATGGATAGTTCATTTGTATCACTGTTGAAGATAACTCTTGTCAACATTGTATTGTTGATAACGAGCGAATAAATCTGCTGATCATCTTGAATTGACCCATTGGAACTGTTGTATAGGATAAGACTCATTGATTAGAGATGTACAACTTGATGGAGTAGGCTGTTTATCAAAAGGAATAACATATTGGAGAAGTTTCCACCGCATAGGAAGTAGAAAATGTGTCAAAAGCTGGTAAGTACGGGATGCTTGGGTGTCTGGGTGTTTTGATGTCTGGGTTTTTAGATGTCTGGATGACCAGACATCACCAACCATTGTTAGCCCCCAAAAAAAAAAAAAACTTATAGAGCAAAACAGCAAAAGTGAACATGGTCATCTCATAAGCGTGACGAACGCATATTCCACGAGAAGCATGGATTTCTTAACAGTAATCAATGTTTTGGAACAGGCAAATAGCTCAGAGAGATCATCTAATCAGAAACTTGCAGAAAATCAGCTGAAAGAATGGGAAAAACAGGAAGGATTCCACTTCCTACTCCAGTCTGTTTATAATGACCTTTCTCTCCCATTACAAACACGTTGGTTGGCAATTATCAGCTTTAAAAATGGAATTGAAAAGTATTGGAGATCTTCTCGAGTGAAGGCCATTAGTGAGAGCGAGAAGAACCAGATAAAAGAACACTTGTTTGATCTTATTGACGAGCCTAACAAACAACTGTCTATTCAGAATGCACAGGCAATTGCTAGGATATGCCGTTGTGACTTCCCTCACCACTGGCCTACGCTCTTTGACGATATCGAGCGAATCCTTCAACAAGCCATTGCGGAGAGTAACAACGTCAAGATTCATAACTTGCTACTTATGCTGAACCAAGTGATCAAGAGCTTGTCTATGGCGAAAATTGGAAGAACTAGACCGGCATTACAGAGTAAAGCGCCATTAATTACACCGCTGTTGATCAAACTGTACACTTCTTACTTCAATGAATGGACAGAAGCCATTGATTTCGGCATCATGGAAGTCGGTTACTTGACACTAAAGGTTATGAGGAGAATCATCACAGATGTATACGACCATCCTAGTCAAAGTCCTGAAATTGTAGACTTTATGTCTCTATCTGTCCACCATTTCGAATTGTTAGTACAGAACTATGATAAGTACTCACCTTCTGAAATCTTTGAGAAATACATCAAATGTTATGCCAAAATCTACTACCTTCTGTGCAAGGCCAATGCTACACATTTGATCCTATTTCCTTGTTCAAAGGAAATACTGTACTCGTTGTTACGTTTGCTACATGATAAAGCGGAATTGGTTTATAAGAGTGATGTTGACGATGATTCAGGTGCGGTTTGGGAGTTCTTGGCCATCAAGACCCTTTTGATATTCAAGATTATGATCAATTTCGTCTTCAACGGTGGTACCGTGCTTACCTTGAAGGCGAAATCGAGTAAAAGTGACGTGGAAAATGCAATCAAGCTATTGACCACTGGGTTCTTCACAGAGTCGATGATAAAATCAATCACCGATCTGTTGATTACATACTATATCAAGTTGAAGCCTAGTGATTTGGAGTCGTGGGCTACAGAGCCTGAAGAATGGGCTAATGATGAAGTCAACCAGAACTACGAGTATCAAATCAGACAGTGTGCTGAGAACTTTTTCCACGATATTATGATCAACTTCAAGGCGTTGTTGGTGCCTTATGTTCTGGGTAAAGTCCAAGACGACATGGCAAACTACAACGAGGTTTCTGTTAGTAACATTTTGGTCAAAGACTCTATTTTTTCGATATTTGAACTAAGTGCCCACTCCATCCATGACCAAATCAACTTCATGGACCTGTTTGATCGTATCTTTCTTCCAGAAGCGGTGAAGAATGACTTATCCGAGAACAGAATTCTGAAGAGACGTGTATGTCTCTTGATCAATGAGTGGTATGGATTGGGTGTGTTCTCTGAGGATGCCATGCAAAGGGTTTATAACCTGTTGTTGACCTTTTTGGATTCTCACAACCCTATCAACGACAAAGTTGTCAAGTTGACAGCCATCCAGGCACTTAAAACCATCATCTGTGATTGGGACTTCAAGAAGGAAGGGTTTGCGTCTTTTATCAAGCCATTTACTGAACATTTACTCAGATTGACAGATGAAATGGAGCTCACCGAATCTAAACTGTTCCTTCTGAATGCCACTGCTGAATTGGTCAATAGAACCAACCCGTTGATCTCCGAAACCGAACTTAACGACCTTTTAGCTGCCGTTCCGCATTTCTGGGATAACTCCAACAATTCAAACCAGTTAATTCTGAAGAACAGCTTACTCAGAATCCTCATGAACCTCGTGGTTTCACTGAACCAGAACTCAAACAGAGCGTGGGATATATCCCTTCCTCTGGTTTCTGTCTGCTGCTCTCCAAGCTCTGAGTACCACCCATGGGTAGCGGAAGATGGGTACGAACTATGGCTTGCAATCCTACAATACTACCCGAATTCGCAGAGGTTGGAGATGAACAGCTCGCTGGTGAACGATCTACAGAGCTTCTACTTGCATGCGCTGAATAACCAAACTGAGATCTTACCAATGATCCTGGAGATTCTCAGAAGTTATACAATTCTCCTTCCCGATATATTCATCGCAGATAGCACACGTTCCTTCACTCTTGAGGTTCTAAGGGTGTTGGCCAAATATCTACCTCAGATGAGAGACGATGCCCTTGATATCATGCTCTCTTATTTGGAAATTTTCATTCTACAAAACTATTCTGAAACTGCAAAGTTTGAGAAACTGCTGTCACTGCTTATGGAGTCCCGTCTTTTACCAACCATCTTGGAAAACATACTGGATGACAACCAATCTCACATCACTGTTGGTAAGTTGCTGTTGATCATTGCTCGTCTGACGTATCTGGAACCGCAGAACTTCATCCAGGTTTTCCATTATCTCTACACCTCTGAAGCGGAATTGAAGGTAGCACTCCGTAAGTTCATGACCGTGTGGTATGCCAGAATGGATGCCAATATCAGCAACCCACGAAATCGAAAGATCCACGTTCTTGGTCTGACTTCCCTCTTACGTACTGGCGATGCGATCTTCTTGGACGATTTGGCACCATTGGTTGGGCTCTGGGTTGCCTCTTTAGAGGAGGTACACGAGAAGTCCAACACTGGTGACTGCGAGATTTACCACTCCAACTATCTCTACGAGTTCAAGTATGGCAACGATCTGGTGATCCAGGAGAATGGGGAGTACAACAGATTTCAGCAGTTGTTCAAAATGTATGACCCTGTGCATAATATCATTCTGAAGGACTACATCAACAGTTCGCTAAGTGTCGTCAAGATGAGGGTCGGGGATGCTAATTTGAGCAACTACATTAGTCGCCTAGACAAGAACCTCGTTTCCAACTTTGAGTACTTCATGGGCCTATCTACATAATTTCATACTGAATATATACGTTCCATCTCCCCCCAAAATTCAAACTATCGTAGTGGTATATGAGCACTGGAGTATGCCAATATCCACTTGGTATTGGTCAAGAGGAATTTGCACGCACTGGTCCACTCGTCATCACCAACTTTCGAGCCCAGCCTTATACTTGCCTCACCAATCTTGTGGCCAACCATTTTATAGGGTAATTCGATATTGGTGTCATACTTTTGCAGATGGTTAGAGATTTGCGATATGATATCAAGAATGGCAACAAGACTATTGTCAAAATTGGAGTGGTTGAATAACCGTTCAATTTGATAATCACCAGAGGAGTACGCCTCCAGTACGGTCACTTTTGGCTTGGAAGGGTTTGAAGGATCAGGCTCGTACTTTTCAATCTTGGAAGTTGAGCCCAGTGGTTTAATCTTGTAGCCCACGAGCTTCAAATTCAGCCTAGTGGTAATTGTCGCTAGCAACAGTATCACCTGGCCCAATGCCGTGTTGATCTCTCTCCAAGGAACACGGATAGTATCCAGACTACCTAGCCGTAGTCCATTTATCGTTGCAAATGGACCGTCGTGAGATATGTTGAAAGTATCGCTGTAGACGTTTGTCTTCCGAAGCTTCTCCAATTGTAAAAGATTGAACTTGTACTCTGCTGTAACAGTGTCACGCTGTTTCAGAAGCTCATCCACTTCAAGTGCCTCTTTGTTCAGTTGCATTTGGAACTGCTGCTCTTCTTTCTCAAGGGTCTCCAGCTCTTTCTCCAAGGAGACAATTTCCTCGTCGAGCTCATCATTCTCCGTTTCGAGGCCCTGTAGCTCTTTCAAGAGCGCTTCCTCCTTACTCTTTAGATCATTGATGTACTCCATCGTAGTCTCCAACTTCCCTACATCCTGTTCTGGCCTGTTTTCCAACTTTTGTAAGAACTGGACGTACGCATCCCTCTCTTTGATGATCTGGTCATATTGTAACTTCATGCTGTCAATCAACAGCTTCGCACACTCACCACACACAGGGTAGTCCAGGTCTCCCTTGCACGATAGCAAATTGAATATCGATGACAACATCTTCACCCTTGTTGAAACGATCTTGTCCTCGATATCGTCCTCGTCCTTCTCATCATCTTGGCCCTCGAACTGAGGAAGTATCACGAACGAGTCACCATCGCTTTTCCAATCAACCAGAGCAGGCTCGCTCTTTTTACTCGTCACCTTGTCGAGTCTCTGTTGCCTCTCACGAGGAATAAATGGCGCATTTCCCAGGAGTTTCTCGTTATTCTGATCCCTATCACTCCCATACCCTAATCGACCAGAAGTCAACAGATGACCTTGAGCTTTGGTCAAATGAGTCAGCGACGAATCAATCACAAGCGGAAGGTGACACCGCTGGCAGTTGTACTGAGCTGACATGGCACTGGTTCGCTAACTCTATCTCTGATTTGTTTTGATATTCACTGAGTATTAAAACAGTAGTAGTTGTTGTTGTTGATGTTGATGGTGGAGATAGCGCGTAAAACCCGGCTTTTTAAGCCCTACCACGCGCCCGTCAGATCACTCGCTTACTACAGCACTTGGCTCATCATCAGAAATGTAATAGAGAGATACTATACAAGTTAAGTGGTGTTATATATATAGAGAGAGAGGATCTCACACCTTTTCGATCCAGTACTGGTTCCGTGTTTCGTCTCTATCGTCATTCTTGCTCCATTTGTTGTAGCTTGTTCCATACTCGGCAATATGTGATTGATATTGAACCTTCACCTCCTCCATAGGGTCTGAACAGCCCAGTGGGAGCTCATATAGCCTGCTGAACACCTTGTATTGAGGAACAGGCTTTGCCTTCATCTTCAAGCTGTGCTTCTTTTCTGTAGCGCCGGACTTGCTGATGGTCTTCGTCTTCATCTTCTTCAGGTACCGTGTCATGAAGTGCTCGATAGTCTCCCTCACACCAAGCACCACGCCTCTCGGCGCCCATACTTCAAAGAGAAGGTCATTGTGCTTTCTCCCTGTTGGCGTGAGCTGGACGTACCCGATGTCTTTGATCAACAAGTCCACTGATCCATGGAATGGTGGAATGGCATAGCGGACCAGATCGTCCATCGCTTCTGGCTTCACGACAAAGGAGTCCTTCATAGCTTCTGGCGGTGCTCTCACCACTGAGATGGCCTTATCGAGGTTGGTGAACACTTTGGACATACCCTGACACACTGGAATCACTTGCACCATGGACTCCTCTGGCGGTATTAGGAAGAAGAGACCACCAGATGTGAAACATTGACCACCTTTCACCGTTAGGTACGTTGCTGTCTTCAAGTCATTCACCAGGATCTTGTGACCTTTCAAAGTATGCTTGAGATATGGTTCCTGAATCAGGCTGTACACGTTATCATGGTTGAGGAAACCAGGGGTATCGATGATCTTCTTTTGGTTACACCTATGAACGATGTTATCTCGTGTTAATGACGGCAGGTGTGATGAGCCCACGGGATCAACGTTCTTTGCACCTGGAGAGCCTTGCTGAATTGACGAGTTCCATAGCCGGTTAGCCAGCCTCGTCTTGCCCGTGTTGACGTATCCAACGAGGTAGTTGACATTTCCCAGCTTCTTCAACAGGTCTACTACGCCCCAGGACGTATGGCCACTGACAATAGCCAGGTTCTTGGAGCCTGTGAACCGCTTCAACATCTCTGCAAAAAATGACGAGTACTTATTGACAAACGATTTATGCCCAGCAAGAAGATCCACTTTGTTCATAGCGTACGTGACATTCTTCCGGGAACCCAATGGTACTAAAGAGAGCGGGAAGTCATAAGCTGAAAACACGTTGATTATTTCATGGTTCAAGGGGATTGGTGATAAAACCTCTTGCATATTCATCGGCTGATGTTCGTTCACTTTGTACACGTTATGATGGAGAGCATTATGGCATCTCAAGCAGATCAGCTCCTCTACTTTCTCCTGTAGCGGCTCTTGCTCCACTTCGATGCCCCGGTCTTCACCACCAAGCAGTTTTCTACCTTCTTGATCAAGCTGAGCATAGGCACTCAAGAACTGTATCCTCTTGGAGTTATAAGCCCTTGGTCTGTTCGTCGGCTCTCTGTAGAACCCAATCTCGTCAGGGTCACTGGACTGGAGCTGTATACCACACGATGCACACTGTGGCACCAAATCGGACGTTATAGCTTCGACATTGGTGTTATCAAGATCAACCTTGGTGGAGGCCCTCTCAGCCATTACTCTGATGTCATCCTTGTCGGTGCTTAGCTGCCTAGAAACCCCGGCCCGTGGGATTCGAAAGAGCACTCTGGCTCCACGAGCACAGATATACCTTGCCAGCATATTACAACACACCAATCAACACTTCACTTCCGTTGGAAATCAATACTATGAATACGGTGAAAAGTTATAAAAAGAGAACTAATTATGTCTCGGGAGGACTGTGTGGCCCGTAACAGGTCATCGCATGAATTTTTTCAACGGGTAAAATTTTCCAAGCTCGGAGCCCCCAAAGGGAAAAAAAATTTTAATAGCGGAAGCCTTGTTCACTTTGTGGTTGTTTTGATAAACATTTAAGATATTCGAGCTGAATCGGTGCAATATGGGGAAGGTCAGCAAGTCTACGAAGAAGTTTCAGTCGAAGCACTTGAAGCGTACGCTCGATCAAAGAAAAGAGGTTAAGAAGCACAGGCAGTTGCTTGCTAAGCATCGAGGGAACAAGAACAGAAGTGAAGCTGGTGTTGAAAGTTCCGCTGGTTCTAAGAAGGAAGATGACATATTTGACGATATGGACGTTGAGCAGTTCTTTGAAGGGGGATTTGAAGTTCCTAAAGAGAAGGTTTCCAAGGGGAAGAAGACAAAACAGCCGGAGGAAGCCCAAGATGAAAGCTCATCGGACGAGGAGATTGAAGGACATAAGGAAGATTTGTCCAAACTGGCAGAGAAGGACCCAGAGTTCTACAACTACTTGAAAGAAAATGACAAGGATCTCTTGGATTTCAACCCTACAAACCCATTGGATGCCATCAGTGGTGATGAAGATGATGAAGGTGAAGAACATGCCGCTGGTAATACTACAGATGCCAGTGAAAAGATTGAAGTCACGTTACAAATGGTTAAGGATTGGTCTAAGAAGCTCGATGAACCATCTTTGAAACTGATCAAGAACGTATTGGCTGCTTTCAAGGCTGCTGTCAATGCCAACAACGATAAAGAAGAGTACAAGTACACTGTGACTGATCCAAGAGCTTTCCAGGAACTTTTGCTTCTCGGATTGAAGAAAGTACCAGTTGCTATTCAACGTCTTGTTCCATACAAGGTCATCAAGGGAACAAGAACTGTACCAATGAGTACAAAGGTCAAGCAACTCAACTCGATCCTGAAGTCACATGCTGGATCTTTGATTACGTTGCTCAACGATATTAACAACACAGAGACTGCTGCTCTGGTGCTGTCCTCTGTTCAAGAGCTTTTACCATATTTCATCTCTTTTAGAAGACTGTTGAAGGAAATCCTCACTGCTGTTGTGTCTGTCTGGTCAAGTACACCAGATGTGGAAACACAGATTGCATCATTTGCCTTCTTGAACAATGCTTCTCGTGAATTCACAAAGTCCTCATTGGAGACGATTTTGAAGTTAACTTATTCTTCGTTCATCAAGCATTGTCGCCAAACCAATGTTCATACAATGCCAATGATCAACTTCCAAAAAAACTCTGCAGCTGAGCTCTTTGGAATTGACCAGAGCTTATCATACCAAATTGGATTCGATTATATCCGTCAATTGGCTATTCACTTGAGAAACAGTATCAACAATACAAAGGATGGTTACAAGACCATCTACAACTGGCAATACACGCATTCTCTTGACTTTTGGTCTCGTGTCTTGTCTCTCCACTGTAACCCAGATGTGGAAATCAAGAAGGAATCACCCTTGAGACAACTCATTTACCCACTTGTTCAAGTGACCTTGGGTGCAGCAAGATTGATACCAACTGCTCAATTCTTCCCGTTGAGATTCTACTTGATGCGTTCTTTGATTCGTATATCCCAAAATACAGGTGTCTTCATTCCCTTGTTCCCACTGTTGCAAGAGATCTTGAACTCTACTACCTTGACAAAGAATCCAAAGAATGCAAACTTGCAAGCTTTTGATTTCGACCATAACATCAAAGCAAACACTGCCTACTTGGGAACAAGGGTATACCAGCAAGGAGTGTGTGAACAGGTGATCGACTTGGCGAGTGAATACCTTGTCCTCTACTCTAAGTCAATTTCCTTCCCAGAACTTTCAACACCGGTTATTATCTCTTTAAGAAGATACATTAAGACCAGCCACAACGTCAAATTCAACAAGCAACTCTCCCAGTTGGTTGAAAAGTTGAACCAGAACTCTGAGTTCATTCAACAGAAGAGATCCACTGTTGAGTTTGGTCCAAAGAATAGGGTTGAAGTTAACAACTTCTTGAAGGAGCTTTCCTGGGAGAAGACACCATTGGGTGTCTACGTCAAAGTCCAAAGAGAAGTCAAGGAAGAGAAGGCTCGAATCTTGAGAGAGTCGTTAGCGGAGGAAGAGGAAGAGAGAAAGAAGAAGAAATCTGACGAGATGGAGTCCCTTGATGATGAGGACCCTGTTATGGAAGATGAAGGTGATGAAGATGGAAAGGACTACGGAAGCGATGTCTTTGAGGATGATGAAGAGTGAATCATGTGTAATTTACAGACACTTTTTCTTACTCACTACCGTATAGATCAGATGGTGGTTGAAAACAAAAAGTGTGTACATTAAAAGTATTAACTAAATCTGAGTAACTCTGTAGTGTCCTCGTTGATTATGGATTTGAGGGGTGAAGTCCTTGGAGGAGATAGTTTATAGGGGCTCAATTGAACCTTTTGAGGACTTGTTGATCTGGTGGATGTCTGTTTTCGGGAAGACTTGACATTCTCCAATTTCATGTCTTGCATTCTCTGTATTAATTTCTGTCTCTGGTGCTGATCTTTGAGCCACGTATCGTACATCTCTTGGAAATTGGAATCCAAAAACTTGATGTATTCGTTCAACTTGTTGATCTCCTTGGTAAGTTCCAAGTTTCTCCTTAAGAGAATCTCATCTTGATTGGAGACCTTTGCGATTTGTAATTTATAATCTGAATTTTCTAGTTCCAACTGCTTAATCTTATCTTTCAAGTTCTTCACTTGAGATGAATACTCTTTCAACTTGTCGTCATTTGAGCTGCTCAATTTGTACTTATCCACCAGTTTTGCAAATTGATCATTGAAGGTATCCTTCATCACCAGGTCATCATCAACAGTTTTATTCTTGTGAAAATTTGATCTTTTCCGACTAGACAATACAGGTGAAGATTCCGGTTTCAAATCTGGGATACTATATAGTCTTAATCTGTCCCTGGTGAATTCCCTGTTGGAATTCCTACCATTGTCTAGATTCACGGGGGAGCTAGACACCCTTCTAGCAGCAGATATATCAGGGCTCAACAAGTTTAATAGTCTTTCCCTTTTCAGTGCATTGGCCTTTAAATCACGATCGTACTTTGACTTGTCAAGATAACTAAGATTCCCACTATTCAGGATACTCGTATCTATATCAAATTCTCTCTCCTTCGCATCAGATCCAGTAGAAATATCTCTTCTTGAATACCCATATCTCAAAGGAGAAGGCTTCTTCAACGGAGAATGTGTACTCTCATCCAAGAAGGTGAATCTCTTCACATTGTTGTCATTGGGCTTTGTTGGAGAAGTGGTATCGTCTTCAGCCAACGCAGAAGCAAGACGTTGCCTCGATTTCCGGTTCTGGAGCCTTATATTGGTAAGTGTAGACAAGTCAGGATCGAATTCTTCCATTTTATAACAATCTATGATCGATTGGTTTAGTTGTTTGTTTGTTCAATTGGAACCGACTGTTTACATTTCTGTTTGTGTTTATGGGACATAAACAAACAAAAAACCGTCTGGGCGGTTTGTGTGTGTATTGTTACGGTACGCACACGTTTCTCTGTATCCACAGCAACGGTTAAGTTTTTCGGTAGACGCAGCACAAAGAGGATTGAAGCGTACACTGCAGTTTTTCCCCATTCCGAATAAAGTTGTAGGTTTACATCATAACTAAGGACGAAGAGCGTTAAGGGTTACATCTCGTATATTTTGGGGTGTTTGGTACTCATTATCAGTGACCCAATCATATGCATTCGTATTTTAATCCAATGCATCTCCTAATAGGACATTTCCTATTGTAAAGTGTCTCCCATATTGAATTGACGTTGTACGATGACCCATGTTTGCAACATCTGAGAGTGCATCTACGACGTCATAGGACGTTCCAGTAAGTTGTAGTTCTGCACGGGGAGGATGATCTAAAGAGGTATTGGTACGCATATAACTAGTGCTGGTTGCTAGATCGATTTGCTTGGTAGTAAAGGGTTCAGTCAAAGTTGTTTAGTCAATTAAATCAATACACATAAGGTCGAATCTGATTGTCACTTGAACCAGATGAGGGCATATTAGCTGGCTACGTCTGACGGTATACACTCTTCATGGGATATATATGTGAGTGTGCGATACGCTGGATCAGACAGGAGGGACCACATCATATATAGCAAGCAGTTCGTAACTCTAACTCTCGCTTCAGCTCAGCTCAGCTCAGTTCAGCTCAACATTGAGATAGACCATACATATCTCTCATTCGGCTTCCGCCGGAAGCCCTCCTCTGCGTTCCAAAATACCGTCCACACGACAAATTACGAGAACTCAATCCCATACATACGCTATAACTTAAACACACATCCCGATGTCGGCTCCCAACGTAAATTAAAACATCATATCACACTTCCTGTGCCGACATTCAACCCCCAACCCACTATACGTAACTATTATATGCATCGGTAAAAGTTTCAAAAATTTCCTCCACACAGCCTCACTGAGCAGTTTAAAAAACAATGACACAAAAAAAACCAAAACAATAAGAAACATTTTGTCCTTTGAAAGGAGAAAATATGGGCAAGAAGTTCCACTGACGCCCCCTCTCCTGCCCCTTCTCCCGCCAATAAAAAAAAATGAAACCGCCCTTAGTTCACACTCCTCCGCCTCTATGCCAACTTCGTTGCCGCGGCCCGTTCTAGAATAACAACGTTATTGCCAAATTTGGCTCACCATACGCGCAGTTCCCTGTCACACACTATGCCAAAAAAAGAAAAACAGCACACATCACACATCACACACTCACTAACAGAGGCTTTGACGGATTATTTTTAATCTTGTTTGCATCATCGTCCTATAGAGTGGGTTTTATTTTTTCCAATTTGTTTTCTTTTCCTTTATTGCCTGGTGTTAATGTTATTGCTCTGGTGTTGTAGTAGGATTAATCTACTTTCTTGTTTATCATCTCAAGCAACACGTCAAATAGATACGCATCAGAAGTATATCGCTATAGCAATAACATGGAGTCCAGTTGTATCCCCGAGTATTTTTCATTCCACTCATCACCAAGCCCGACTTCCATGATGAATTCGTCGTCGCCCATCTTTGGCGATGGCGGTAAAGGCGATGGCGGTAGAGCCGCGGGCTCTGTAAGACCTGTGACCTCAGAAGTAGGGAGGTCATTATCGTCATCATCAACGTCGTCATTGGCATCAACGGTTAAGCGAACCGCTTCGTTAAAGAGGAAAGAGTCGCCACTACTGCGTTGTGATGAAAATAACAAGGACAAATTATGTCCAATCACGGCGGCTACGCATACAGAGCCTCAAACGTCATCAGCAGAACAGTCAAGAGGACAATCAGTGCGTGGTGGCGTGTCCTCGTTCAAGACGTTGCCTCAGTTCAAGATCACTGTATCTCCCCCAACGGAGCCAATAGCTTATGAAAAGCTTCAGAAAAGAGTGAATACTCTACCACATCAGTTTAACATGATTCATCAGAAACAGTTGTTGGACTTTGAAGATCTTGGTGTCATTGCAATTTCAACAGTTGAAGAGTTTGAAAAGATCTTATTGGATGAATCAACCGAGAAGTATGAAGTTGTTGTTGTTGACCTCAGGCCATTTAACCAATACAACATTTCAAGGATAAAGGGTGCCTTGAGCATATGCGTTCCAACAACGCTATTAAAGAGAAATTCATTCCATATGTCAAACATCTTTAAAACAATGGTTAAACCTCAAGAGGAGTATCTAGAACATGTCTTGGAGGATGAGCATACAAACATCAAATTTATCTTTTACGACTCATCTTCGAATAAGAAACACTGTATGCCTCATATGTATCAAATCATGAAGAAATTCCAAGAGACTGGGAAAGATTACCCGAATAAGAATATAGAGCTATACATGTTGGATAAAGGACTTTCTTTATTAGATGGTCATGAAGAATTTATGGATACAACAAAGTTCAAAAAACCTGAGTCTCATGAAGATTCATCACTGTCTGCATTTGCAACTTTTTTACTCCCATCTGCTGATCCCACATCGTCTTTTGTTATGTCTGTGAAGAAGAACACTTGTTTCCCAGATACACGCGGTACCAAACTCGAAATTCCCAAGTTTGAGAATATAAACCAATTCCCGAAATGGCTTCAATCCTATGTTGGACAAGATGGAATCAACGTCATTATAAAGAATTTCATGAATATTGAATCCTTGGAGAATGCACGTATAAGTGCTATAGCACAACGTCGGTCTTCAACGTCGAGTGGTTCCCCAGGGGTTCAACTTCAAGGCTCAGAATATGGCTTCAAGAACAGATACCCAAACATTTTACCCTATGAACATTCAAGGGTTAAACTGGTTCCATCTCCATTGAGTGCAACAACTACTCCAAACAATTTAGTTCAGCAACCGGTATTCTTCCGTACTACAAGTACTTCATCGTTATCGCCAACATCAGCATTATCAGCATCAAAACTTGGAGATGACTATTTCAATGCCAATTTTTTAAGTGTTCCCCAGATCAACGATTCCGTGAATTACATTGCAACACAGGCACCTCTACCTTCAACCATAAAAGATTTTTGGAAAGTTGTTTGGCATAACAAAACTGAAGTTATCGTTTCATTGACTAGTTTGGCTGAAAATGGGATGAAGAAGAGTGATGTCTATTGGCAAAACTCCAAATATATTGAACTGATATCGGAAGAGGATAATTACATGGGGTTTAAGGCATTAACTTTAAGAAAGATCAAATTAACAAATCATGGACATTCACGGATGATTATTCAGTTACACTTCACCGCGTGGCCAGATTTTGGCGCTGTCAATTATAAAGATTTGTTAACTCTCATATCCATAAAGGACAAAGTTGTTCATGACAGCTCTGCTCCTATCGTGGTACATTGTTCCGCAGGGTGTGGAAGAACAGGTGTATTTATTACCATTGACCTTATCATAAGTGCCTTTAAGAGGTATGCAAAGGAGGGCTTTGATCCAAATAGAATTGACGTTTGGAACACTGATGAGGACGTTATCAACTTTTGCGTACAACAGTTGAGAAAACAGCGTATATCCATGGTTCAAAGTGTTGATCAATTTGTACTTTGTTACCAAGCAATGCTACAGTACTGTGTTGATACCCCGAGACCTGAGGCTGCTAATAAAAGACAGCCAAACGATCAAATACCATCAAACGATTAATTACGATGAAACGACAAACATAAACGCTTTAACTGATATTCAAATTTGTATAAAGTAAGCTCAGGGAAGAAGATGGGGCGAAGCAATACCAAAGAACAATTCTTACATGGTCAATTATCCCATCTATGTGCTTCATCACCACCTTTCCAGGTCTTTTCAGTATACCCTAACTCTTCCTTAACACTCGCAACAGTTTCTTTGTCACCTGTGTTCTTTCCCAAGTTGTCACTGATCTTTATGGCAGGTTTACCATTGGCCTCTGAAAGTTTGATGACGATGTTCATCGGCTCTGACTTCTTTCCTGTGGTTGTTGAGACAAAATCATTGGTCAAATTGGTACCAATTCCAAATATGGCCTTCAACCCAAGCTCATCAGCCTTGTGCTTATATTTGATACATTTCTCCACGTTCAATGAATCTGAAAAGCAGATAACTTTGGAGAACTTTTCGTATCCTAATTTTGCATAGTGCGAGGCAATCTTTTCAGCGTACAGCTCTGGGTCACCAGAGTCCTGTCTCACACCTGTGTAGTAATCAGAATATGGCTTAACAAACACCTTGAGGAAATCATCTGTTCCAAAAGTATCAGTCAAAGCCAACCCTGCGTGTTCTGGTCCAAAAGTATCGATCCAATAGTCCAATGCTCTATGATTGGCATGGGTATAATCCTGTGTTATAGCAGCTATTCCCATAAACCATTCGTGTGCAATTGTACCAATGGCCTTGACACCGTATTCCTTTGCAAAGTACACATTTGAAGTACCGAGGAATAATTGCTTATTCTCACACTCTGTATCAAGGATCCCCTTCATGATCAGCTCTTGCACTTCAAGAGATCTTCGTCTTCTGGTGCCAAACTCAGAAAATGCAACACCAGCCTCCAACAACACCTTGGTCTTGTGCTGAACCTTCTCATATTGACCATCCATATTCCAATCAGTATCGACGAATTTGAAGTATGCTTCAGATACAAGTGCCAACAGAGGGATTTCATAAGCAATGGTGTCTATCCACAGCCCACGAGTTGTCAAGTCAATGGAGAAATCATCCGCAACTTTGAGCATCACCTGTGAATCTGGCTTTAACTGGAATCCTCTGAGGTGTTCGAGATAAGGCTTTGGCAAGTAGGGGATCTCGTTCTCCAAGAATTGGATTTCATCCTCAGTGAATCTCAACTCTCCAAGCAAATGGATTTGTTGTTTCAACCATTCCACTGCCTCCTTGTTCAACTTCATATCCGGAGTTCTATTCGTGAACTTATAAACCACTTCAGTGTTGGGGAAGTTCTTGTGCACAGCAGCGTGCATCGTGATCTTATACAGATCCGTATCCAATAGCGATCTAATCGCTGGTGTAATCATCACTACTGTATTTCCACGTCTATCTTTCTCGATTGGTTGATACCAGTCCTCACGTAGCGGGTGTTTTTAACTTCTAAGAAGCACTATAGATATCTATTCAAAGCCAACTTGAACTTCCAAGCCCGTGCCAGAGGTTGAGTTTTTTCACGCCTTTTCCCACCCGGAGAAGTCCTTCCAAAATTGTAGGGATAACGGGCTTGATCGAGCAACTAGTGTTTTACAGCTTGAGAGACAAAGGCTACGTGGGTGATGAAGAAATACATGGAGATTCCACTCATTATAAGAGATAAAACTTATCCAGGTATCCGCTAAACCTCAACTTGATGAATTGTGGGACAGAGGAGTCCATCTTATGGATAGCGTAGAGACTATACACTCCCCAAAGAGCAGCCAATGAGATGAAGTTCATCGCCAATTTCCTCAACCTCAACTGTTTCACGTTGTTCCAGAAGAGTAGTCCGTACACGGTGTGATAGGTTGTCAGTAGCACCATCGTTGGATACACGAGCCAGTTTAAACATGCTCTCCAAACTCCGTGAGAGCAAGACATTATGTACTGGAGATAGTCGAGGCCGATATAACTAGAATCACCTTCAAGGAGTAAAGGTAGGATTCTCACTTGAAGAGCATGGTATGTCACCAATGGAACGCTGAGATATCCAGCCATTTGTAGCGGTGTGAGTCCCAGAGTTCTAGATATCAAGCTTGTTCTTGCCGGTTTCATTCCGGCGTAGCCTGCAATGCCACCTGTTAGTCCACCTTCCTCCTTCACAATGACCTCTTTCTCTGAAGGCACTGGCTGATGGAGACTGCTTCGTCTCTTCAAATCCTTCCGACGTCTATCACCGTGTTTCAGCCTACGAATAACAAGACGAACTGACCTTATAGCGACTCCGCTGAGTACGTGTAAGCCCAAAGACCCCCAGACCAATATCCATTCAAGTCCACTGTCTTGGTATAGCTGACGGCCCATACCGATGAGATCATCAGCTAAGGAGGTAGAAAACGGAGGCGCAACAACCACGGCAATTCCGTGGATGAAAGCGAAAGTGGTAAAGGTGTAGCTCGAATACTTCTGTACTGCTCGCAACAGCGGGATACACGAGTTCAAACGAGGTATCCATGGTGATTGCGATATTGAGCTCTTCTCGTGGTCCTCGGAAGGCGTTGAAGATAATCCTGACTGTGAGGGCACTGGGATGGGACTCACTTGAGTGATTTCATCATCCAGTGATAGTTCGCTGTGTGGCATGGTGGAATAGCTTGTTCAATGAACCGATGATTACTTCTTCTGCTCCAGGAAGGAATCGTAGGTTCATTGATGAGTTTACTTTTTTACCATGGTTTATTGCTCCGATGCGCTAACCTATTGTTGTTAAAGATCGACAAGAATATACGCCATTGTGGTCCAATTGGGGGCCAAATAACTGTAATTTACACGAGCAACTATGGCACAATATCACATTGGTAAGACGAGACAAAGATCTGTATAAATATCCAGCTGTGTAGACGTGTTATTCAAATCCCCCTCTAGTGTAATTCGATCTTGCTGTGCTCTGATTGGCCAGCACGGGAGCGCCGGTAGGCGCAGCATACCATCTGACACATTACATAATCTTGATAGGATTTATTATGTAAGCAGGATGGTCTGTTAGTATTATATAAGCACAGCTGTTACTATTATATAAGCATACCTACACTTAGCGCAGAGTTCACGGTTCACGGTTCACAGTTCATATGTTAAGCGGGCGTGGGGGCAAGAGGTGTTTACTCGTTTTTTCCCCTTTTTGGCCCCCGCGCCCACTCTCTTCGCCCCCGCCCCAAAAAAGGCACAGATCTTAAGCCAAACGGCCAACGCTCCACCGAAGAGGCTCCCACGGGCTTTAGCTGATTTATTTCTCTTTATGTGTCTCTGTGTGAGTGTTTTCCCTAATTCTCCAGCGTAGAACAACATCTTCTCACGGGCGCGGGGGGCGCGCTCGCTCTTCGGGTTAGACAGAGAAGATGTCTACAGCGTGGGAAACTCAACAACGGTGTGAAAAGGCCACGATACTAACATCATCAGAGATCCCTAATTACTCAATCTCAATGGCCACCCGCTGGAACTCATACACACCACCAAGAGTGTATGGTCTCATATCAATTGACCACACTTCAAAAAGATACAACAAACCCGAACACCACACACATCAGCACGGTTCCCCACGCGTTTCCCGCGTCGTCCTCTGCATGCGCCTCCCACTCTCCGCCCACAACAATCCGCCGCAGCAGAAAAAACAAGGGGCCCCCCTACTGAACGGATGCGATTTCGTGGGAGGGAACACCTCTGTCCAAATGGCAATAAGATACTGTTGCCAATTCCGCAATTCTCTCAGCCTGTGTTGTCTTTCTCTCTTTTGAACTCATGTTTTTTTAAATTTTTACCCAATCTTTCATCCCCCTTTCTATTATCATCTCAATAAGAGTTCTCTAGGTATAATACCTTCTGGAAGAAGACACACAATGGTTTCCAAGTTCACCCAAGTGGCAAAGACTGCCCAATTGGCTGCTCAAAAGCACAGAATCTCCACCAAGCAAGCTGGTCTCAATGCTGCGTTTGCTTCTCACCACGCTGTACGTAATCAATCCACAACCAAGGGACCAACAAAGATGACTGTTCGTGATGCTTTGAACTCTGCTCTTGCGGAGGAACTTGATCGTGATCCAGATGTGTTTATCATGGGTGAAGAAGTTGGACAATATCAAGGTGCCTATAAGATCACCAAGGGTCTTCTTGATAGATTTGGAGAGAAGAGAATTATCGATACACCAATCACCGAGATGGGTTTCACAGGGTTGGCCACGGGAGCTGCATTGGCCGGTTTGAAGCCAGTTGTTGAGTTCATGACTTTCAACTTTGCCATGCAATCCATTGATCAAATCATCAACTCTGCTGCAAAGACATACTACATGTCTGGAGGTATTCAGCCATGTAACATCACCTTCAGAGGTCCTAACGGAGCTGCTGCTGGTGTTGCTGCTCAGCACTCACAAGATTACAGTGCTTGGTATGGTCAAATTCCAGGTTTGAAGGTTGTCTCGCCATACTCTGCGGAGGATTACAGAGGTTTGGTGAAGGCTGCCATCAGAGACCCCAACCCAGTTGTTGTCTTGGAGAACGAATTGCTCTATGGTGAAACTTTTGAAGTTTCTGAAGAGGCTTTGTCTCCAGATTTTGTCTTGCCAATCGGTAAGGCTAAGATTGAAAGAGAAGGTTCCGATGTTACTGTTGTTACACACACCAGAAACGTTCAATTTGCCCTTGAAGCTGCTGAGACAATGGCCAAGGACTTTGGCGTCGCCGTTGAGGTGATCAACTTGAGATCCATTAAGCCATTGGATGTTCCAGCAATCGTTGAGTCCGTCAAGAAGACCAACCATTTGATCACCGTTGAGGCTGGTTTCCCAGCTTTTGGTGTTGGTTCTGAGATTTGTGCTCAAATCATGGAATCCGAAGCCTTTGACTACTTGGATGCTCCAGTTGAACGTGTTACTGGTGCTGAAGTGCCAACACCGTACGCTAAGGAATTGGAAGATTTTGCCTTCCCAGACCCACCAACTATCATCAGAGCTCTTAAGAAGGTTTTGTCCATGTAAATGTGTATAATTACTGCCAAAACGGATCAAGAATTTACCAGGAGGAATAAGATGAGCAGGAGGAGAAACAAAATCCAATCTCATAAACAGAATAACTAAGATAGGATGATGCGGTATTACTAACACGTCATGAGATAACGATAACTTTGCGATAAGCTATAGAGATTTGGAATAGGGATTGAAAATACGTTATATATACTTAATATTGACATTTTAACCACTTTTACTACGTCTAAGTCATCATGAAGGTGTTACAGATCAGTATGTTTGTCTTATAGAATGTTGGATCATATAAAGTGTTTGTCATATAGAATGGTGTATCATATCATCGTTATAGGATGGAATAAATTAGTGACGATCTCGGGAAGTTCGTCGGGGTGGTGCTCGTTGGTCATTAAAGAAAGCTTCAACGGCTGAAGGATTCGTATAGAACCTACTCTTAAGCTCTGTGTGTTCTTCATGATGAGCAAATGGGTTCTCTCTCGTATTCTCCTTTTCAGGTACCCTGAAAACTGAGGGATCAAAAACGCTAGGATCAAACGGATCAAAGCTATGAGGTTCATCCACACGTTCAGGTATCTTTCTAGGTAATGGACCAACAGGAGCACATCTCTCAAGTTCTTCAAATGGCATTCTCTTTGGTTGATGCCTTTGGAACTTCTCAAACTTCTTATTGAAGTTTCTTCTAGAAGGTCTCCCCGGAAGATTTGGATTCAAAGAATTAATGTCATACTCCGTCAACATATTAGCAATGTCCTTCAGTTCATCCAAATACATTTCCCTTTGCTTAGACTTCCGTTTCTTTACCTCTTTCTTCATTGGTGACACTGATGGAGAAGCATCATCATCAGGTACAGTGGATGATGGTTGTCTTGTAACGGTTTTAGCTAAACCTCCAGGTGATTTCTCGAAGAAGGCATCGTTATCAACTTGGCGTTGCTTTCTTTGTTGACGAACTTCACCACTGTATGATCTGTAAATTTGTTTGAACTGCTCTTTATCATCTGCTATTTGCATTTTGAGATAAGTCTCCTTCCAAAGCGGGTTCTCTAATGAGAAATAATCCTCTGTACTGTTATCAAAAGCATCATGTGTATCCCTTGGGACTTCAAGCACAATCTTCTCGGTCAACTTCAAGTCTTTCCCAACACCCAAGCTACTTTCAGGTTTTGAGAGTAGCTCCAAGATGTCTAACGACTGCCCAGGTGAGATCGGATTCGGATTCGATGGAGTCACGCAATCCATATCAACTTCCTTTCTCAACACATGATCGATATCAACAGCAGAAAAGAAGGCACAAGACTGTGGGAGGTCCTTCATACCCAAATTCTCGGAGAAAATAGCACGAGTCCAGATATTCGATATCTGTAATGCCATAGCAGCACGATATTTATCCTCCTCTTTCACTAAGTATCTGATTTCATCATGAACACTTAGACAAAGACGTGCTTTGATGGAGTATTTCTTCAATAAATAATTCATAGAGACACATAACAAATGTAAATAGTCAACACCAGAAGATTGAATAGCCCAATTCACTCTTGACGGTAGGAATGAATTTACATTCAAATGTTTTGCCATTAAAGCCCTGGTGATGCTCGCACCCAAGACAGGTGTCTTAGGATGGTCATGCTGTGCGATTCGTTCCAACTCGTTGAAAAGAACGCTTTCAGAGCCACCATACCATAGCTTATGCCTTTCTTTGTTGATGTAAAACTTTCCATCGCTTCCTTTAGTCTCAGCGTACAAGTTCTCTGCACGAACTTTACACTCTTCATCGGTGAAGTTTGGATTGAATCGCTTTAGAAGAGTGGTTGCAAATTTGACACCAGCCCCGTATATTCGACCATAATTGAAAACCTTGGCTTCACCTCGACCGATGCCCAGAATGCTGGCTGTTTTGGAATGTAAATCAGTTCCTTCATTCTTTGAACCTTCCAATGTCATCCATCCGATTGCTGTACCACCGTGCAGTTTGAACATAGCATCTCCAACTAAGGATGCAATCCAAAGTTCCTCTGAATCAACATCTGCACCAACAAAGCAATACCCTGATGGAGCAATAACCTTAGACTTCAGCTCAGATCCAATTCTTGATTTCTTTGCATTTGATGCTGTTAACCATGTTTTCTCCACTGCTCTTCTGGTAACTGTTCCCATAGTAAGTACTTGTGGCAAAATAATACTATAGTTCTTTGTCTTGTGAATAACAAACTGATTCATGATACGTTCACGTGCACTAATCCAGTAACTGCAACTAGCATTCATTTGAAGGGCTTGTTGTGCCACTGGGTTATCTGATGAGAGAACATTTTTATCGAAGGCATTGGAAAAGCCCTTGGATAGCAATAGACTTGTCCGATGCGTTGGACCAACACTGTTTGGAATTCTAAAGTAGACAAATTCCGATGTCTCTGGGTCCTTATTCCAAAAGGTTTCAACTTCAGATTCTGTTTGACTCAGTAGATCCTCTTCACTTACAACTTTCTTCTGTTTACCTTTAATTGGCCTTTTCGTTCCATACGTCTTCAAAAAGTCCTTCTCAAGGATGTAATTCTTTTGCAACAACTCTTCACGTTTCGATTTGGGTGCTTCAAAACACCAACCATAGTGATCATTCCATATCACTGGATACCCCTCCCATTTCAGTTTCAGCAAAAGTGGTGTTACTCTCCCTCGTGTAGTCAAACGTAAAGTTTGATCCTTGGAGTCGTAGAGCTCTTTATACCATTCTGGGTATCCTGGCAGTTTCTGCTTCTTATAAGGTTGACCATCCTTTCTAAACTTTTGAGGTGTAGACTTCCAATTCAATTGCTTCAACCAAGGATCTTTCATGTAAATTTCTGGGGAGTCTCTCAAAGACACAGCTTCTTCCGCAAGTTTTCTCAAGCTCGATTCAATGTGGGAACGACTTTCTTGGTAAAGTTTCTCAGAACTCTCTATATACGATTCCCAACTCTTGTTTGTAGTCAAAACACCTGTTCCCATAAATCTCAAAGCTGCGAATGAGACAGGATGTGGAGAACTTTCTAAGAACTCCGGTAACACATGTGAGTAAATCTTGTGTGTAGTTGCAACATCTTTGGCACAGTAACCTATCAAGTTCTGGAAGTCATCACGAATTACTTGGATATCAAGTTCCGAGAATGTATCTCTAATCGATTTATCAACGCTTTCTTTGAAATAAAACTCAGTCACATCAGCCAAAGAGTTTGGACTGCTATAATTGACCCAAGGGTCGTTGATTTCAGAATCTCTGATTTCCTCCTCATCGAGTTCCTCGGCATGCTTGAGCTTACGATGTTCCATCCATTTAATCCTTTGTTGAGAGCACATACCAGAAACTGCAATGTGCAAAGCCATTGTATCCAGATAGAAAGCCTTGGATTCTGTTAAACTGTACTCCTCCTTTACACGAGAACGATCATAGCTAACATTGTGACCAACAATGACTCTTTGCTGCTTTACAGTATTGAGTGGTATGAGATGTTCAAACGATTCGGATTCACCAGTTAGCTTTGGAGATACCCAGCCATACCATGCGTCCTTTGTAGCTGCTGTTGCCATTATCGGGTAGTGGGACACTTTGTATAGCGTTTCAACGTCAAATACAAGAGCGTCCCCTTCTGGATACGCAACGGCAACAGCATCGCCATCTTGTGTATACTTGAACCAACCTGATTTGAACAGAAATTCCTTTGGTTTAGGAGGCAGTGTCGCATCGGCAAAGTCCTTAGCATACTGAAGATATGGCTCAGATGCAAACAATGCCAACCTTCTAAAGTGTTCATCCAAGTTATCACCTTGTAATTTCGGCAAATCAAAGCTAATCGGCTCTTTAACCGACGTCTTCTTCCCCAACAAGCCATGTTTTGCCAAATAGTTCCTCGAGATTTCAATCAACCGCTTATCCTCTTCAGATTGAACTTCTTTGGATTGCTTCTTTGAAGGAAACACTTGTCTATCCAAATGGCGTGAGAGGTATTGAATACCAACAGGATTGATCCTCGGTTGTTCTTTCAGCGATGACTGCCACCGTACTAACCGTATGCCTTGTAATAACGAGTGCTCAGCCCGTCGACAGCTTAGCCGCCAGCTAAGTCGCCAGGGCAGTAACATGGCGGTGAGCTGAGATGGAAATTTCTACTTGGCTTAAAACCTCACTCCAGCGCCCCGTTATCAGCACAGTTGCCCTTCTATTCTTCCTATAGCGCTAATAGCACGACGCAATCCTCAAAAAAGAGCTTTATCACTTAACCGCCACGGCTTGAATTCACTATTTGTTTATAAACGCTCTTCAACTGTTTCCTTACCGCCCTTAAACCATTGTGTTTTTGTTTTGATTTTTGCGATGGAAATGGGCTTTGTTATTGTTTTGATTTTTGCGCAACCCATTTCAGAAAGCGGCAATTCTCCGAATCGGGAAGTGTCGGCATAAGTGCCATTGCCCCTGGATGTATATGACGGTTATGCTGGGTAGTTGGCTGCGAGCGCTTTAGCGCAGCAGCCAGGTTTGTACAACAGACAGACACACACACACACACTTCATCATCAATTTTACGAATATTAAACAATATTGATCATAGATAATAGTGGAAGATGGCTACTGCTCGTGCGCTTAGTGATAACCAGGTATGTATGCTGTGGATTCGATGTGCTGGCGTCAATGGCGACAAATGTCTGTGATATCTTCCAGACTGAGGAAACTGGAAGGGGTCTCTCACCTCCTTGATGTTATCCTTGATGTCTTGCCCGAGTGTTTCTCTGTCAAGTGTGTCGATAGAACGAAGTCGAGTACTAACGCGATGCATAGGTTGCGGATGAATTGAAGAAGATGGAGTCCTTCATCAAGAAGGAGGCTGATGAAAAGGCTAAGGAGATCCAACTCAAGGTGCGTATCTACTGTATAATCACAACGTGAAGCTTATGGTACTAACATACACTCCCTAATACCAACTTTTAGGCCGATGAGGAATACGAAATTGAAAAGGCAAACATTGTTCGCTCTGAAATTGCTGCCATTGATGCTCTCTACGCACAAAAGACCAAGAAGGCTTCCCTTGCACAGCAAATTACAAAGTCTACCATTGCAAACAAGACAAGACTTAAAGTGTTGTCACAGAGAGAAACCGTTCTTGACGATATCTTTGCCCAAGCTGAAGAGGACTTGAAGACGATTAGTAAGGACAAGGCAAGATATGAACCTGTTCTTGCCGGCTTAATTGAAGAAGGTTTGCTGACTATCTTGGAGAAGAAAGTTAGTATCAAAGTTCGTGAAGCAGACTTGGACGTTGCTAAGAAGGCCCTCTCCACAGCAGCTGAAGAATTTGAAAAGAAGACAGGATATCCAGTAGAGGTCACCATCAACGAATCCGAATATTTGAACAAGGACCTTGCTGGAGGTGTTGTTCTTACAAACGGTAGTGGTAGAATCGACGTTGATAACACATTGGAGGAGAGATTGAAATTGCTTTCCGAGGAGTCCCTTCCAGCTATTAGATTGTCACTTTTCGGCCCATCCAAGACTAGAAAGTTCTTTGATTAGTTTGATTTGATCTCAGCCATTTGATCTTTATACTAAAGCTCGTCTTGTTTAATACTCGATGTTAAATTGTGTGTAGTTCTCTCCATTGGGTGTAGTTCTCTATTATGTTTCTGGGATATTCCGACTTTTTCGGAATCAAAAATTCCGACGCTCTCTTTAAAATTCCGTAACTCATCGCATAGTTTCGAAAATTTTACTCGAACGTAGTGAGATGACCAGGGAAAAAAAATATTACCTGTTAATCATCACCAAAGAGCCTAGAGAAGGAGATCAACACTCACACTCATTCACAGGCTTAGTTCATCATGTCTCAAGTAAGAAAAAGATCGAACTCCGAGAGCTTACAAGGAAATAAGCGTAGAAAACCACAGTTCATCAAGCAAAGATCTACCAACCCTCTGAACGGTGAAGGTCTGTCGGAATGCTTCCACAAGATTAACGTCTCGTTGTACGTTTCTCTGGCACCTTCGTACCTGAAACAACCAATAGAAGGTATCAAATCTCAGCATCTGGATCCGATGCTCATGAAGAACTTCCCTAAGGTGAATGGAGTTGTCATTGGCTATGAGAATGTGACTGTTATCGAAGAGCACGTTAATGAAACTGGGGATATCGTTGCAACAGTGAACCCACACAGTCCATTTTCCTTTCTGTGGGTCTCAGTGGACTTCCTCGTGTGGAAACCTCAAGTTGGTGACGTTCTGGAAGGATTAGTGTATATGCAATCCCCGTCCCACATCGGTTTACTGATCAACGACACTTTCAACGGTAGTATCAAGAAGAATAACATCCCAGAATCATGGCAGTTTATCCCTAACCAAGCTGATGAACAAGCCACTGGATCTGATGAAGAGCAGCTCAAATCACAATCACTTGGCCAATGGATCGATGAGAACGAAATCCCCGTTGATGGGAAGGTGAAGTTCACCGTCAAGGCCATTCATAACTCTGGTAGGGTGGTTTCCGTTGAGGGCTCTCTGATAAAACCTGGCAGTGAAAGCGAATCATTGCCTGTGGTTCCTAATAAAAAGATCAAATTCGACGACTTGGAGGTTGTTCCACTTGAGGCACAGCAAGAGGTGACGAAGGAGGACGTTCCGGTGTATGAAGATGTCAGTGAAGAAGAAGTAGTTGCTGAAGAGGACTCCAGCGAAGATGAGGACTCTGATTCCGATTGATCAATTCAAGGGAGCCATTGCTTGTAGTGAGAGTAGGATGAGGAAGAGAAGGAAGTAGAAGAACAAGAAGAACAAGAAGAAGAACAAGAAGAACAAGAAGAAGAAGAAAACGATTGAAAATATATAGATACTTTCTTCTAAACTATGTACATTATTGTCTACTCAATATTTAGTAGCTCTTTAAACTCGGCTTCAAACACATTGGCATCGATGGTTCCCTGTGTTGCTCTCATTGCCTGTCCCACAAGGAAGTTCAACCCATTCATTTTACCCTTCTTGATGCTCTTGACGGTCTTTTGCTGTTCATCAATGATCTTGCTACACACTACCCTGAGCTCATCACTGGACACATCACCATCGTTAAGCTTCCTCAGCCCATACTCCTCGATGACTTCTCTCAAGTCTCTCGTCGTCTCTTCTCTGTTGTTGAACAAGTGCTGTAAAAGTAATTTGGCGCTATAATTTGAGATGAATCCATCCTGGACAGCCTTCATGAGGTTGATGAGTGACTCCAATGGGATGTATTCAGGGTCAAAAGGAATCTCATTTCTCGAAAACGTTCCTAAAAGCTCGTGAATTAGCCAATTTCCCGGTGTTCTTGGGTCAATTCCATGTTCCTTCACAGATACATCGAAAAGCACCCTGTAATACCTCAGCAAGGCCAGATCGTAGGTCAATATCGTTGCGTCTTTCAAAGATAGATTGTAAGGCTCGTTGACAAGAGACTCCAGAACTTGATCGGGTGTCTGGGGCATTTCGGCCTTGAGTTGGTCTACAATTCCTTCGCTCAACAACATCGGAGGCAGCTCAGGGTCTGGCATGTACCTGTAGTCCATTGCATCTTCCTTTGTTCTCAATCTTACGGTCCTCTTACCATCCCAACCTCTAGTTTCTTGTACAACGGCTTCACCATTCTCAACGAGTGAAATCTGTCTCTTGTACTCGTATTTGATGGCACTGATCACTGCGCTTGTAGTGGACAAGTTCTTCAGTTCCACACGCTCTCCACCGCTGATTGAGACGTTGACATCGACTCTCATCGCACCGGTTTCCAAATCTCCAGAACAGATCTCCATGTGTCTCAACAGGTTCTGAAACTTCTTTATAAACACCTTCACCTCATCTGGATGCGTGAAATCTGGTTTGGTCACCATTTCAATCAATGGCACGTTCGTTCTGTTCAGGTCGATCTTTGAATACGAGTCATCTTCAGTCTCAACGTAAACAGATTTACCGGTATCCTGTTCTAGTTGAATCTGCTCAATACGGATAGTCTTTTCATCCTCAGAGATCCCGTCTCTTTTCCACAATTTCACAGACCCACCTTTGGCATAAGGGTTGTAGTGCTGTGTGATCTGATACCCCACTGGCTGATCACCGTAGAAATAATGCTTTCTGTCAAAAGTCGAATCCGTGTTGACATGGGAACCGAGAGCCACGGCGGCTCTTAGCGCTAACAACACCGCTTCAGGGTTCAATTTTGGCTGTGTTCCAGGTAAAGAGGCATCAAAGTACGATATCTTGGTGTTGGGATCCTCATGGAAAGACGTCTCAGATAAGGAGAAGAGCTTATGAGGTGTTTTCAACTGTGAATGGATCTCCAATCCACACATTAACGGATACTCAGGTACGGGCTTGAACTTCTTGTTGTACCGTTGTGGAGTTGTGGAGAAGGATCTCTTGAGAATTGACTGACGAAGCATCGTTGGTCAGCTTAGCTATTAGATTGCAAAATTGTGTCTGACTGATGGATCTGGTATGGGAATCAAACGTGAAGTAGAAGAGTTGTTGGAGTGAGAGTTGTATACAGATGGGGGATACGAGGTGTGGTTGGTCGGATCTAGTGATCTTGTTAGTTGTCATGGCGATGTGTTTTTTGGGGGAAGTTTCTTTTGAATAAGCAACACCCGGACACCACGCCTTGCGGTGCTGTTGTTTTTGCTACGCGCACTTCCTGAAAAGTAAACAAAGAGCCTCTATGCCATACTTGTTCAACAATCACAGCCATTATAAACCAAGGACCGTTGTTCTCATATTGAAGAAATAATGTCTGTTCCAGGAACGTGTGCTACAGAGATTCTCACCGAGCACTTGGGATATCCACCAATTGCGGTGATTGATGACATAATCAACGCTGTCAACGGTGTTATGTACAAATGTACACAAGCTGTGGAGACATATCTCATACAGAAGCAAACCCAACAACGCACAGATAAGGGCCCGGATACCGTGATGAAGGATGTCAGCACTGATAAACCGGAGGAGAATGAAGTGGAGGTGGGTACTGCGAAGTTGGAGACCTTGTTGGAGAACAGCGTCGATAAGAATTTTGACAAGTTTGAGTTGTACGCCTTGAGAAACATTTTGACGATACCGAACGATCTCAGCGATGAAGGATGGATACGGTTGAAACACTACGAAGGTGTGAATTTGGATAGGAAGGCCGATGTGAGGTGTGTAGAGCTGGATTTGAAGATCAACTCCCTCTACAAAGAGATAACTCTGCAGTTGTTTGTCAAGAAACAACTCATAATACAGATAAAGAGAGCAAAGAAGATTATCAAACTACTAACGCTGTACAAGAACTCCATCTCTTTCCTCTCTGAGAGGCCAGAGGGCAATACGCTATCTCCCGAAATCGTGAAGCTATTGGAATCCCTGGCCCCCTTGGATCAAACTCTCTACTATCTGGTTTCTCAAACCACAGAGCTATTCCACTCTGTGGAAGCGTTACAAGCCATATTCTCCAAGCCGGTGGAAGAAGGAGGTATCCTGGGACTTGACACGGATAACAACGAGCGTGACAAGTACCTCGGAGTAGAAGCCATGAAGCTATTGCGTATTCTTGGATTGGCAGATAACAAGCCCAAGATGGAGAGACTCCTAGGAAGTTTGAACAATGTTGATCTCGAAAATGCAGAGGTCAAAGAGCAGTTGAGGACTAAATTTGGGATATAGAAACCTTTCAAAGGAACTACACTATTGTATTACTAATCATCATATTCTTCGTAACAACGATTTTCATGGTATAGCCTCCATGCTCTGTGGTTCTGCTGTTGATGCCTCATTCGACGTGGGACCACCAGAATCTTTGCCGTTGACAGCACTAGACGGAACAGCTGTTTCTATCGTCGTACTATTCTGATTACCTGACTCATCACGAGGTTCATCACCAGCAGTTGGTTCCAATACGCTTGCATCCTCACTGGACTTCTTTCCGCTTAGCGGCGTCGCTGCAAACGTTGTCTGAGGCTCCTTCCACCTATTAACCATATCGTTCATCAACACAGCGGCAGTATCCTGTCTGAGAATCTGTTCCCTAAAGTGAGCGCTCTGTAATAGCGTGAGCACGTGCAGGCAGTTAGGATACACCAGGTGCTTTGCGTATTGGGGCTCTCTCCAGTACTCCAGGTACTTCAAGTAGTTCAAGAACTCCTCCTTCTCGAGGTATTTGTTCTGTGCAAGAAAGTTCAAGTACTGTAAGTTTGCCAGCGCTTGAACAAACTCCAGTTCAACCTCCCAACGTGTTGGCGCCTGTTGTGGTTCCTCCATCCCTTACTGCCGTGTCCGAACTAAAGCGGTGATAGTTGTGGCGATATCTTATGCCCTCAGCGTGAAGTTGTTCTCCCTGAGGAATAACAGTGTGAACGCCTACATCAACAGAAGAATATCATCGCGAACCGTTAACACACTCCACTACACACAGCGTTCCGACATACAGTGGCAATAAACTACGGAGAAAACGACATGGATCACGTGTACAGACAACACTTGAAGTCCGCCGAGTGCTATGTCACAAGCACAGCGAGGTTGTTAAAGGTTACTGTTCCCGAGCTCGTTGTCATCGCGGTGTACCCGCTCACCGTGCTGTTAGGCGAAGTACTCCACCATGCGATGGGCCATGTTGGTAGTTATTTCTCAAATAAGCACAACGTGGTAAACGTTGTATTTGTCAAGCAAGGATGGGCGTGGACAATCTTTGTACTGGTGTACTTTCTTGTCCAGCACTATGGACTGACAAGGACGACTCTTCTGCGAATTCTTGGAGGGACAGCATGGTGGATTGTGTTTACACAGTGGTTCTTTGGCTTGCCACTCATGGATAGGATCTTTTTGATGACAGGAGGTGGATGTAGCCATGAAAGCTTTGAAATGGAGATCGAGCAAGACGTTGTGATCGGCAGTGTAATGTGTCGGAAGATGAAAGGTCACTGGGTTGGAGGCCATGATCCTAGTGGACACGTCTTCCTGCTAGTGCTAAGTTCACTCATCATGTGGTTTGAGCTGCTTGAAAGAGGTACCCTGTTAAACGACCTTGTCAAGTTTAGAGATTCCCTTCAGAGGAGCTCAAGTGCTCAGTACGGCCGTATCACTGCTTGTCTGAGGGCATTGGCTCATTCGACTATGCTGCTGTTAGGCTTGCTATGGCTTTGGTGGTTCATGTTACTCATGACTAGTACATACTACCACCACTTCTCTGAAAAGATTACAGGGCTTATAACAGCGTACATTGGCCTGTTAATATACATCGTGCCACGTTTCATACAAGACGGCACTCAAAAGATATTAAAGACATGAATATGGTGTTAAGTGTACACTATGTATATATAGAACGGGTATGTATTACAAATCTTTCACTCTCCAGGATGAAGTTGGTAGGCTCTGTAAATATATAATCTTTTGTCTAATCCAGCCGAAAAACAACACCAAACCAATCACCATACAGAGTATATTGCTGATGTAGTATCCGTCTTGAACAATCGTATAGACACCACCTTGTTCTTTACACGATGCCTTTTCTTGCTCAGTGGTAACGTCAAACTGTACAAGGTTTGACGACGATGACGAAGGGGCACAGTATGCCCTTGTGAACCAATCAATCATGTTCAATACGATAAACCTTGGCCATTGTCCTCCCAGGTTGGCAATCGTATTTAAAGTGGTCATATAAGTGCCACCAATCATTGGGTCTGCAATCTTTGTATGGAAGGCATTAACAGAAACAAATTGAATTGTCGACATGAATGATCCAAAGAGATTCTGTAAGATCACCAACAGGAAGTAGAAAGTATTGATTTTACCCGAACTTGGGAACAACCAAACAACACCTTGAGCAATGGCCGCAGCCAATACCCTCCCTAAGTAAGCGTATAGCCAGGGTCCCAATGGATCTTTACCACTTGACCATTTGGCCACGTAGTAACCAAATACAATCTCAAATGGGAAGTCAATGAGCACAGTTATTGCCAAATCCTCTCTACTGAAACCCTTCTCCAAAAGTTTCAAGTTTGTTGCGCCTTCATTTGCTTGGAATGCAATTTTGGAAACGAGATGCACAACAATGAATGATTGGATTGTTGGTAGTTTCAACACTTGAATCATGGACTTGTAAACGCTCTTTAGAGAATTCCATGGGTTTGTATTCGCTGCGGTCATTGTATCGTCTCTTCTAACTTTTTTCAAATGACGAGGTTCTTCTTGGACAAACGCTGCGACAAAGAAAGTCACAATTATGTATGCAGCGCCCCAAAAGGTGAGATACTGGTTCAGAGACAGTGCACCATAATCCTGAGGTTCTGTTCTGAGGTATTTGTTGGAGAACTCAGGCGAGTTCAATGCCAGAAACACCGTAAATGAGAGGAAATAGCCAGTGTTCAGACCAATGGTCTGTGCCGTTGACGCATAACTCAACGCTTCTGGTGATAATATGGTCAGAGCCCAGCCATCAACGGCTATATCCTGAGTCGCACATAAAAACACCAAGAAGAAGAACGTCCAGGTGATTTCAGTCAAGTTTTCCTCCGGTGATTCCAAGAGTTGATCCATACTTGACCCTAAAAAGATCAGTGTTGAGCCTGAAATCAGCTGAATTGGAACGATCCATGACTTTCTTCTGCCGAACCGTGGATGATAGATTGCATCCACAACTGGCGACCATAGCAATTTCAACGAATATGGATATGAAGCCAAAGAAAACAGCGCAACTTGGGAATACGAGAGCTTGGCCTTCAACAAGAATGGGATCGAACCGAACCCCAGTCCCACGGGAATACCTTGTAATAGGTACAGTAGTACTAGAAGTGCAAACTGTGGTCTGTCTAATACAGGTAGAGATGAACTCTGTGGCTTCTCAGCACTCGAAGACATGTCATCAATGGAGTTGATGATATCAACGTCTGGTACTAACGCAGGTATCGAAGGCGTATTGTTCGGTGTCGGGTTCTTCGAGCCATGACGAGAAGACGAGTGAGACTTCCTGTTATGAATCGGAAGGAGCTCGATGCTGGTCGATTCGTCAACCATTGTGATCCCCTCTTGTCTTTGTTTATCTCCATGACAAACAGCAACAAGAAGTGAACATGGTGTAAACATTTTGTATACAGCGCACACAGATGGAAAGTTGAAACACGCGCATTTGAACTACGCATTCGCGGGGTCGTGGAGCGCGCGAAAATATGCGCTGGTGGTTATCTGCTTATGTAATACATTAGTAAGAAGAGCGTAAAATACAAAAGTGAACGAAACTGCAAGTTACGTCATTGGTGATTTTAAGCGAAATGGCGAAAACAAAACAAAACAAACACAAAACGAACAAACAAAACAAAACAAACACAAAACGAACAAACAAACGCAAAAGCTTAATAAAATTAGCGCGCAAGTATGGGAAACCGTTAAGCAAAAAAAAAGATTGCGGAAAATAAAAACGAAAATTGCAGATTTCCATCGATTTTGAAAATCTTCAGACTGTTTTTCCATGCCTTTTTTCACTCAGCGGATGTAAATTTTGCGTTTTCTTTTCTTTTCTGTCGCTGTCAAAGAAAACCGAAAAAAAAAAGGATCAAATTTTGTCGTAGAAAATTTTCTGCATTTTGTATAGCGTTTTTTTTTCTTTCCTCTCTCCCTTTTGATTCTCCAAACGGTTCTTCAAATCTTTTCACTTTTCCAATTTGAAAGTTTGTGTGTTTCCTTTTGAACATCGTTCTTAAGCTTTGCTTATCTTAGCTCGGTCTTCCTCGTTGTGAAGTTTCACGGTTTTTTACCTTCATCTTGTGTGGACGTTGTTCAATTAACTACCACTGTCGGGACTTCGCACATTGATTTATATCATCTCCTTTCCTTTTCTGCATATATTACCAATTATCATTCTCTGCTGATACTCTCCTGGGAACTCGAACGATACGTTACTATTGTCCGTATCTCTATCTCTGTTGATTGGTTTTATTTTCTATTCTTTGTTTAGCATCTCTGTTGTCATTTTGAAGCCACAGTCATAACTTTTGACCCTTTTCCACGATGCAAGATTACCAAAAGAATTTTCTTGACTTGGCTGTTGAGTCCAAAGCGTTGAGATTTGGTAGATTCACTCTCAAATCAGGTAGAGAATCTCCATATTTCTTCAACTTGGGTCTCTTCAACACTGGTAAATTGTTGTCCAACCTGGCCTCTTCCTACGCCATCGCCATCATCTCTTCTGGGCTGGAATTTGACGTGATCTTTGGCCCTGCCTACAAGGGTATCCCATTGGCTGCAATCACCGCTGCCAAATTGGCTGAAATTGGAGGCTCCAAGTACGAAAAGGTTGCATATGCATTCAACAGAAAGGAGAAGAAAGATCACGGTGAAGGTGGTTGTATCGTTGGAGCTGGCCTCGAAGGTAAAAGAGTCCTCATCATTGATGACGTGATGACCGCGGGTACCGCAATCAACGAGGCGTTTGAAATTATTGGCGCTGAGAAAGGTGAAGTTGTTGGAACCATCATTGCACTTGATAGACAGGAGAGAACTGTTGACTCTCAGCAGAGCGCTACACAAGCAGTGTCTAAGAGATATGGAATCCCAGTCATTAGCATTGTTACCCTCTCCGATATCATTGCTTATCTTTCTGGTCGTATCTCTGAAGAGGAGAGAGATAAGATTGAGCAGTATCGTCAAGAGTTTGCCCCTGCAAACGTCTGATAAGCTATTACATACCTCTTTGTATGTGAGTGTGTTTTGATTCTTGCTAGACTAGCTTGTCCATTTCTTTTATGTAAACCATACCAATTCCTTTAGCTTTGCCTATTGGCCTGGTCTCGTGACTCTGGTCTGGTGTATCTACACCAACCTTTCTCTGCTCAACGTAAATACAATGTTCACCGCATCTCTAGTGTTAACACGTCTGTATTGTGTTGAAGAGAGGGAACGACAGCCAGCGGGTTGTGTCGTGCGATAAAGCATCGATTATTCTCGTTCATTAAAATGTACCATTCCATGCCCATGGGCATAAGAATGGCAGTGATTTCTTTAGAGGGGCATGGATGCACTTCTTGTGTTTGATCTGATTAGATGGAGGAAGCCAGACAATTGATTAATATATTTCTGGAGCCGTTGACATCTCTGTCGACAGAGACATGGAGTCTTGTAAGCTTGGATATGATCTTCTTCAACATAAGTGCGAAGAGTCTTGTATCCAGGTCTGAGAAGAGCTTTCGCCTCTCTGATCAGGTTGAATGTTTTCTCTTCGTGGCGAATAGTATCCATGTAAGTTTGCCGCTGTAGTGATAGAGCAATACTAGTGTTAAGCACAAAAATAATGGTTATTGGAGTATATAAACTACATGAAATCGGGCGATGTAACGACTTGTTAGGCTTAATTGTGTTGTATTCATGCTGGACATGGTAACATCACTGTCCAAATTTCAATTTATGCCATTCTGTTCCCGCCAAAAAATAGCCGCCAGGGAACAAAGTGGAACAGTTTACCACAAAAATGGCACTTTTCTGAGCAGATGTTGTTTACCTTCCTCTGTTACAACCCTGTTCCGGTAATCTTCCTCTTTGGGATATTTAAACTGACTCTCTCTCTCTCTTTCTTGCTTATTCGTCTACGCACACTGCGGAGCCGTCCTCGAGGACGAGTTAAAACAGTAAAGAGTCAATACTTGGGATGTCTTCTTCTTCTTCCTCAGCTTACCTCCTACTTTCAACAGTTTTCTCGCACTGGGAGCTTAACGATTCACGATGCTTCGTAACCTGAGTGTCCATCACGTGAGACAGAAACCGCTTCTACTGAGGCTTGCTCCAAGATTCTACTCACAGATCATGTCTGATGCTGAACGTGAGGTTTACAACAAACTGACCAGGGAATTGGAACCTTCAGAGTTGGAAGTTGAGGATATCAGCGGTGGATGTGGCTCTATGTTTGCCATCAACGTCACTAGTGATAAGTTCAAAGGTATCTCCATGGTGAAACAACACAAGCTGGTGAATTCGATCTTGTCGAAGGAGATCTCACAGTGGCATGGATTACAGTTGAGTACCAAAGCACCAAAAAAGTGAAATGCTGTTTAGTATTGATATCTCTTTAATATATATATATATATATATATAGTCATTATTAGTTCATTAGGGCATTCATTAGAGCAACAAGGTGTTGATGAGTTCATTTCACACATCTTTGCAAATACCGCTGACGGTAGTCTGAAATCACTGCTTCATCCAAACGCGGTAATAGCCTGGACTTTGAGATGACTGGCTTAACGTCTGGCTTAACACCAGGCTCAGGGAGCTTCTCAGCCATTGAAACCTTCTCACCAGCTTGCCTTATGCCTAATGACACTTTCATAGCCTCTGTCTCCTCCCCCTGTTCTGCCGCCTTGTATTGTTTATACCCCTCCGTCACAAACACTTCTTTATCCTTATACTCATCTCCTTCCAATTCTCGTTCCCTGGCGGCTCTAACATTCTCAACTCGCCCCTTATCCTGTTTCCTCCGTTCCTTCGCAATCAACAAGTTCTTCATGAACTTTGGGCCTTCAACTTTGGGTTTCTTTAATTGTTTCTTCACATCTTGCAACTCGTCATAATGCTCATCGTATTGATAGATCGACTCATCAACAACGTTCACATGCTGCTTCCTTGAGCGCTTTTGAACACTCTTGCGCCACTGCTCAACAGTCTCTTCTTGTTCATCCGATGAAGACTCGCCACCAAACCCTAAGACACTCATCACAACTCCAACTCGTATCAAATCTTCAAAATCAAACCCACCATACCAATTGGTAGAACAGTTGAAATCTCCTATTGGCGGAGTTTTGCGGGAGAAAGGCTTAACGGGATTTTCGTCATTGCGAAAAGCTCCGCGAAAAAGGGAAAAAATCCGAAATTTTGCGAAAACGTACGCTTCAAGTCCTAATCACCCAAAATTTAACGATTTCTTTGAAGGGGAAAAGCCTGTTAGTGCTGTAAAGAGAGAGTGAGAGAGAAAGAGCAGAAAGAAGCCACCATGTCAGCAGGTTTTGATTGGCTCAATGGCGTAGCTGCTGAGAGCTCATCTTCGGCAAGGGCCGCGGGACTGACTCCCTCACCGGCTCCTCCGCCGGTGTCATTTGGCCTTACACCAAATAGCAGCTCGGCTTTACTACCCCTACCAACGGTATCGCACCTGGGTTCCATCAACAACTCCACGGCAAACAGCACGGTGGATTTGAGCAAAACAGTGGGAAATGGATCTTCTAGCTCGCTAACGGGGGGCTCAGAGACCCCAGATGATCTCAGCGTGCCATTGACGCTTAGAGCAGATGAATTATCAGCAGAAGAAGCAAAGACATATCTCAGATGGTATAACGATATCGTTGTGAGACGTGGAACTAATGTGATACGACTGGAAGATGTATTTGCGTTTATGCGTAATTTCTCGATTCCAGAAGCCGTAAGACGTGCTCTGAGTCGTATATTCACCAGTGTGACGTCTTTAAACGTTGGCCAATTCTTTGCCCTCTTACGGTTGATATCGCACTGCATCCTCGGCCAGACTCCGAAAAGAGCGCTTATAAAGGATCCAGCTCCAATTCCCAAGCCACGGTCAATTCTGAGTGCTAAGAGAGTACAAGATGCCGATGATCAAGAAGATGAGGTGCCGGAGACTGGCAAGGCCAAGGGCAAATTCGATTTGGACTCCTTCACAGAGATGCTTATGACTGGAGAAACCCCTAGGAAGAAGAAGAAGAATAGAAAGGGCAATAGAAGAATCCAATTTTCTGACCAGGTGTCGATAGAACCTACCAGAACTACACAGGTTGAGCCAGTGAAGATTGATCTGTCGTTACCGATGGATCAACTGATGAAATCTATGCCCAAGAAGAAACCTTCCATCGTGGTTGCCAACGAGGATGATGACTTGCCAGATGTCCCTGTGGATACTTTCCAACACATCAAGAATGTTGATAGTGCACTGATACATGGAACTCCATCAAATATCCCATCTGTGTTCTTTGACGAGGTTTATCGCTCTCCGTCCCCGAATATTGAACAGTCAGACCCTATGATTCCAAACATCACAGGGCCTGTTCGTCTATTATCTCCATCACATACTGGACCGGCAGTTCCTCTACGTGCAAATAGCACTGGTCCAAGCATGAATTCGCATTCTATGATAGATGGTTTACTATCACCAAACTACGAGGCATTGCGTAGCCATGCTGCGTTGTCGCCTTCAATGACAGGTTCATTAACATCTTCGATGAGAGACCATCAACAACAAGTACAGCAACAGCAACAGCAACATGTCCCACAGAGGCTGTTATCACCACCAGTACCACCAGCAAGAAGAGCTAGGTCGCTTTCACAACCAGAGGCTGTTGGACACGTCACTTTGGAACAGCTTGCACAGGCAACACTGCCACATGAAACAGGTCAAAATTCGTCAATGCCTCCAATGCCTCCTCCAGAAAGAATTGCATCTCCAAATAGGGTGAGTTCACCATTGGCACCTGCTCCACCGCCTCCAAGACGTCGTGGAATGTCATTGACCCAGCAGCAACAGCAACAGCAACAACAACAGCAACAACAACCTCCACCTTCAAGGTCTACTCCTTCTCCAAGTTTACAGCAACAGCAAGAACAACAGCAGCTTAATGGCTTTGCTCAGCACTTCTTGCCTGATTCACAACAACAATATCCAAATGGATCACAACAACCACCGGCATTGCCTCCAAAGATTCCAATAGTTCAGAGCACAAGTAACAATCCTTATGGGGGACATCTCACATCAAATTCTGGCTCAGCTGTAAATATCTTGGACGATTTGAAGGCATTACAAAATGAAGTTGATAGATTGCACTTATATCAGTCGTGAGTCGAGAGAACAAACACACACGGAAGAAAAGGGAAAGCTTCAGCTATACAGATGAACAAATGAAATGCCTATGAGGTACGTAAGGTAATCAATTGGTATCGATAGACGGATGATTTTAAGAAGGTAGTTTTTATACCGAGGTAATTGAAGTAGGACTAAGCTGTAAAATGACACCCACACTTTCTAGAATGATCGCTAGACGCTTCTCAATCATCACTTTTCTCTGCTCGATGTAGAACCAAAGGAAGAGGAAAATAGAATCGTGTAAATCACTGGAAACGATCACGGAGTTTACCACCAATCCTCCATCTCTTTTGACTTGATGAGGCTGTAATGCTACTCATCATACGATCAGATGCATTGGTGGAGTTATCAAAAGCTCCAAACCCACCCTGTTTACTTCTGCTAAATGCCATTCTCTCCTGTTGGAGAGCCGCGGCTGCAACAGACAGTCCAGTTCTCGTTTTTTGAATGCTTAACGTACTTGGAGGATGAACCCAGCCTTTACGCTTGGGTTTGGGTTCAGGTAAGAGAGGTGGCACACCAGTAAACCTCACTTTTTTAGTTATCTTCTTTGGCTCAGGTGGTTCATCTTCAAGACTTGACTCTGATGCAGTACTACTCTCAACCAGTTCAGGTGTACTAGAAACTTCTCCACCAGGCATGGATTTGTTCATCGGCTTTGCAGATGGTGATTCGGATGGTTTCAATGGCATCAATTGCGGATAGAAATCAATGGTCGAGTTAGACTTTGTCGGTGTAATATCGTAATCCTCGTTAGTAATTGTTGGAGTCAAAGTCTCTGGAGTCGGTTGGATGGAACCACTACTCTCTGTAGAATCGTCCCTCTTCATAATAACAGTTGCAGGTGTCAGTTCAGGGGATTTGGGTGGAGAAAGTATCGTTGGTGTTGAGTTTGAACTGGATTCCGGTGTGTCCTTTGGCATTGTTCTTGATATCACCTTAGACGTGGACTTAGGCGTAGCTTTAGGTGAAATGATTGATTTCACTCTCTGTGGGGTCTTTGAAGTCGCCTTTGGTGTTGAAGTAGAACTTCGTCTTGATGAAACCTTCGTATCTGATTTTGAAGGTGTGCTAATCTTCAGTTCAGACAAGTTAGGTACATCATTGGACTCCACAATGGTCTTCTCCTGAGCAGCGGGAAGAATTCTCTGTGAACCATTCGTCATTGCCCGAAGTTTGGGAGGACTTGGTTTTCTATTATCTGGAGAACTATTCTTAGATTTGGCCAATTCAGCTGGACTCTTTAGTGAAGAATGTCTCAAAACAGTGGTTTGCATTTCCTTTTGACTCGATAATGCTCCAGCAGCAGCAGCGTTCACCATAGTGGCCCTTCTAATAGAGCTTGGTGGCTGTTGTAAAGAAGAGGACCTTTGCAACCGTGTTCCATTAGCGTTAGACTTTGCCGGTTCTGCTGGTGGTGAAGGTGTATTGGCCTTCAGCTTTTCTTGTCTTCTTAACTGTGTTCTAATATCAAATGCCGCATTCGAATATACCGACTGTGGTCTAGCACGACGTTGGCTTGAAGGAGTTCTCGATAGAACCGTCGGTGACTCTTGAGCAGATCTTGAGGCAGTTGTACGATTCTCTCTAAGACTGTTCAACTGCGAGGATGTGCTTGATGAAGATGCTGCAGAGGCATTACTGCCAGACCGTGACCGTGTTGATGTGGTTGTCATGAATGGTGAAGTAATCATGATTGGTGGATTGCTTCCTGCACGGGCTCGGGTTGCAGCAACATTAGCAGGACGAACAAGTTGGTTCGTAGAAGCTGTGGTTAAAGAACCTGCTCTAACCTTAGTTGAAGTGTTTTGCTGCTTGTTCCTTTCGAATCTGGAAGCAAGCTCCTTATCACGTTGCTGTACAGTTGTAGTATCCTTTAACTGCTTCTCCTTATCGGGTTTGAACAACACGGTGAGTTTCTTACCAGTACCAGCTTTCAACTGTGTTGGTTGCTCACTGAATCCAACTTCTTCCCAGCCCTTGAGGAGATCACGAAGAACCGAAGTCATTTTAATCACCAAGTTGTATGAATGTTGTAACGGAGTAACCACGTCTTGTATAGTGCTAACTTTCATCGGGAATTGTGATCCTGAACGGGTAACTTTAGACAAGACCAATAGCATGAGTTCATTCTTCTTTGAGCTGAGAAGGTATTCATCACACTCATTGAGAATCTTCTGCCATTTAGTATTCTTATGTAACAGCTTTGCCGAATGGAAGTCCTGTTTTCTAGGAATATACAACTCTCTTCCAAATCTTCTCAAGATGGCATACAGTTCCGATAGCTTGAACAATGAAGCCACGATTCTATGAAGCGTATAAGCCCAAGACGGCAACCTCTGTACACTTGCCTCTGTGAGCTTTGGCTTGGTCTTCATCACCACATCCACATATGACCCGATGTTTCTCGTTGACTTCTCAACAGCGTCAAGAAACGCTCGAATGGACTTTAGCCTTTGAATATCAGTTTCCTCCACACTTCGAACAAATTGGCTCAACGTTATCACCTCTAAGGGTTCGATAACATCAGCAAACGCTGTAAAATCCAAAGGTATAGGTCTATGTGTAGCATCTGGCTTTCTTGCAAGGTCTCTTTCCGTGAGAGACTGTTTCAACTTCTCCTGATATATGGCAACACCATTCTCCGCAATCAAGATGAGATCTTCCAATAGTTGAGCATAATCCGCATCAGAAGTGTACTGACACACCACTTCAGAGGAGTCCTCCAGATCAACAATCACCGGGGATGTACTCACGTGTGGCACAAGCTTCCTACGATCCCTTAAACATTCAAACCTATTCACAGTCTCAATTCTCTTCTTCAACTGGTCATTCACCTGTGTTGCACCGGTCATAAGCATCACAACGTAATGAATCAACGGTACGGACTCTCCCTTACTGGCTTTCACCTTAATCGCCAACGCCCTCAAATGGGTCTGTAATACCTGGAGCTTCCTCATAGCACATTGGAATTCCACTATACGCGCATCATATCCATCCAGCAGAATACCTCCTCTCATCGAAGGTGTCGATGCCTGGGCAGCTGCTGCTGCTCCTATACTCATCTGATCTCGAAACCGCCGTGTATATCTCTGCCTATAACGCGAGCCGCCAGTTGTGTTTCACCGTTGTTTGTTGTTCTCCTTTGTTGATCAAAAACGCTCTCTCTCTCCTAAACAAAGACAGAGAAACCAGGGAAACCGGGAAAACACAGTTTATCGTCACGTGTACGGAAAGCTTTCTTTATCTTTATCCAATTACACGTAAGCTGGAACAATGGGGGTGTGTTCAGAAAGGTTCGTTTTCTGCTCTATCCAGTCTATGATAGCGATGCTTCCCTTTCCCGAAGACTCAATTAATTGTCGTTACCCTGGTTAAAGAAGAAGAATGTTCTATCTTTTTGGTGAGGTTTTCGGTCTTTTGCAATGCTGCGCTGGGGTTTTCCCTGGAAATTTATCGCGCACAGATTGTTTGGGGAAACTTCTTCCACTTCTGCAACTTCGCGTTGTATGACAAAGCGGAAAATGAGGTACGGGACACACACAGAACAAATAAAAGAAAAGAAAAGAAAAGAAAAGAAAACATTGGTTGGTGGAGCTAAGAGGTGGAGGAACCGGAGATCCGAGGGCATTGGCATTGGCATTGGTCGGAATACATGATGCCCGCCGAGATACGACGGTAGGTGCTTTCAGATTTTGCCCTCGGTAACAAAATTTATAGTACCGCTTGTTGATGCTTTCAAAAACTCTTCCACCAAAGGCAAGGACTCAATATTTACAACGTATCTGCTCTCCAAATGATGTTTTTGAGATCATCACGATGTGTTCTAAGGAGAAATATCACTACTTCACTGCTAATTCTAAAAAATCCTGGTTTCAACATTGCTTCACACCGATTTACTAGGCTAATTTCGAAGAAAACACCGTTGATTGCTCCTCCGTCAAGAGTTGCCGTTGACTATCAAATATCATCAGCCATTCCTGATTTGACAAAGATCGTCAAGCCGATAACTCCAAATGATTCGTACGTCAGCTGTACGGTGTTTGACATAAATGGAAACGTCACCGCCGTGTCAAAACACTTTCCAAAGATCCAATTCTTACAAGACCATGGGCTGTATCCGAGAGATCTTCGTAAGATTGATACGTCTGCAGTGGACGTTATACCGTCCATAGTTGTGAGAGACAACTGTATCCTTGTGAATTTATTGCATATCAAGGCACTTGTTCGTGCTGATAGCGTGATGATCTTTGACACCTCAGATAACAGCGCTGCGTCAAAGCTGGGACTCTTTGTCTACGATCTTGAATCAAAGCTGAGCTCACACAGTCACGATTGGATCCAACAGTATGAGCATAAGGCACTGGAGAGTATCCTGATTAATGTGATGTCGTGTCTAGAGACGGAATTACAACATCACCTCAAGAGTTGTGGGCTTATATTGGCTGAATTGGAGGATCAACTGGATAGAGATAAGCTTAGAGATCTTCTGATTAAGAGTAAAGCACTACAAGCATTCTACCAGAAGTCTCTCCTTATCAGAAACGTATTGGATGAATTGTTAGACAACGATGAAGATCTCCTGGGAATGTACCTCACGGATAAGTTGGAATCGACGTCTAGAGAGGAAAGTGGTGATTTTGGTGAGGTTGAGATGCTCTTGGAGGCCTACTACAAGCAATGCGATGAATTCGTTCAACAATCTGAATCTCTCTTGAGTGATATCAAGAGTACAGAGGAGATTGTTAATATCATCTTAGATGCAAATAGAAACTCTCTAATGCTTTTTGAATTGAAAGTTACGATATACACATTAGGATTCACTGTTGCTACTTTACTTCCAGCATTTTACGGTATGAACTTGAAGAATTTTATAGAAGAATCCAATTTGGGATTCGCAGGGGTCATTACACTTTCAGCTATAATCGGTTTGTCTATCACATCCATGAACTTCAAGACGTTAAGAGGTGTTCAAAAGTTGACGTTGATGAGTCCAGGTGAGAAATTGAACAACAAACTGGGTAAAGTAAAGATGGCACACAGTTCTAAATGGTTCAATCATAGTTGGTGGTGGTTTAACAAACCAAGAAAAGCTGATCCTGCCAAACGTGAAGTGGTTTGGAAATGGCTCATTAATGAAAAGGAGAAATGAAGGTCTGTACATATTTATAAAAACCTTCATAATGACTATTAATGACATAGAATTGAAAGAAAGACAAAAAAAGGACTGTAACTTATAATTCTCAACTATTGAGCTATATCACCATGGATGTTACTCCATTATAGAAAGAAAACAAAAGTTTCACAACTTCGATTTGGAGGTAAAGATATCCTCCATCTTACGTCTTTGAATCTTACCAGTAGCTGTCTTTGGAATCTTGTCGACAAAGTAGAACTTGACAGGGATCTTGAAAGCAGCCACTTTAGTCTTCATAAACTCCTTCAACTCCTCTGCGCTCAATCCACCTGTAGCGACAACGGCAGCTTGAACAATTTGACCGTAGTGATCATCACTAACACCAAATGCAACACATTCCTTGACTTTTGGGTGCGAAAGCATGATGGAGTCCAATTCGATTGGTGAGATCTTTTCACCGCCACGGTTGATCAACTCTTTCAAACGACCGGTCAAGTTGATGTAGCCATCCTCATCGATAAAACCTTGATCACCAGTTCTGAAATATCCCTCCTTGGTAAAAGATTCAGCATTGGCCTTTGCATTGTTGGCGTATCCCTTTGTAACGTTTGCTCCTCTGATGGAAACTTCACCAATGGAGCCTTGTGGCAAGACATTACCAGCTTCATCCAGGATAACAACATCAACACCTTGACCAGGACCGACGGTACCTGGTTTACGCTTTAAAGGAGGATATGGGTTGGAACACATCTGGTGTGATGCCTCTGTCATTGCGTAAGCTTCAAGAACAGGTGCCTTCATAAACTCCTCTAGCTTGTGGAAAGTAGCTGGTGCCAAAGCTGAGGAACAGGATCTAATAAATCTAATCTTTGGAAATTGCTTTGGTGGTTCAGTATTTAACAAGATGGAATGAATAGTTGGAACAGCAGAGTACCAAGTAGCCTTCTCAGTGATGAAATCGTTCCAGAAATGGCTTGCACTGAACTTTGGAGGGATAATGTTACAACCACCGGACTTGAAGGTACTAAGCAGGGCACCAATCAACCCATGGACGTGGAACAAGGGCATAACAACGTACGTACGGTCATCACGGGTCAAATGGTACGTATTGACAATGTTGGTCATAGAACGTGAAATGTTTGCATGTGTAAGTGGCACGGTCTTTGGACGGCCAGTGGTACCAGATGTATGAAGAATCATAGCCACGTCATCTGGAGCAGCAATTCCAGGGAACCTCGTCAAGTTATTGACAAAGACTGGTAATTTTTCAGATTCATAGAGAGGGTTATTGGATGCGTGGTTATAAACAGCATATTCAATTCTCTGTCTCTGAGAATCCCACCATGCTTCCAGGAGCAAGACATTGTTGTCCTTTGCAGATAGCACCAATGGTGAACCTCTGTTGTTATGAGTTCCCCTTGGAACAACAACAGCCTTGGCCTTCAAATCACCAAAGTAAAAGTCAAACTCATCCTTCTTGTAGTTTGGGTTCAGAGGAGCTGCGACTCTCGCAGCGTTCGTGATACCTAAGAAGAAGGCAACAAGCTCCAGAGAGTTGGGCAATGAGATGGCCACCGCATCACCACGTTGAGCATCGTACAACGGTGAACTCGGTGAGGTGAACAGAGTCTGAATATGTCCAGTGATGTGTGCTAAATGAGCATACGAGACGGAGATGTCAGTGTTTGGTACTCTGACAGCCTCAGAGTGCGAGAGATGGATCGAGGTGATGAAGGTGTTGAGTTCTGGATCTAATGGAGCCATTCTTAGAGTGTTTATAAGCAGTGATAAATCACACACAACTGTTATACCAAGTTGATGACAGTACAATTAGAGGCGGAAATGGGGAACAATGTAAAATATTCCTCCTTCCCCCCCACCCCCACGCTCTTGAATATGATTCATCTGAGTCATGTGACCCCGCGAAAAGTACCATATGTGGCAGCTACCTATTTCGGGTTTTTCTCCGTATCACGCATTTCTATACGGGGTGTGTGAAACATTTTAACCTTTTTTTGTTACATCATTCCCCTTTTTTGGGAGGAACCCCCTCTAGTTTGCTGTTTCGTGATCTGTTTCCACGTCTCAGCAGTTCGTCGGATGTCATTTGTGAAGAGTTCAATCTTGAGACCATTGACAAGAGTAACACGCTTGAGACATCCAGCTATAAACAAACATCGGATCATGCCATTGAGACCACTTCTAACCATTAACAACTCCATTGTGGAGTCCCTAAAGTCCAATGAAGTTTTCGAAGACGTTTTACCAGCGTTCAACGTTAAAGGTTTACTACAAGTGAGCTTTGGTGGTGATAACGAAGTCACTCTGGGGAACACATTGGCAGTGGCGGATACTCAGAAGAAACCACAGTTTCAATTCTTGGCTAACGTTGATAAAGATGAAGTGAATTCATTGGATGAAGCTGAGGGTTCTCTATTCACACTTGTGCTTACAGACCCAGATGCTCCTTCAAGAACTGACAAAAAATGGTCTGAGTATGCTCATTTCGTCACCACCGATATTACACTGCAAAGAACACAGGATGAAAGCTCCTCATTTGTTGCAGAGTTGGATCTCGGTTCTCAGGGGAAGGAGATCTTGAAGTATATGGGTCCTGGACCTCCAAAGGGAACAGGGAAACACAGATATGTGTTTATTCTTTTCAAACAGGCTAAAGGTGTGGAGCCAAAGGCTCCAGCAGATCGTCCAAATTGGGGATATGGAACACCAGCAACGGGTATCTTTAAATATGCAAAGGAGTACTCTTTAGAGCCTTGGGCAATTAACTTCTTCTACGCTGAGAACAAGTCATGAATCACATTACTTCTATAGTACACAATAAAATACACACATACATTGCCGCTGTGTAGATCTCTAGTTGTATCCTTGAGGCTGCTGATGATGGAACTACTACGATTGTTGTAGTTGTTGTTGTTGCTGCTGCGGCTGCTGCTGTTGCTGTTGCTGCTCTTGTTCTTGGGTATGTTGTTCATAATTGTAATGTTGATGATATTCTTGTGGTCTCTCGCTTTCGTAATACTGTGACGAAGACGCCGCTGCAGATACTGACCCTGATACAGAGTTATTCTTCTTCTGATACGATGACTGAGTAGTTGATTGTGGTTCCTCTCTAGGAACAATATCGATTAAAAAGTCAAACATATCACTCTTTTGTAATGCCGCTGCAATATCACTTCGTTGTAAAGTACGTCTCTTATTTTCCTCTGCATGTATCCAAGCACGCATAGTCAACTCTGTGATAAAGATATCACATCCTTTAGCAAACAAAATAGGCGCCTCTGCACTAATCATCCGTACTTCCTCATCAGTCTTCATAACTTTCTTAATCCTTGCAAGTGGAAGTTGATGGTTCTTAAAATCGTGATCTTCATGCTCGATACTGTTGATAGTCTCCTGCCAATACGCCATCATCATATTACGATAGTTCCCCTCTAGACCTTGGCCAACGTTGGCAAATACAGAATCCCCCATCATACCTTGATCATCATCTACAACTTCTTCACCTTGTGTCTCCGGCAATGACTCTACACCATCTCCTTCTCGAGTCTGGTCCTGAGGTCCATCCAGCATCATATGTTGCTCCTGTAGATATTCGTAGTTCGAGTTGATGTTGTTGTCCATCTCTTGATACTTTCACAAGTTGCCGCCCACAAGTTTAATCCCAACGTTCTCACTTGTTCGCTCTCTTTGGGTGTCAAAGTTGATGCAAAAATTTACGCGAAAATCCACAATAACAAACAAAAACAAGCAAATCGGGTGTCCGGATGTGGGTGTGTTCGTTGTGTTGTTGTTTTTTTTTTCTGGCTTTGGCTTTGGCGGTTAACTTTGGCGGTTAATTTTTGGAGGAATGGGACCCCAGGAACTATTTTTTTTTTGCTTTTGTGGTTTCAAAAATTACTACCATGACAATCTTTTTTTTTTTTGACAGGGAAAGGGTTAAAGTGTTGATGAAAACAAAAATCGCATTCACAAATGACATTCAAATCTTTTAGCTCTGAAGTTAGTGAGTCATTGGCAAATGGTCATGATAAAGGCCAATCTTTTGATGAATTGTATGGGGAACCTGAGAATTTTTTAGAGATTGAAGTTGTAAACCCTCGTACTCATGGATATGGGAATAAGATGTTTACGGATTATGAAATTGTGTGTAAGACCAACTTACCAGCCTTTAGATTACGTGAATCATCTGTACGTCGTCGTTATTCTGACTTTGAAACGTTCAAAACGTTACTGGAGATGGAATCTTCAAGGGTGGTGATACCAAGTTTGCCCGGGAAAGTATTTACAAACAGATTCAGTGATGAAGTTATTGAAACTAGAAGGGCGGGTTTGGAAAAGTTCTTACAAGCAGTTGCAGGACATCCCCTTCTACAGACAGGATCTAAAGTGTTAGCAAGTTTCATCCAAGATGAAGTTTGGGATAGGAGATCGTACTATTGATGGTTATGGAGCTACAATGTACGATTCCCATGAGAAATGACATGACCTATTATTCTTTTGAATTTGAAATTTCACTGTGTGTGTAGCAAGGGATGAACAATACTTTCATCTAAAACAGTGTTATTGTGTTTATCTGATGACCAACGTATTCAACAACGTGGTCGTTGTATGTGAAGACCACACTCTTTCCCCATTCGATCTCATTTTCATTCTTCTCCCAGTTGCTATCAATCAATTCCATACTGTTTCCCAACAATTCACTTCTGTTGATGACAACCTCATCTGTTGCTAAATCAGCCTCTGTTCGAATGTGCTTTTCATCTTCAAATCTCTTACAACGCCAGTTACATTTACGGTATTTACCAAAGAGTACACTCTCTGGTAAATTACCGTGAAGAACAACTTTTGTCAATACACCACCACTTCTAGTCATGGTATATAACAAGTCAAATCCATAGCGGAAGTAGTTATGGAAAACACACTTTGACTTATCATCAATGTGACCTTTCCCATGGATTGAAGATCTTGAATCGTTCTTTAAAAACACCTCATCTGGAGGACCAAGCTCTGCAAGAACGTCTTGTTGTAAAGATTTATCGATGACCAAGTTGAAATTCTCAAGCCTTGGGTGCTTGAAGAAATGGATATCGAGGTTGAAGCCATCTCTAGCGTTAAAACTTTCTTTACGTGGTATGCCTTTGATCCTTATCTCGGATACTTCAATGTCATCAACAGCTAATCTATCCACTGTCTGTGCCTTAAATCCATACGTCTTGAACTCTGACCATTTCGATAGTTGATGAATGGCAATGGAACTTGCCTTTGGATTCATCGCCATAACTTGTCGTAGGAGATCCGATGAATCGGTGATTCCTTGTAGTTTCTTGGTGTTTTCAACGTTAAACCTAAACGATAGTCCCGGGTAGTTGAGCGTATAAACAGAACTCTTCAACTCTCCTGGATATGTTGGTCCGAAATAGTGATCGTATACGGTTTGAAACTTGTAATCCTTCAATGAATGGTCCTGATACGTCAGTGAGACGCGTGAAAGATCAACAATCTCTATGAACAACAGTAGTTGGTATTCAAAATCAAACGTTAAGCGTATGTTCAGTTGTGTTATGATCATATAGTAGAACACCTCTTCGTCGTTATAGGCTATGGTGACCCTATACTTTGAGGAGAGTTGTCTTAACAAATGATACAAAGACATTCCGAGTTCTACAAGCACAGATCTGTCAGTAACACGATCATGAATGTTCAGATGCTACAAAAACAGAAGGACAACTCACTAATCTCAGAAAGTCCTGTAGATGGTAATATTGTAAACTTGTTACTCATTGTCTTACTGCTAGTTCTCTTTAATATTCGATGGTTAAACAAGGGATCTCTCCTGTCAATTTTGCCTTTGTTTCCCCTTATCGCACAACACATGGCTTGCTGGAATTGGCAGGCGCCACACATATACTAGTATCTTATCTGGAACTACCTGTTTAGGAAGTCAACTAACCGAACAGGTATGTATACATAGGGGAAATCTCTATTTATCCTTAACAATGGCATTTGTAGAGCTATTCCCATATAGATCAAATCTTCTCTGTGTCTGTGTTGGTATGCTCTCTCTAACGGTATCAACCATGGAGGTATCAATCTCAACGACAACGGCTTCTTCCTCCTCGTGCGCCCTGGCGATGACTTTACCCCATGGATCCACTACGAGTGAATGGCCATAGGCATGGTATTTAGCGTCGAGATCACGTGCAGATGAACAGACAGCGACAAAGCACTGGTTGTCAACTGCACGAGCTCTTGCCAGAAGCTCCCAATGCTTAGGACCTGTTGTTGTGTTGAAAGCACCGGGATACATCATCATAAACGAGTTGTATGGAGGTCTCGTTGCAACGTTAGCCACTTCTGGGAACCTGAGATCATAACAAATAGCAAGGCCAACGTTCCCCCACTTGGTTTGGAAAACGGTATTGTGATCTCCAGCACCAAGGATTCGACTCTCCTGGAATGAGATCTTCCCAGGGATATCAACATCAAACAGATGTGTCTTTCTATATTTGGCCATTATGGCCCCATCTGAGTTAAACACAACAGATGTGTTGTATATTGAATCTGTAGAATCGTCAATCTCAGGGTACGAACCCCCAATCAGTGTAATCTTGTTATCCGACGCAAACTTTGATAGGAACCGTGTCGTTTCACCGTCAGGGATACTCTCGCAGTATTTCCTGAACAACTTGATACTATATGGACAGTTAAAACATTCTGGAAGCATAACCATATCTACAGGACCGTGTTTGTCAACTGTTTGGCGCAATAGCCTCTCAGCGTGCAAGAAGTTCTCACCTTTCACGGGAGAAGTCTTTAGTTGTAACAGTGCTAGTCTCAATATCTTGGACATTGTAACTGAAGTGGACCATACACCACCGTGTTCAAAAAATGATGAGATGACCTGTCTATCGAACTGCCCGCCAGGATTCCCTCAACGCTACAGTTATGTGTCAACCTATTCTAATAAACTCTGCGTACTCTGTGTGTATAATGTTTGCTTTCCCGGCCCTTGCGGGAAGCGAACCCACGCGCGGGCGGACGCTCGTCTGGGCCAATTGTAGCCTAGGCAGGGGGGTGGGGGCCCTGGCCAGCGGTGTCCTTCCACTAAATCTCCCTGTGTATCAAGAACCTTGCCTAATTAAACATCTTCACATTTTCCCCCAACTGGGGCGTGTCTCATCGTGATGACAGGTAAACTAAAACACAAGTTACTATATACCACAAGTTAAATACACATGGAGAAAAACCGTATCCAGATGAATAAGAAACTGAGTCATTGGAAATCCACATATTGCAGTAGATTTCACTAAGCAATGTTGTGACTACTTTCCAACACCTATGTTTGAACCCATACGGCTCTGGTTGCATTTTCTGTTGTGTGTGTGTTTTTGGACCTGGAACGTGTGCGCTCGCTGCCCGTTGAAAAAAAAAAGCGTCTGCCTAAACTTTTTAGGGCTTCCCTAAAATTTCACAGTAAAAGTTGCAGGTAGCGAGCAAAAACCCAAACATCACTCCCTCCCCCTTAAAATTTCACAGCCTAATTCCACTGGCCTCCACCCAGAGAAAGAAAAAAAAACCTCCGCTAGTGGGGCGCCCAGGTTCAAAAAAGAAAAATTTACCCGCAACGTACGCCCTTGGGAGAAGTAGACGATCAAAGGAAGGAGCATCTTCTTTCTCGTACATCTGTTTCTCTCTGGTCGATTAAGAACACATTAACCCTGGAAAAAGAAGGAGAAGAAGCCGACGAAGACGACGACAACCATGCCACAGGACTCTGAGTTGGAGAAACGTCTTGAAGACGGTGCTCTACGCTCTATTAATAATGTCCCTCCCTCCCAACAGCATCCAGGTGCTGCACTCTTGTCCTCTAAGGCCCTGTCCCCTGAACCGTTTATCTCATCGTTTGCATATGAAGGGGAACTGGCTAATCCAAATAGACCAATGTCTCCAATAATCGATGTGTCCAATGGCTTAATCTCTCAGTTCCATGGCTCTGGAATGCAAAGACCCTTAAGTGCCCAAGGCTTCAACTTCGGAACCACTGCGAACTCAACAACGGGCGCAGGCTCTAGTACACAAGTGCCTGAGCGTCCGCTCAGTTCCATGGAACTGGACTCGTTAACTTTTAAGAACGACGTTGCAAACCTCATCGCGTGGATGGGCACCCTGGACTCGAACCAACAGCGTACTGTGGTAGATAACCTCTTGTCGTGCCTTCCAGATGATATCTATTACTACGCCAGGTTGAAATTGGACTCATCACCGCAACAACAACAGTTTGAAAACAGAATCTTCCAATCAGTTGAGCCTCCATTGGCATTGGACTCCATGTTGACCACCATGCAACCTGATGGTTCTTTCTCTCCAACGGTGATTGCACCAACTGCAACTCCTGCATGGTCAAACTCTGCTCAGCATGCTCTTGCTCAGCAGCATCAATTCTTGGATACCATGAGATCTCGAAGCGCAGATCCTTTTGCACATCGTACTGGCCATGAGCAGGACTTTCGGCCACAGTTGGTTCAACCACAACCCCGCTACGATCGGTTTGATATCACGAGCCTCGCTCAACAGTTGACTCAGCAGGCGCACGTTTCGAATGATTATAGTCCAAGTAAAAGAGATGGCCATAATAGCGCTGCACTGAAATTATCTGCGTTGTCGACGATCAACTCTAGAACGCAGTTGGAGTCACAGCGTAAGCAGCATCAACAGCAGCAGCAACAGCATCAACAGCAGCAGCAGCATCAACAACAGCAGCATCAACAACATCAACAGGCACAACAGCAGTATGCCGCTGTGGGTGAGCGTGGTAGAATGCTTGCCTATAATGACGGTTATACGCGTACAACATCAAGTGTTCCACCACCACAGCGTGGAGGGTTATACGAATCAGTCAGTATGAATCCTCAGCGTTCGCTCAACACTCATCAAACACAGGCACACAACCAAAGCCAAGGCGGTAATGGGAAACACTACACTCCACAACTACAGCATTCAAGTCCTCAAAAGGGTCAACAAAACACTGCTCCAAAATCACCAGCGGTTAACGCTAAACAAATCACCAGTCTAAAGTTGTTGAACGACATACCTGCGTGGTTGAAGACTTTGAGATTGCACAAATACACAGCGGCACTAGATGGTATTCCCTGGAAGGAGCTCATCTATCTTAACGATGAACAACTGGAACAACGTGGCGTTACAGCTATGGGTGCTCGTGGTAAATTGTTAAAGGCATTTGACGTTGTTAAACAGCACTACGAAGATGGTCTCATTGAATGAGTTCTTAGTACTGTAAGCCCTTGTGCTACGCTTCTATGCTTCAAAGCTGAAAGGAGAAGAAAAAAAGGGGAATTGCCCAAGATGATTGTGATTTCGTGTTATTAAGTGTGAGCTTTCACTCTTTATGTTATTAATCAAGTTATCAAGTAAATATAAAGAACAAGTTCTCATTGTTGATGTAGAGAAAAACAGCTTCGTTTTCTATGGATAATATGCAAACTGAAAAAGGAAGAGGGAAAAAGAAAAACATTAGTGCAGATAGCAGGTTGATGAATGGCATTAGCTTCCTCTTAATTTGTTGTTTTCAGGAAACTGTTGGTTCAATAGCGCTCTTCCATACTGCTGTATTGGCCTGTAATACCTCATACATGAATGCGAATTCTGGTATCAACGCTGCAACTTCTTTGAACATTGCATCGGCAAAATGTGATATGAAGAAAAGTTGGCTGTTTGGTAACTGTGGACTCTCTTCAATTGCCTTTTGGTAATTCAATGGGAAATGAGGTTCATCTCTAGGATCCATAATTGGTTCAATATCGGAATTTGCTGATAGGTGCTTAGCCAAATCTGCAATTTCGTTGAACTCGCGTGTGAGAACAACACCCCAACGAGCTGAAACGTTTAGTGGACGTGTAACGTTAGATATATCAGCACATTTGATGATGATAGACATCAATACAACAACATCACTAGGTGTCTTCAGTTGTTGGCCTGTTTTCACTAACCCTTGCATCATTTTAACATAGTCAAAGTGGGAAGCCATGTCGGTAGCCAATATCGTCTCAGTTTGTAATTTGCTCCAAGGCTCTTGTAGGAAAACTGGCCAATGAAGACGTAGACAACGTTTAAACCATGAAGAGTGGAAGCTCTCTAACACTGCCTTGGATGAAAAAACAGTGTTCAAAGGCGCTTTGAACCCTGCGAGGAAATCGTTGGTCAGTCCTGGATGACCAACGTCATGGCCCACAGAGGCTAACATGAGAGTTAAGCAGTTCTCAGCATCCAAGAGCGCAGGCGTTGTAGGCTTATGAACCGACGTTGATACTCCTTCTATATCGAAGGAAAACCCTTCAGGTGTAGGAAGGGCCCCTAGCCGTATCAACAAGTAAAAAGTTGCTTGTAAGACATCCACAGCATGGCGAAAGTTATGGAACGGATTACCGCCACGATATGAATCTCTAATAGCAAACAAAAAGGACAATAGATCATTGTTGGAAATCATCAACGGTGACGAAGGAGGAAGTTGGGCCAAACTATGTTTGAACATGAAATAGGCACACATTGTGGATTCATCGCAGGACAATTCATGTGCAATAAATCCCCATGAACCTATAGCTCTTAGGTAGAAATCCAAAGAAGGACGCGAGATGGATAACAACTTCTCAAAATTAACAGCCTTGTTGATCTTGAGTATGTATTCCCTCAACATTGTTGATCTGTCATCACTAGTGTTCATAATGACTTTTAAACAGTTTGGCATTGAATAGAGCATAGGGCACTCCATAGCCTCCTCGTTGTTCAAGCCAGCCCACGTTTTCATCCTCAATAGTCTATTCTTCAAGAGCTTGTGGTAGTTATCCACAGTGGCGCGGACTTCAAGCATGTTCAACTGTGACTCCTTGTACACCAACACGTTCAGATGTCTGTAGTGCTCCTCTAATAGCGTACGGATGTCTTCAAACACCAAGGAATCAAGGTCACGCTCAGCGGTGGTGATGGAACCATCACCAACGTCATCACTGATGATAAAGATCGTTGGATAATCGAGGTCCAAGTCCGATTTACCAACAACGCTGATAAATCTAATCACAATGGATAGCTTATCAGTCGTATGGATAAAAGATGCACGCGTTCCAACCTCGTACAATCTCGACCTCTCATGTGCCCGTTCAGTAGGCCCTGTATATAGGTAAATCACCCGTGACATTAATCTTTCTCTAAGTCTCTGAAGGTAATAATCTGTCTCTTACACCAAGTTTTTTCTTTCTTGATTCGAATCTGTCTTGTCAAATATCCCAGCTCAACGGTAAAGTGGATCTCACAGTTTATTTCGCTCTATCGATATGGAGGTGTGGATGCTGATGGAAAGAAATGGGCAGAAAGAAGCACCTAGTTCGAACGCGTCGAAGTAAATGAAATGCGGTATAGATCAACAAACAAACAAGCTCTCCAAGCCAGCTTCCCGGTGATGTGATGTTAAATAACAGAGTTAAAAGCACACAAGTAGGCTTCCTTTATAAGATAGTGCTATCAGAGGAAATGAAAAGAAAAGAAAGGAATACAATCACAAATTTGGCAAGGGGGAAGGGAAAAATGCGAAATAACGACTAAAACGTTTGCTGCAACTTACACATGAAAGGGGAAAAAATTATCGAAAGAGGGTAAAAATGCAAAAATTTTGTGCAAGTACGTTCCTTTTTCTGTTACGGAGCCCAACGGATTTCGTTTTCGTTTTCGTTTTCTTTTCCATTTTCGTTTTCATTTTCGTGTTTCTTTTTTCTTTTTGCACTTTTCTTTTTCCTTTCGTTTCTTTTGTCAGTGCATTGCGCAAATTGTGAAACTTTGAGCAAATTGACTCTGTCTGTAACCGTTTTTTTGTTTGCACTTTTTTTTTGACTTCGTTTTGTTTTTTTGCTTTTTGCGCTTTTTGCGCAACCGTTAGATGTGAAAAGGTTTAAAACTACCGATAAGCAGTGCTGTTTTGCGTAAAACGAGATTGCGTATTCAAAGGTACTATGCTGTCTTTACACAACGCCAATCACAATTAACGTGGTTATTTGGATGGCCCATGTGAACCTTGTATAGCACACCCATGCTATGTGTACAATTTGCAAATCCATCGATGCATATTGGAGTTGTTTGCCCCGTTGATGAACCAGTTGAAACGCATGTGCTAGGGCTCCTACTTCAGGGCATTTAATTAGTGTAAATCGCGTGCCTCGTTGATATAATATTGCTATAAGAGATTAAACAGGTATTGCCAACCATGAGTGACCCCAGCCTGTATACTGTGAACTGATAATCAGCTTCAAACGTGGGTTGGACCAAACTGTTCGCAATGCACTCTTTCGTTGTCAACTTTCGACATCGTCAAGAACCCTGTAACAACCTCCATGTATGAAACTGGCCCAAGAACGAAGAAATGTTCATCTGGAGATAAATTCAACTGATTCAGGATGTCCTCTGTGATTCTATGGTGTGCAATTCTATGTCTAGGGCTTGTTGTTCCTGGTAATTTGGAGTCAGTAACGTACTCAAATAGCTTGAAGTTCTCGTTCTTCAACAATTTTTCGAAAATTGGTTCAAAGACACGTTCATGGTCATTACGGTTGGAATAGTGCATGTCCACCTTGTTTCCCTGTGCCAAATAGTACTCGATCAATGAAACAGTTGGTGTGACACCAATACCACCAACGAAAAAGGTGATTGGGGCTGTCTTTCCAATCTCAGCTGGCTTCAAGATACCGTATGGAACAGTTATTGGCAAATAATCGCCAACTTTCAAGTTATCATGGATGAAATTTGACGCCTTACCATTCTCCAACCTCTTGACGGAGATTCTGTACTCCTTGTAGTTATCGGTGAATTCAGATGAAATTGAGTATTCTCTGGTTTCGATGTCTTCACCAATCTGTGTCTTAACTGTGACATATTGACCTGGCTGTGGAGTGACATATTTACCATCGTCAAATTGTAAATGGAACGACTTGACAGAGTCGGATTCCTGTTCAATTCTAACAATCTTTGCAGGTTTCCAGCCTTTCCAACCGTTAGTTGCGCCTTCAACTTCTGCATAACGATCAGCTTCAAGCTTGATCAAAAGATTTGCCAGTTGGTAATAAGCATCCTTCCATGCCTCCATAAACTCCGGAGTGGCGCCCTCACCAACCATCTTCTTCAAAGTGTGTAAGAGACATGAGCCCACAATATCGTACTGTGCAGGGAAAACTTGCAAGCCAACGTGCTTCTCCACAATTCCCTTGACGAACGCAGTCAATGGAGTCAAATCGTCAATGTTCTTTGCGTATTGTAACAGTGAATAGGCAAGGATACGTGGTTGTGCACCGTTTGGACCCTGATGAGCCAGATTGAAGTAGTCCTTAACCTCTGGATGAGTGTGGAACATGTGCTGATAAAAAGAGGACGTCAACTCAACTCCGTGCTGTTCCAAGAATGGAATAGACGCCTTGATGATCCCTCTCTGTGCCGCCGTGAGTGACATTGCCTTGAATATTAGTAATCTGTGTCTTGTGTTTACACCGTCAAAACATCAACACAGGCATCGAAGGAAGGCAGGGCATAATCCTTCCTTATATATATTTCCAGCACACACACAATCACGCCAGCTTATGTCTGGCGTCTTGTCATGCATTCATAAGGTTTGGTACCTGAAAGGCAAATATGGGCCAATGATCTGTCGAATAAAAGTAAACAACGCTATTCAATAGCTCTGTTTTACTTACTTCTGCTTCGAAAATGGCTCCTAAGCGCCTTTTGGGTAAAGTCCGAGGCAGACGATCCCTCGCTACAACAAATTTATCTCCGCCTTATTGCCGAAACGTTTGTATTTGTGTCACGTGACACAAATACAAACGTTTCGGAGATACACAACGCTAGGGGGGTTCCATACAGGGAAACTGCCCAATGGGGCAGTTTTATACCCTGAAGTTGGCGGGAAATATGTATTCAAGAGCAGTCCATCATCATGCACATCGAGATCATGTTTATGGGTTGGAGGTTGTGATATTTTGGAGCCGAACTACAGCCTGAAACTTGTGCTGAGTGATGGACGGTATAGGAATTCCCGTGAAGGAGGTGTTAAAGCCGCAAAGGTCGATTAGGAATAGGCTTCACTCGATAAACTGGGACTGCAGCTGGGTCAAAGAGGTTCAACAGAGCTATGCAAGGCCATTAGTCCCCAATGAGCGATGTGGACTATGGTATGTTGATCCTCACGATCTTGTTGATACCGCGTACTTCAAATCAACAGATGGACACACAAACGAATGGTGTTTCAGCACAAGACGCTTGAACTTCCACCTCCTATCCTTGATCAACACTCACAACGGCATTATTCTTGTTGATTCTACGAGAAGAGGCAAGACCATTCCAGATGCGCTGAGCAAGACGGTACCGATATGGTGTGCCACGTTGAACTACATCATGGAGCCCGAACATGCCATGGAAACAGATAACTGGCTGTTTATACCTGGCCAATTCGTTTCGAAAAACGAGGCATATTCAATGGCTAAGCTCATTCCTCAGTTTGCTGAAAGAGTTTTAGAATTGGGGTTGATATCAGCTGATGAGTTGAAGAAGACTCTCAAGGGTAAATATCTGAGACCGCTATGGGTATATCCTGGCCAGATGCTTCCAATGGAACCCGTGAGGGAATATGAAGGGTTCCACCCTGTGATATGCTGTGTTGCCAGTCAACGCGCAGACGATGGTCTGAAGAAGATGAATGGATACGTCTATGTCCAAGGAGCAGCTGATGATCACGAACTTTGGGCTGGAAGCCTAACTCCTCGATCGTTTTGGGAGAATAAGGAGAAACTCTTGGATAAATCCCTGGATGACAGGCAGATCTTGGACTTGACGAGGTCCTTCATAAACGAAACCGCTCCTGGAAACAGTGCTGTAAAGGACGTTGTGGTGTTAACAAGTGGCATAAGCATCGGTCAGATCACGCAAAATATTGAGGATTTCGATAAGCAGTTTGATACGGTGCTCTTGATGAGCGACAAGTACACCTCTCAGGACCCCCGTGTAATCCATTTACCATTGTCGTGCTCAAAGAAGGGCTCCAACGAACTGAGGAAACATCTTCCTCAGATACTCTCAAAACAGTATAACTCCATACTTATACTCTGTGAATCTGGTACTGATCTTTCCCCTGGCGTGGCGCTGGCACTGTTAGCAACTCGTTACAACTTACAATGGCAACTTGAACCGAATTTACTGGTCACCAAGGACGTTGTCAAAAAGCATCTTGCAAAGATATCAAGTATTAAAAAGGTTAACCCAAGTAGGTCAACACTACAGGCCATCAATACGTGCATAATGTAACAAGTACAAGGATAAAAATGTTTGCATTCATACTATGGAAAGTGCAACGTCTTCTAGTGTAAAGATTGGAATGTGTTGTTTTATTCGTTGTAATGATAAACCAGATAATTCGGTAAACCAAACACCTGGTATCCCAATCTTTTCGCCATCTTGGCGAATCCTTCAGTTTCAATCAGGTGGTAGAATGGGAAAGGTGGGAACATGGCACCGTCTCTGTGAACGTCAGCCTTTACCATGACGGCAGCACCACCAACACCGTCGAGTTCCATTAGTGTGTTCGGATCACCATTTGAGTCGTAAAAGTGGGCCATAAGCACTCTATAGGTGGCCATCTCTGCGTATCCTTCGACGATGATCTCGTCATCCGCCATTCCTTCAGCCATCTTGAGGCCTTGTTCTGATTCAACCCAGTTATTGTAGTCGTATGGTCTAATGTCTTCCTCCTTCTTTTCCTCGTTGTAATAACGCTGGTAACAGTTTGCACTGATCACAGGCTTATCATGTGAAACCAGATCTTGAATCAACGTTGGTGGTGTCTCAACGATATCAGAATCCATCCATAGGACCCACGAGGTATAAGGACCCAATGCACTGAAAAGGAGCGAATTACGAGCCAATGCCATATTTGCACGACGTTCCTTTTGCACTTTCAAGGCATGTCTGGACTTTTCATTCTGCTCCTGAAGGGATTCGGTGTCCTGTCTAAGGATGGTAATCTTGGAGAATCTGTTCTCCTTCTTACCAGTCTGTACTTGTTTGACTGCCTTCTCCAACTTCTTCAGAGCCAAATCACCATCTTTGGACCGTGGAACAATAAATCCCAATTCAACCAACTCACGAGGATAGGTCAGGCGAAGCAAATTTTGCCAGTACTCGTTGTAGAATCTGCTAACCGGTGTAAGGATCAACACCTTTTCCTTGTTATAGGCAGCCATCGGGGTTGACGCGAGCTTATTCAAGTCATAATGAGAGATGTGATCTCCTGGTAAGTTACGTGGGATTGTCACTGGCGAACGTGCAAAGAATCCACTACCCTTTGGCTTATATGAATACTTTGAAGTCGATCTTGACGTGAAGAAAAAGTAGTAAACAACAACTATAAGTGTCAATGGACCTAACGCCGCCAAGGGACGTCTTCGAAGAGAACGTATCAGAGCGGATTTGTTGAAAGAAACCTTCATCTTGTGCCAATCTGAATTAAAATCAACAAATTAAAAGGAGCCGATTGTTTTTCCTTAAGAACAACAGACTGTTTAAAGCCTGAAATTTTGTCTTCTTTTTGATCCCAAAATGACGTTTTTTCCTTGTCTGCTGCTTTTTTCGCTGGTTTCGCTGAGGTTTTTCGTTTTCAAACGCTTCGTTGTCGTTTTCGTTTTCGTTTTGGTTGTCGCTGTCGTTGTCGCTTTTTTTCTGAAGTTACCCGGCCTCCTAGCTCGCGTGCTACTAAACCTTCTATCTTCATCACCGAGGTTACAAGGCCAAAATCACTACAGAAACGTGCTGTGCTTATATATACTCATCATTTGTTGTGTTTCAACAATCCATTATTAACCAAAACAAACTATAAAGAAGAATGCGTTTACTTGAAGACCTTACCATCAGCGATTTCTCTCTTCTCGCCGTTGATCAACAATGGCTTGTCCCAAGCAAAGACATCCTCAACGAACTCCTTGTCCTCTGGCTTGGTTGCATCCAATTGGGTGAAGCTGTATGACTCCCAGTCTGGAGCAACGTCAAAGGCTGGCTCGTGCTTGTCACCTCTAACGAGGAAAACAGCAACAATACCGTTGTTGTTGTTCTCACCGTAAACGACACCAGAACCAAAGAGGTACTTTGTGGAACCTGACAAACGGTTAAAGAAACCACCAAGCAAGTTGTTGGACATGAAGGTCAAGGTCAACTCATCGTTGTACTTGTAGTCAACTCTCCACAATGACCACTCGGTTGGGTCGTAGTGTTCCCAGAACCATGGAAGAGCAGTTTCACGGGTCTCCTCGTTGGAGTAGGTTCTCTTCCACTCATCCAAGTTGAACTTGGTGGACTTACCCAAAAGTTCCAATGGGTGCTTTGCCTTCTTCTCCTCTGCTGGTGCTGCGGCTGGTTCGTCGGCAGCCTTTGGAGCAGCTTCCTTCTTCTCCTTCTTTGGAGCAGCCTCCTTCTTTTCCTTCTTTGGTGCAACGTATTCAACTGGCTTCTCAATGAATTGGAAGTCAGCAAAGGTCTTAGCCAAAATTGGGTGAGCTGTAACAGTAGAGAACCATCTGGTGATGGCTGGGTGAGCAGCTCTCCATTCAGAACCGAACAAGTATTGGAAACCTCTGAGAGAGACAGAAGCAGTGTACAAGTCAGCAATGGACAATCTCTCACCAACCAAATAGGTGAACTCGGAGAGTCTGGCTTCAAGGACAGCAGCCAATTGTTCAAGAGAGGCAGTAGCATCGGTGACTTGCTTCTTGTTGTATGGGACCTTACCAATGATTGGGCCAAATGCCTTGACAGCAGTTGGGAGCCATTCAGAGTTGGCAAATGAGAGCCATCTGATGATTTGGGCATAATCCTTCTCGTTTTTACCCAAGAGAGACTTGTCATCAGTCAATGAGAGCACTATTAAGTAATTGACATTAGTAACTCGTTTTCTATCTGAAGACCAAACGTCCAATTGAAGGTTATACAACTATGGTCTGTTGTTTCCTGCACTTTCTTCAGAGTAAAAAATTCTCGACATGATCTATTAAGACAGGGATAACTGTTTAAAAAATAATGGAGTATCATCATTGTAAAAGTAAGAGGAGACCTTAAGAGTAAAAACCATTCAAAAGAGTATGGCGAAGAAGCATGGAAAAGAAATACTTACAGTACAAGACAACAGCAATGGCCTCAGTCAACTTGTAACCCTTTGGCCCAAGGAAAGCTGGGTACTTGCCCAATGGGAAGCTCTTCTCGTATGTAGCATCCTTAGCAGACACGGTAACGTCCAAGTTGTAGAACTCGACGAGACCCTTGGCAAGGAAACATCTGGCGTATTCACCAACGTACAAAGTACCTTGAGACATTGTTAAAATTTGAAGTTATCTCTGTTTCTTCAGAAAGAGGAAACCCATTTGAAGAGGATGAAGAAGTTGAGTGAAAAGTTTTTCTTTTCCACGCAGTCTGTTCGTCCACAGCAAGAGAGAACGGGCAAAAAAAACAAAAAAAAGGAAGAAGCAGCGCATTCCGTTAAGGCCACACACAGACCCATGGCACGTGATCCCCGGTGAATTCTGTTAGGTCAATTGGTGAGATGATGGCTATGATTCAGCGACTGTGGGATTTGTTGCTTAAGCGAACGTAATATCTGGCTATGATATGTTGGTGAGTGGTACGTATAGGCACCTTACTGTCACAACTTTTAGGGAAAGCGATGGTGTAAAAGCTGTGGTTTTAATCGCATTTTGCAAGGACAAATTGAGTCAGAAGAAGGTAAACAACATCTGCTCAAAAAAGTGTCATTTTGTAGTAAACAGTTCCATTTTGTTCCCTGGCGGCTATTTTTTGACGGGAACAAAAATGGCATAAATTGAAATTTGACAAGGCGCTAGCATATTTAGCATAAATACAACACAATCAAGCCTACCAAGCCGCCACATAGCCCGATTCCACGCAGTTTATATACTCCAATAACCATTGTTTCTGTATTTAACACTAGTATTGCTCTATAAATACAGCGTCAAAGTCCTTACAATATCGCTACATCCATCCCAATCAGAGAGGCGAAAGCTCTCCTCAGACCTGGATACAAGACTCTTCGCACTTATTCTGAAGAAGGTCGTATCCAAGCTTACAAGACTCCATGTCTCTGTCGACAGAGATGTCAACGGCTCCAGAAATATATTAATCAATTATCTGGCTTCCTCCATCTAATCAGATCAAACACAAGGAGTGCGTCCATGCTCCTCTAAAGAAATCACTGCCATTCTTATGCCCATGGGCATGGAATAGTACATGTTCATATAATTTTCGCGCCCGTGACGATACCGACAGTGGTGTTTGGATGTGACAATTTGATAAACGAGCAGGCCATGGAATGTTCAACTGTTCAGTGGTTCAATGGTACAGTATAACAGGTGTATTTGTTATTGTTATAAGTACTATCCAGTGTGATCCATTGGGTTACTTCCCGTGTAATTAGGATAAAACTAGCTTAAAAACCTAGTGATTTTTGAAATTGTATAATTTCAGAAATAAGCAAAATATTTTAATCAGACATAATTCTCGTTTAATAAATTATGTAGATGGGATTCTTCAAGTCACAGTGCTATAACGATTCACCAGTCCCTGTGCTGTGCATAAAATATGTGATTATAGGTAAATCACTGTACTGACTATCTTGAGTAGCGTAAACTACGAATTCCCCAATCCATCCTCATAGAATAAACCCTCCAGGCTATATAGCCTTACGTAATCATCTCACTTAGGCTATTTAATCTTCACCATTTACAATCCCGGCGCAATATCACTGTGAGTCTCCAAAGATTACGTCGGTTAATCGCATGAGTATCAATTGTCATTCGATGATTGGTAAGTTGGCTCGGAAATGCCCAAAAGTATCAAACAGGAGCCAAAATTGAAGCTTTATATGAGCGATGGCCATTAGAAGCAGCCGGCTTTTTGTAGGCGGGCTGGGTAAGATTTCACCGGCAGCGCCTACAGCCAGTAGCGCCTACCGCCACCGCGTACAACGCGCACTTCTCCGCCCAGGCAGTGAGAATGTTCCCCGTGAACGCGTGGCCGCGTAGCCTCAAAAAGAAATATGAAACACATACCAATTGAGACTCAGTTGAAGAAGTTCTTCTTATCTCTTCCACTTCCCTTTCTGTTTAAATTCAACAAGATTCGAGTACGGACGTTGTACCAACCCATACCAGTCTACCCAGGAGTAATTGAACGGATAAAACACACAGAGAACATCATCATGGCTGAAGAGAAGCTGAAGAAGAGACCGGGACCACTAGACCTCTCACAGTCAAACCACATTCCAGACCGTGAGAAGGACATGTCAACGTTTGCCTTGAAGTGTGTCAGCCCTGGCTTGCCACCGTTGAGTGCAAAGATGCAGACCACGGTGCTACAGTCCAGATCAATTGAACAACAACAGCGTCAAATCATTGCGCAAAGAGCAGGTGTTCTCTCGTCACCTAGTGACGACAACGCTGTGGATGGGTCTGCCAAAACTGAAGGCTTGAAACGAACAACCCCGTCAACGTCAGGCCTCACCAGTGACATGGAGAACTTGTCAATACCATCAACGGGCTCGAATAAGCGTTTGAAGCGTGATCGTATCCCGACACCCTTGAACCTTGGATCAACAAGGGCTCAACCACCACAGACTATCAAATCTGCTCCTATATACAACTTCCCACAGTTACTATCGCCACAGACAGCACAGAGAGCCAACTTCAAGAGAACTCAAAGGCCGCCAGTGAATGTTGTGGGATCACAGAGGGCTAAACAACAACAACAACAAGGGCCGCCCTTAACGGCAAACCCCTATAGACCGCAAATACCCTTTGCCAATGCTCTGTATCACCAGCACATGGCGATAAACGGCGTATATTGTCGAGTGCCTCAGACCGCCACTACAATGCGTCATCCTGGTCAAGGTATGCCCTTGTCACAACGCCAATGGACTAGGTACCAACAACAATTGGCGTATCAACAGCATCAATGGAGCAAGTTCAAGAAGTATCAGAGTTCACAAGCTGTGAGCCATGTTACCGATGTGTTCTCAGGTGAAGGCCAGATATTTGCACCGCTAGAGGCACAACCTCTCAGCTCACAACAGTGTGTATTTGATTCCGAGGTTAAGGCACAGACAATAACAAAGGAGCACAAGAGGAAGAGGAATGACGATGACGAAGAACTTGATGACGAAGATCCGGAAAGCGCTGCTATAGAAGATGATGCTGAAGTCGGCATCATTACAGGAATACAAAAGGAACAGATTGTAAGTGCCGAGTTGAAGCTGGCGAATAACGTATTTCGATTCGAATTGGAGAGGCATGGCGGACCAGATAAAGAGAGATTCTTAAACCACTGTGCGACAGCATGGGATCAGTTTAACAAGGTCTGAGATCAGGTTAGATGACGAGGGGTGAGGTATATACAGAATACAATCGCCATGCCTTTGAGAAGAAATTATGTATTGGAATGTTGAGCAAAAAAGTTTTGATGTGACGAGACAGTAGTTTGTTACCTGTCCTCTGTCTTTGGTGATGATCTGTAGTGTCATTTGGATTTTGAATCTCCGTTACTGTTTTCATTCTTTGAAGATTGTGATTCTTTGAATTCATGATCCTGAGTGGAGTTCTGTTCACGATCTCGTCTGACAGTAGCTGTCTGTAGAGGAGAATCTACGAGATTCTGTTGTAAATGCCTTCTCACCCTCGGTGGTAGTTGATGGTTTGCAGAAGATGGAATTGGTGTATTTCCAGAGCCAAAGGGTATATTCCAATCGTTTGAATAGAAATTTGAAGGGGATGGAAACAGATCAGGAACGTACCTTGAGGGCAGTCCACCTGTTAGTGGTGTCTGTTCACCCATCTTAGACTGCTGAGGAGGTAACGGTGGTGGTAAGTTGAACAATCCAGAACCCAGAGACGCAGACAGTGGAGTGGAGCCATTTGACAATAGGCCCAACCCCTTTGGTTCATCGCTTTGAGCAGATGTTGGTGTTCTTTCCCCTGGTTTTATGGTGCCATCTTTACCACGCCCACTAGTTTTAATTGCAGATTCTTCAGTCTGTGTGCCAGTGTGTGAACCGGTAGTCGTCGTAGCGATTCCATCCTTTTGCTTCCTAGCATCTGTGGGTATTTCAACACGCAGTATAGGCCTCTTACTGATGTTGTTATTCAAGGATCTTGCCCTTGTATAGGGTGAATTGATCACAATTGGCTGTGGTAAGCCACCTCCTGTTGCAGGAGGAGATTGTAAATGTTGTTGGGGAACATAGTTCCCCGATACTCGGTATTGGTATGCAAATTGTGATGTCTGTGACGGTGGTACAGTTTCAACCACGGGGAGCTGCTGCTGCTGCTGACTCCACGGATGTGGCATCATACGCTGTTGAGACTCCTGGAAATGAGAATACGGGCCTTCGTACAGTGGATTATGCATTGGTAACCCAGAAACCTGTCCTGATAACGGGAGATGCGACTGTGAGTACCTTGGAAGGATCTGATTGGGCAATTGAGACGTCGCCATAGCACCTTGATTACTAACAGGCACGGTATTCAGGTTGTTGATATCCTGAAATTGTTCCACTCGTTGCTCCAGCTCAGAGGCCTCTGACTTCACATGAGATTCGTCCGTTGCTTTCTTTCGACTCTTCGTTTTCCTCTGTTTGACAGGCCTCTCATTTTTACCACCTTTCAACTTTCTCTTGGACTCACCGGGTTTCTCCTCGTTGCCATTATCATCATCGCCATCCTCCTCCTCGTCATCTTCGTCATCCTCATCATCATCATCGTCATCCTCCGAGCCTTCAACGACATCCGCGGTCATAACAGAAGCCGTCCGTCTGTGGCCCTTATCCGCCGTCACGGGGCCTACGCGGGACATCGTCTTGTAATCACCGTAATCCTCCGGAGTTTTCACATCATGCGCAATATCCTCAGTCTTAAAGCGATCCAACAGTTGATCCACATCTGTTGATGTGTATTCAAAGAATTTGGAATGGTTCTTCCCGAGGATGATCACCGCTATATCAACCTGGCACAACACCGCCAGCTCGTGCGCCTTTTTGAACAACCCGGCTTTCCTCTTAACAAAGGTCACTTTACGGTTTCGCTCGTCCGTGATGGGCTGGATTGAGATCTTTCTTCTTCCCATAGTGTCGCCTTAAATTGTGAGCTTCGCTTCGCTTCAAGGTGGAGATTAACCGCTGCGACAAAAACCACACACGCCAGTATTAAAGCGTACAATGGAATCAAAGTCTTCAAAGGAATACCAAAGATGCAGCCTATGTAGGGAATTCCGATTGGAGAAGATTCGCTTCACACACACAGAGAGAGATAGAGAGAGGCAGAGGGACTAACAATAAAAACCAGCAAAGGGGAGATGATCACCAATTAAATCGCACACACACGGATATTACACCGAACCACAGATATACACACACAAATCAATTGAATAAACAGAATAATTGGTGAATATCCTCAACTTCTGGCTTGTTGTTGCTGTTGCTGTTGTTTCCCGGCTGCTGTTTCCCAGTGAAGGTTGGAGCTCTTTCTAACCACTTCAAAAGGACGAAAAACAAAAAAAAAGTATCAAAGGTTCGAACAGAAGTGGAAAAAAGGCCACAAAAAAGCTGCTGTACCCAGCGAAAATTACCAGGAGAGAAAAGAACGTCTTCACTGGAGAAAACAGAACGGAGGTTTGAAGCGGGCGAACGATCGCCAAAGAGAAAAATCCGTACAAATTTCGAGAAGAAAAATCAAACGGGAGGGAACTGATTTTACCGTTTCGATTTTGGAGCTAAAAATAGCAACAATCAGCGAAGAGGGAAACGTTTTTTTTGTGTTTTTGGGTGCTTTGACGCATAAGTTTCCACATGCGGAATGACGTTTTCTCGATATTTGTTTTGTGTTTGTTTTTTCTTCTTGTTTTTCGTCAAATGGCAGAAATGTCGGTGTTTTAAAAAATGCCTGGTACGCAACACACATAATCACGTGGCCTTCCACGTGATATCCGCGAAATCGTTTTGTTCTTCGATCTTCTTCTTCTCCCGCGGGCAAGCACAACTGCGAAAAAAAATGCCACTTTTGACCACTTTCGACGCTGGCTTCCGCAAGAATTCCTTGTGAATAAAAACCTCTCTGAGATCTCACCTTTGACGAAATGCTCCGTCTTAGATCCGTGGCGAACCAGACAATCGGTATAAGATCGTTCTCCTCCGTGAGAGCTGCCTTGAACGAGGCTAAGAAGTCCTCGAGTGCCAATCCTCAACAACAAGTGTTTGACCCAAGGTTCATCGGCCTTACAAGGGACATTTACATTCCAGTGTCGTATAAGAACTTGCCAAACCCATTGACTAGCCCAAGAGCAGTATGGAGATCGTTGATTAGAAGGCTCTACACTCTTGGAATGAACACTGTCCAAGTGGCATTGATGCGCTATCAAACCGGGATGAAACCACAGTTTCTCTTATGGAAGAACCACGCCATTGAGAGATACGTTGCAATTAACAAGGCATTTGCCGCAGGTGATATCAAACCCGTTGAAAAGGACGTTTCCGTCTGGGTGGAAAAGGCCTTAAAAGCCAGAGTTGGCTCCATTCCAAAAGGTGTTAAACTCGATTGGAAATTGATCAAGTTCAACGAAAAGCCAAAATTGGTTGCATTCAGACCAATCATGTTGCCTGGAAGACCACTGGAGTACGCACAGGCTGTGTATAAGTTCAACACACAACAGGAATTGATTAACGTCAATCTCAAGACCGATAAAGTGAAGAAAATTGACAGAAACGTCACGGATTATGTTGGTTTCGTTATCGATTTGGATACCGATAAAGTCATCTTGGCTGGCTCTGTCTTTGAGAATACACCAGAGGATAGAATCCCTAAGCCTGAAGATATTGATCAAAGCATGATCTTCAAAGATATGAAACTTAACGGTGATATCTACAGAGCACCAGCACAACCAGCGTTGAAAGATCCATCGTCTACAAACTGAACTGAAGTTCAATTCAAACGACAAATTGGTACTGGAAAGCAAACAATTAACTTGTAAATATCGATTGTTTTATACCGTACATATAATATATATCATTCAGATCGAAAACTGGGCATCCTACTCTTCTTTCGCTCTCGTAGAATTTTAGAAACCTCTCGCTTGAATCCCCGTGCAAAAGCTCAATTCACTTCTTCATATTCATAGTACCCATAACATCGACGTAACCACGACCAGGCTTCTTCTTTCTTCTCGTGGATGGACCACTGGCCATGCTCATTAACGAATCCAAGTCAGATGGAGGTGGAGGGCCAGATTTATGAGTATGTGAACCAGAAGGTGCTGGTAAAGACGGTGGTGCTCCACTACTGCCAGTTGAAACCACCCTGTCAGATGAATCGGAAGACATCGCCAGAGGAGTGTTGTTATCTGAAGGATGACGTGATGATTGACCCATAGAGCCTTCAACGACAGAAGGACGAGGCTTCGAAAGGATGGAGGACGGCTTCTTCTTGATGATAGGAGGAGGTGGTGGAGCAGCTTTCTTTTTCAGCTCATCCAGATCCTCATCTCCATTAACCCATCTCTTCAAATCCTCATCGTAGTGGAAATTGGATTTCTCTCCCAGATTTGCTTTATAAACCTTTGGTTCGTTCGAATCCTTACGGAACCAACTGCCCAGCCATCCAGACCCACCAGTGGAGCCCTTTTTCTCTTTATTCTTCTTTAATGATGATTTGCGCTCAACATTATCGTTGCTCTTGCGGTGGTTTTTAGCGTTGTTGTCATCGTCATCATCATCATCATCGTCGTCGTCATCTTCATCTTCAACAATATCATCATAATACTCCTCTTCTGGAATCTGTTCGATTTGTTCCTTCTTTGGTGGCTCATACGCAGTCATACGAGCAGATGGTGGCTCATAGGAAACACCACTTTCAGACGTAGAAGCTTGACGTGGGGCAAACTTGGATGGTGGTACTACTGTATTCGGTGAAATAGGTCTCACGTTCAACGGTTGGCCCATAGCACTTGAAAAGGATCCTCCACGTTGAGTGTAGAAACTGGTATCTGACACAGACTCTTGACGAGAATGAACCGGTGATGATGGATTGCGAGACTCCTGATGAACATAAGAGGATCTTCTCTCTTCAACTGGGATGTAAGAGGATCTTCTCTCCTCAGCTGGGATGTAAGAGGATCTTCTATCCTCAACTGGAACATACGATGATGTTCTTTGCTTAGTTGGAGAATACGTAGCTCTTCTTTCGGCAGGAGATACAACGTCTTTCCTAACTTCACCAGCAGAAACGTCTTCCTGAGCAGAGTGGAAAGATGGATTCTCAACTGGGTTAGGTACCACACTGTTCCCGGTGTTCCTCTCGTCCCTGTCGTCAGCAACAGTAGTTGGGGGAACATGTTGAATACCAGAAATTGAATACAAGTCCAAATCACCAGAGACAGAAGGAACAGGTTCTTCTTCAACAGCTGCTGATGGGATGGACTTAGGAACAAACCTGTTATTTTTCTTCTTCACAGGTGCCTTCTGGTCACTGTGGACATATGGAGACCTGATTGGTGCATATGGAGAATTGATTGGTGGGGATTGGGCATAACGGTCCAACGAAACATGTGATTGCTGTATTGGACCTCCACCGTGCTCTTCCAGAGAAATATCAGATGCACCAGGTGCAACTGCTGTGTTGCTCATTCTAGAAGAAATATCATCAACTGATGTCCCAAACTGTGGAGCTTTGTACGGACTGGCAGTGACGGATCCAATGTCACTTTGGGTTTCGGAAACCAGATCAGCATTCATCGACTCAATGACACAGTTTTCAGTATAATCATCTGTCATTTCCGAAGCAGTAGGCTCTACTGGAGCTGCTGTCATGAAGTTACGTTTCTTGCCCAGTGTTTCTGAGTCCTCAAGAGAACCATGGCGAGGTTGAAGAGTGGAGTCTGTTGCAAACGAAGTTTCCTCTGTATCTGCTTGATGAGTGTGTGGTGCATCTGTTTGTTCAGTCACGGGAGCATATGATCCTTGAGAAGCATCCTTTTGTACTGTGACATTTGTAGTTGCCTGCTTAACATCAACATTGTCCGTTGGATGGTTATGAGATGGGGATGTAGCGTTTGAAGTTGGAATATCAGGAGCAACAGGAGCAACAGGAGCAGAGTCATGTGATGGTTGACCAGTTTGAGACGCAGTTCTGTCTCCAGCGTGACTTGGTGGCATAACAACACGATCAGGACTGAACGAATAGCCACTCGTGTCACCAGCTGGATGTTTATCTATCTGGTTAACAGGATGGGCAGCTGGATAACCAGCTGGATGGCCATTTGGCGTACTGCTAACATGTTGAGCTCGGTCATCACCTCTATGTGGATCCAAATGATGCCCACCAACACCTTCATACACCACATTGGAAGAACCCACAGAGGACACAGCTGAGTGTTTTGGCAGTGCAGAACGGACACCATGAGGCAACACATTCTGCAGATTTGGACTCGTTCTGAACGATACTGGATCATTTGACGAGCCCATCGACGAAACCCTCGAAAGAGAATCGTCAACATCCGGTGTATACTTAGATCTTCTTGGAGAACCAACACGCGATGCATTTTGCGAGCCGGACGACTCTGCAGTGGACGATACACTCTTCGAATAATTAGCCACCTTGGAACCCTTCGGTGCGTTTCTAGCGACAATGCCAGCACCTTGTTGATAGACTCGTGGAGGCTCAGAGTGCGGCAAGTTCGAATGAACTGGGACCCGAGGTGTTATATGGCCATTCAGTTCCGTGGAGATAGACCCGTGTCCGTAGTAGCTGGAGCTCTTTGGTAACTCTGGTCTCGCAAGAGATCCACTCTCGCTAGCCATAGCCATATTGGCAAGCGAGGCCATAGACGAAGTGCGGGATAAGTCTGCACTGAACTTGCTGAAGACACCGTTATCCTTGGTCTCAGCCTTTGGTTCGTCTCCAGTGACGAGCTTGTTCAGGCCTTTATCAAGAGTACCCCATACTCTGTCCAGCTTTGGTTTCGCAAACCATCCTTCGTTGACAGATGTGCCCGAAAGAGCCTGTGCCAGACGCTTCTGGGCATAAACAAACGTTGTACTCTGCTTCTTTGATGCTTTAAATGCAGCGAGCGAAAGATCAGAGTACCTCTGAGATTCAGATAGCAAGTTATAATCGGCCAGATAGAAGGCATGGCTTAACAATACACGGGACAAGTCTGTAGAAACACCTTTATCCTGGAGATATTGCCCGTAAATTTCAGCGTACAGCACCAGTTGAAGCGATTTTAGCGGTCTAAAGGTCTGCAATGGTACATCACCCATAACAAACAAGGTGAAGGCAGACATCTCTTGCTCTTTTTCGAATAAAAACTCACCAAAGGCAGAGAAAAAATGCACCAACGAGGATGGCTTGTTGTTAATGACAGCCGAGGAGATTTCTTTCCAGTTCAGACAAGCCCAGTCTCCCACCACCGGGTCCGCTTTGAATGTGTTTATAACACTATCAACATCACCGGAGAGAATTTGCACCAAGATTGGAAGGAAATGCTCGGAGGCTCCATTAAATTGCTCCCTCAAGTATTCCTCAACAACGTGAATCCATTGATCTTTTCCCATGAGACCGGAAATCAACAGCGACAAGGCAAAATCATGTCCAGACAAAGCAATGTGCAACGCTTCTTGCTTTTGACCAGCTGCTAGCAACGATATGATATGCCTCTTGTTGATAGTCGATGGCACAGCTGGCGAAGGCACGTCCTGAAAGTTCACAACAGCACCTAAGCTCAAAGGAACGGAGGGATCAATGAGCTTTTGCTTCAATACCTGTGCCAATAGCAATTCAGCATCATCCAAAACAGAGTAACGATTAGTGGTCAATCGGGTGATTTGAGCATCCAAATACTTCACCAAGTTCGCACTTGACTTCTTTTGTGGGAAGTCCTTCAACATATTCTCTTTCAGAACAACATCAGCTTTAACCACGTTAAGTGCATTGCCATAGCCATAGCTGGTGGATTTTGGAATGCAATATGCGATATTGCCACCACTGCTCCAACTAAACAGTGGGAATTGCCGTTTCTCTAGCTCCAGGGTATTAGCTACAATACCGTTTTGAGCATATCCACCAGTAGCATATCCAAATGGCTCCTGGTAACCATGGGATGTTCCCCTCAAACGGTCAGGTTTGGTAGTTGAAGATGCAGTTGGATGAGGCTGTTGCAATCTCGGGCCATACATTTGCTGAGTCGGTTGTTGTTGCTGTTGCTGTTGCTGTTGCTGTTGCTGTTGCTGTTGAGCCAACGAAACACTTTGAGCAATCGATGGCAGTTGATGCAACTGTTGCTGCGACTGTTGAGGCTGGTACTTCTGAGCAGCAAGAATAGGATCGTATTGAAAAGCAGATGTGCTTGTCTGTCTTCTGTGACTTATTGGCGCATATCTCGTGGTTGGTGAAAGCACTCCCTGACCAGCGTTACCAATACCAATAGTCTTCAGACTTGGTTCGATGGCAGTATGTCCTTTCTGGTCCAGAGATTGGGATACCTTGTGAGGAGGTTGCAACGCTTTTGGTGGTGCACCAGAAGAGTGTTGAGGGAGATATTGTTGAGGAGGACCCACTGGTGGTGTTTCCACAGCACTTGTTGGCATTGATGGTCCCGAGGCATATCTTGGAGCACCAGTGGAAGGCCCACTTCTGGTGATTGGTGGAGCAGGAGTGACTGGTGATGGTGCTGTGAAGCCAGAAGCCGAGTTTGGTGGTGCCGAGTTTGGTGGTGCCGAGTTTGGTGGTGCCGGTTTCGATATTCCCATACCCATCACAGATGGTGCGTACTTTGACATAGCTGGCGATTTCGGGATACCTGGGGTTGGCTGCTGGACTGGCGGTGCATATTGGTTAACCTGCTGCTGCTGTTGCTGCTGCTGATGTTGCAGCTGCTGTAGTGGTGGTGGGGCATATGGATTACCAGAATTTTGCCCTGATTTGAAACCAGCATTAACACCAGGTGCCGGTGGTACTGGTGGAGTACCATACCCACCTAAAGCCGTATTTGGAAAAGGCACTCGTGGTGGTGGAGGTGCTATGTTGGGCGATTGACCACCTGGAACTGGGTTCAGTAGAGGCGAAGACATACTCGACGACAAGCGGGATGAAGCTCGTGGTCTATGCGGAGCTGTAATCTGTGGGATCGGTAACTCTTCAAAGAACGAGGACTGCTTCTTCTTCAACGTAGCTGACGGTTTGGCACTTGATGGAGCCCCTGGTGCGTATGGATTTGCAACATTTTGTAAAGAAGGAGCACCTTGTGAAGCACTCAATGAAGGCGATGGACTATGACCATATGGTGGTTGAGATTCAGTGCGTATTGCAGCAGCAACACGGGGTCTATGGACGGGTTTTGTTGGCATCAAATCCACAGGGAAGTCATAAGCATCAGACTTTTTCTTCTCAGAACTGAACTTGTTCATATCCAAGTGATGTGCAGGTTGCGGAGGTTGAGACATTGAAGGAATACCACCCTTTTGCGCGTAGTTCTGATACTGCGGATTCTGGACAGGAACATTAGACGTTGGTACTGTAGGAGCCGATGGCGTATACAGATTTCGAGTTTGACGATGTGACTGTTGCTGAAATTGTTGTTCAACCTTCGGTTCAGGTTGCAATGACATTGCTTGTTGTTGTGCAGCAGATGTGTTACTCTCTTGCAACACCTCGTCTAACAATTCATCCTCCAACAAATCATCATCCAACTCCAAGTCTAAAGAGGCAAATTTGTTCGTCAGGTTATTGACGTTGGTATCTTGACGCTGTTCTGAAGTCAGCCTATCCTGGGAATCGCCAATGATTGCACCAAAGTCATCATCTCCATCAGCAAACAGGTTGGAGTGGTCTGCAGCCTCTGAAGTACCAGCGTTGATGTTGGTGGAGTTATCCTCACTGAGCAAGGAATCATCGCCAAAGGTGAGCTTTTCAAATTTGGAACTGCTAGTTTGCTGATGTTGCTGAATCATATCAGTTTCTAAAGAATTGTTCTGCTCCCAAGGAAGGCCAGAGTCTCCAGTATTCTGGTCTTCCCAAGGAAGATTAGAGCTACCTGCCGTTTCTGGGAACCGCAATTCATTTCCAGTTCCTGTGAGCACAGGTAATGATGACTCAGATTCAGCATTAACTGGCCATTGAGAACCATACTGATCAACATGGTCACTTTCAGTATACCCGTTAGCAATTGGTTGTGCAGCATCTCCATGTTCATAATTAACCTGATTTTGAGAGGGTTCATTGCTTGTTGATTCTTCAAAAGTGCCCTCTACATATTCCGGTGTGATCTGTTGCTCAGAGTGGGCATTGTATTCTGGTTCATCGAACTGTTGAACGTTCTGCTGCTCATTATGTGGGGCTTCTATCACAAAGTCATCGTTTGAACCGAATAGGTCATCGACAGTTGATGATACTGCAGAAGCTTCTGGATGTTCTTTATGAGTCATCTCCACCTGGTTTTGGAAACGAGATTCATCGACAGGTTCATCGACAGGTTCATCAACAGGTTCATCAACAGGTTCATCAATAGGTTCAGCCAAAAATTCATTAGATGATTCCGCAACTGGAAACTCGGTATGAGTTTCAGCATGTGCCCCATCCTCTTCATATGACGTAGTCGAGGTATAATTGGTGGATTCTTGATTCAAGCGTTCCTCATTGCTCGAGGCACCAATAACAAAGTCATCATTTGAAGCAAACAAGTCCTCTGTATTGGATTCGGTAGCATGATCATGGTTAGAGCCTTCGAGAGACTGTGAGTGTGATTGCTGGTACGACTCTTCAGGGTGCACAGAGAGCGGAGCCTCTTCAACGGGTACCGACGCTTGCGTTGTCCCTTGTTCAAACAAAGCAGGCCCATCACTCACCAATTCTTCACCTCCTCCAACTTGTGAGGTCAATTCCTCAGTAACAGTTGAGACATCACGACCCAGTTCGGTTTCAAGCGAGAGATCATTCTGAGGTGGAGCCCCTGGCGCTGCTTCTTCAACGGGAACGGGATCAGCGTGTCCAAGATCAGCTGTTTCCAACGATTCACCGTTTGCAACACTGCCTGGACCATTTAGTTCTTTACCATTCACCTCACCGCTGAGACCTGCTTCAATATCATCATCCTGGAGGCTCTCTCCTCCGGCATCGGCCACAGTGTCATTATTTGTAGCCTTAGCTCCTTTCTTCTTAGCATTGGCACGCTTCTTAGCGCCAGTAGATTTCTTCTTCGCCATCTGTCAAGATGATTTTGAATTCTACAGAAACAAATACCACCAAGCACAAAGGTTATGTACTTTCAAGTACCGACTGTGTGAATCACAAAGAGAACAGAATCCTAGTAAAGGTGTTAGTTGTATACTGCTAAACCAAACCAATGGAAAGGCGTGAACAGAATCGTTTTGTTGTGTGTTGTTAAAATTGATCTCGGGCCCACCCAACGTCCATTTTCTCGTGAACGGGCTCATAACGCGCATTGCTGGAAATTTTCACCTCATCTGGTTGGGATAGCAACGCATTGGCTGGTCAAAAACGAAAAAAAAAAATTGAGTGTAGTCTTTGTGGCCAACTCTAAGCGTGACCGAGACATATATCATTGGCAAGAGCAGAGTAGACATGGCCGTCGGTGTTATCAAGACCAAGCAGAAACTTGCACCTGAGAAGGAACGTTTCCTTCAGTGTTGCTCTGACATTACGCTTGAGTTGATTGACTCGTTGAAGAGTTCTAAAGAGATTAACCTCAATGGGCTCATCACCAAGAACTCCAAGAAGTACAAGCTCAAGTCCCAGCCGAGATTAACAGATGTCATCAACTCCATTCCGGATCAGTACAAGAAATACTTATTGCCTAAACTGAAGGCTAAACCTGTCAGAACGGCATCTGGTGTCGGTGTTGTTGCGGTGATGTCCAAACCGCACAGATGCCCTCACATCTCATTCACAGGGAATATCTGCGTGTACTGTCCTGGTGGACCAGACTCGGACTTCGAATACTCTACACAGTCATATACAGGTTATGAGCCTACGTCCATGCGTGCCATTAGAGCCCGTTATGATCCATACGAACAAGCCAGAGGTCGTATTGATCAGCTAAAGCAACTTGGCCATTCTGTGGATAAAGTTGAGTACATTGTCATGGGTGGTACTTTTATGTCTCTAGATAAGGATTATAGGGAGGATTTCATAACTCAGTTGCACAATGCTCTTTCTGGTTACAATGGTACGGATCTTGACCAAGCTATCAATTATTCTCAGCAATCTTTGACCAAGTGTGTTGGTATCACGATCGAAACAAGACCTGATTACTGTACAAAGACACATCTTAATGATATGCTACGATATGGATGCACTCGTCTTGAAATTGGTGTTCAAAGTGTATACGAGGATGTTGCCAGAGACACGAATAGAGGCCATACCGTGAAGTCTGTGTGTGAGACCTTTGCCATTGCAAAAGATGCAGGGTATAAGATTGTTAGCCATATGATGCCTGATTTACCCAATGTTGGAATGGAGAGGGACTTAGCACAGTTCAAAGAATACTTTGATAACCCTGATTTTAGAACAGATGGGTTAAAGATCTATCCAACTTTGGTCATCAGAGGTACAGGGTTGTATGAATTGTGGAAAACCGGTAGATACAAATCATACAATGCCAACGCATTGATTGATCTTGTTGCTCGAATCATGGCGATGGTGCCACCATGGACGAGAATTTACAGAGTTCAAAGAGATATTCCTATGCCATTGGTGTCATCTGGTGTTGAAAATGGTAACTTGAGAGAACTTGCACTAGCGAGAATGAAGGACTTCGGTACCAAGTGTCGTGATGTGAGAACGAGAGAAGTTGGAATCCAAGAGGTTCACCATAAGGTCCAACCGGATCAAGTTGAACTCATCAGAAGAGACTACTATGCCAATGGAGGCTGGGAGACTTTCCTATCGTACGAAGACCCTAAACAGGATATTCTCATCGGACTGTTGCGTCTTCGTAAGCCGTCAAAGAAGTACACGTATAGAAAGGAGTTCAATTCTCAACCAACTTCAATTGTTAGAGAACTTCACGTTTATGGCTCTGTGGTACCGTTACATTCGAGGGACCCAAGAAAATTCCAGCACCAAGGATTCGGTACACTATTGATGGAAGAAGCAGAGCGTATCGCAAGGGAGGAACACGGCTCATCGAAGATCAGTGTTATTAGCGGTGTTGGTGTGAGAAACTATTACGCAAGACTTGGATATGAACTTGATGGACCTTACATGTCTAAGCCACTTAAATAACGACCTAATTTGACAGCACGATTACCATGCATGATAAGTAGCCCAACGTTCAATGCCAGTCTAAACTCGGCCCCCGTATAGATAATGCTCATCACTGTGTATGGGTATCGGAAGTTGATGTTGTTATTTGGGCCACGGAAAAGTGCTCACGGAAAAGTGCTCATTGATGGTCAAGTGCTCACGGAAAAGTACTCATTAATAGTCAAGTGCTCATTAATGATCAAGTGCTCATTGATGGTCAAGTGCTCATTGATGGTCAAGTGCTCATTGATGGTCAAGTGCTCCTGACCAAGTTCCCTTGTGGCTGCGGAGCAGCGGACTATGAAAAATATTTTTTAAGTGTGTGTGGGCACAAAATCCAAACACCTGCACAGGTTGGACATAATCATTGTGGCTTCCGCATTTCAAATAGCAACACTGAATCTTTGATTACAAACGCTTTCTTTTTTTCTCTAACCAATCCCTTTTTTACATCTTGATGCTTCGTTTTGCAAGACAATTATCAACAATGGCCCCAATTACTCCAAAACATTATGATTTTCTAGTTATCGGAGGTGGTTCTGGTGGTGTCGCATCCTCTCGTCGTGCGGCATCCTATGGTGCTAAGACGTTGCTCATTGAGGGTGGCCACATTGGTGGTACCTGTGTCAACGTAGGCTGTGTTCCTAAGAAGGTTATGTGGTATGCCAGTGAAGTGGCAAAGACTATCACAGAGGCTAGGGAATATGGATTTGATGTTGATCCCAAGTTGGCTAAGACTTTTAACTGGGAGTACTTTAAGCCTAAAAGGGATGCCTATGTTGCGAGATTGAACGGTATCTATGAGCGTAATCTCCAGAAGGAAGGCGTTGAGCTCTTGTACGGTTGGGCTAAGTTCAATGAGGATGGTCTCGTGGAGGTTGCAAAGAGAGATGGAACCTCAGAGACTTTTACTGCTGATAATATCCTAATCGCCACTGGTGGTAAGCCAATTCCTCCAAGTATTCCAGGTGCAGAGCATATTATCGACTCCAACGGGTTCTTCAAATTGGAAAAGCAGCCAAAGAGGGTTGCCGTTGTAGGTGCTGGTTACATCGGTGTCGAGTTCTCCGGCTTCTTCCACGGATTGGGATCAGAGACCCATTTAATCATTAGAGGTGATACATTCTTGAGAAAGTTTGACGAGAGTATTCAAACCACTCTTACAGAATACTATACAAAGATTGGTGTGAATGTTCACAAGAAGACACAAGTGACATCTGTTGAAAAGCTAGCAGATGGCGCTCTCAAGCTTACATTCGACACAGGCTCCACGTTGGAGGTTGATTCGCTTATCTGGACCGTCGGACGTCATTCTTATCTTGGCCTTGGATTGGAGCACGTTGGTGTTAAAGTTACAGACAGGGGACTGATTGTCGTTGACGAATACCAGGAAACCACTGCGAAGAACATCTTCTCTCTCGGTGATGTCACAGGTGAAGTTGAATTGACACCAGTGGCCATTGCAGCAGGAAGAAAGCTCGCCAACAGATTGTTTGGCCCGGAAAAGTTTAAAGATCAGAAGCAAGATTACGCCAATGTCCCATCAGCTGTTTTTTCCCACCCTGAAGCGGGCTCCATTGGTTTATCCGAAGCGGACGCTGTTGAAAAGTATGGTAAGGACAACTTGAAGATCTACAGATCAAAGTTCACTCCAATGTACTACGCCATGCTTGAGCACAAGTCACCAGTGAGCTACAAGCTCATTTGTGCTGGCCCAGAGGAGAAAGTTGTGGGACTGCACCTCGTTGGCGATGCCTCTTCTGAAATCTTGCAAGGTTTTGGTGTCGCTATCAAGATGGGGGCCACCAAGGATGACTTTGACAGCGTCGTGGCTATCCATCCAACCTCTGCGGAAGAGCTCGTTACTCTCAGATAACTAGCCGCCAGTGGTCATAATCATCGTCGTCGTCGTATTAGTAAGCTTTGATGGCTGGTGTTCATGCGGATTACACTGGGCCAAGTGAAGTTGTCATGTATGACGTTGCTGATGGACCTTCTTGATCGCGAGATCATCGGCCTTTGAAATTTCCCTTGTTTTTTTAGTCTTGTTGGCGGCATGCGCCTGAGAAACACATGCCAGAGCCCACTTACAGCTGAATACAGAACCCTTTACAATAGATATAAAACTCGCATGTTGAACCATCTAACTCACTCCGTTGTATTCCCTTTCTACTCGGAGTTGTAAATACAAGTACAAAGCAAAACAATGACTAAAACAGGCGCAAAACATTTCGAATACATCGTCATCGGAGGTGGTTCTGGTGGTGTTGCGTCTTCGCGTCGTGCAGGATCATACGGTGTGAAGACGCTGCTTATTGAAGGTAACCATGTTGGCGGTACATGTGTGAATGCTGGTTGTGTTCCTAAGAAGATCATGTGGTATGCCAGCAGTGTTGCACAGAAAATATCAGAAGCCAAAGAGTATGGATTCGATGTTGACCCTCAATTAGCAAAGACCTTTAACTGGGGATACTTCACGCATAAGAGAGATGCATACATTGAGAAGCTGAACGGTATCTATGAGCGTAATCTCAAAAAAGACAATGTCGAGTTGATCTATGGCTGGGCAAAGTTCAACAAGGATGGTGCTGTTGAGGTTACCAAGAAAGATGGCACTTGCGAAACTTTCACTGGTGACAAAATCCTTATCGCTACTGGTGGTAAGCCAATTGCCCCAACAATCCCTGGATCAGAGTACATCATCGATTCAGATGGGTTCTTCAGACTCCACGAGCAGCCAAAAAGAGTGGCCATCGTTGGAGGAGGTTACATCGGTATCGAATTCACCGGTCTCTTAAATGGGTTGGGATCAGAGACCCATTTAATTCTAAGAGATGACCAGATCTTGGTAAACTTCGACGACAGTATTAGAGAAACTGTTCTCGGCCATTACGCCGACACTGGTGTCAATATCCATTACGAAACTGAGGTGAAGTCCGCTGAAAAGCTGGATAGTGGTGCTCTTAAGCTTACACTGAGCACGGGCTCCACGTTGGAGGTGGATGCCTTGATCTGGACTGTGGGACGTCGTACTTTCCTTGGTCTAGGCTTGGAGAATGTTGGCGTGGAAGTCACACAGAGGGGATTAATCAAAGTTGACGAATTCCAGAATACCACTACAGAAAACATATTTGCACTTGGTGATGTTATTGGTAAGATCGATCTGACACCCGTGGCTATTGCAGCAGGAAGAAAGCTTTCCAATAGATTATTTGGTCCACCACAATTCAAAGCTCAGAAACAAAACTACTCCAATGTTCCATCAGCTCTGTTTTCTCACCCAGAAGCTGGTTCAGTTGGATTATCTGAAGCTAAAGCTATCGAGCAATACGGTAAAGACAATCTCAAGATTTACCGTTCAAAGTTCACTCCGATGTACTATGCTATGGTTGAACACAAGTCACCTGTGAGTTATAAGATCATTTGTGCTGGTCCAGAGGAGAAAGTTGTGGGTCTACACTTGGTGGGTGACTACTCTTCTGAAATTCTGCAAGGTTTCAGCGTTGCCATCATGATGGGGGCAACCAAGGCGGATTTCGATAGCGTTGTTGCAATCCATCCATCTTCAGCTGAAGAGTTGGTTACCATGACATGATTTAATCTACTGAGTCACATAGGCCTTGAGTACGATTGGAGTTCAAAGAGGGACACAACGTTCATCATAACATTTAAAATACTAGTATAATACATTATATATGACATTCGAAACCAATACTATTTGATACGCTTAAAAAGGGTGATTTCTACGTAGTGCAGTTGAAATAAAGTGTAAGCCTTGCTGTGTATGCTTCGGGGTGGTGAGACTTTCAATTCTACTAAGCCCTGACCATACACACGTGATTAGGGCTTTCGGGAAAGCTTATGTACGGATGTTGTGTGTGCAATTCACGCAGTCACAAATGTCCACACAATTTTCAATTTTCGCAACCTACAAAAAACCACTCTAAATCACTGGTTTAGGAAATATGCCGTTTTCATGACCGACTCACGAAAAGTTGGCTTCGCTGTGTAGTTGAAATTTATTTCGTTAGTACACAATCACCAACTCCAACCCATTGGATATTGAAGTACACGAGCAAGCATGAAAGTATGTTACGGCGCCTAGTATGGGCTATAAGATGGATATCTGAAGCGACTTGGAACACCAGTGAGCCATATTTGTGTGGAATAGGACGTTGTTTACAACCAGAGGGTATTCATTAAAGAGCAAAAGGAAGTTGTGTAGGATCAACGAGAACAAAACACCGAAAAAAAATAAGAGCATAGAGCCATGGGGATCGACTGCTGAGCTATCATCGTCAACTATGTTGACTTGAAACGTTTCTGCAATATCTCTCCTCCAACGAGTCATGGAGATCCACACACACCAAGCCACTACTGGACCACGGCGGACGAATCCACCATCATAGTACCCATCAACTTACTCTCTGTATCACAGTTACTAACTCGCACATTCTAGTTGAACATTGCCTACCCAGCCAACGGGTCCCAAAAGACCTTTGACATTGATGATGACCACCGTTTGCGTGTCTTCTACGAGAAGAGAATTGGTCAAGAAGTTGAGGGTGACTCTGTCGGTGACGAGTTCAAGGGTTACGTCTTCAAGATCACTGGTGGTAACGACAAGCAAGGTTTCCCAATGAAGCAAGGTGTCTTGTTGCCAAACCGTGTCAAGTTGTTGCTCGCTAAGGGTCACTCTTGTTACAGACCAAGAAGAACCGGTGAGAGAAAGAGAAAGTCCGTCAGAGGTGCCATTGTCGGTCAAGATCTTGCCGTTTTGTCCCTTGTCGTTGTCAAGCAAGGTGATGCTGAGATTGAAGGTTTGACTGACACTCAAGTTCCAAAGAGATTGGGTCCAAAGAGAGCCAATAACATCAGAAAGTTCTTTGGTTTGACCAAGGAGGATGACGTTAGACAATACGTTATCAGAAGAGAGGTTGTTAAGGGTGAGAAGAAGTACACCAAGGCTCCAAAGATCCAAAGATTGGTTACTCCACAAACTTTGCAAAGAAAGAGACACTTGAAGGCTTTGAAGATCAAAAACGCTCAAGCCCAAAGAGATGCTGCTGCTGAGTACGCTCATTTGTTGGCTCAACGTTTGCACGAGCGTAAGGCTGAGAGAGCTGAGGTTAGAAAGAGAAGAGCCTCTTCCTTGAAGGCTTAAGTTCTTTATCCAAACACAAAATTAAAAGGCTTCATGTTTTGATTTCTCTTAATCGTATTTACTCCGTTTCTTACTAAATCTATTAGTTGTAATTAGCCGGTTTGCTGCCTTGTAAGTTTGATATGTTTTCAAGTTTTATTCTACTTTATCCTATATATGTATCAAGTGAAGAAAGTTTTGCAACCATCACGCTCTTTATCATCTAACTCTTTGATCTGTAATATGCATCTGTGCACCCAGGTGATCAGTGTTACTGACAACACGAATATCCCATTTATCATCTTTTAAATCTATCACCGTGATGCTCGTGTTGTAAACGATACCTTCAGTCTTACCACAGAGCTTCAACACAGCTCTAATGGTACCCCCATGACTAACAACAGCAACGTTCTTCAATCCCTTAGTTTCCTGTTTCAGTGTTTCGATATAAGCTGATAATCTACTTGTGAACTCCTCTGTGGTTTCACCAAATTCTCTGTAATGTTTACCGTGCTTTTCACCGTGTGCAATGGCATCATCAATGTGCATGCCTTGGATAACTCCCATATGCCTCTCTCTAAGTTCCGGGGTGAAGATGATTTTCTGTGGAGATTCAAGACCATTGGCCAATGTATTTGCAGTGTCCTGGCATCTCTTCAAATCAGATGAGTATATCCTCTCGAATGGGAACGATCTGAGAGCAGCTGCAAGCTTTACAGCTTGTTCGTGTCCTTCGCTATTCAAATCCGTGTTGAGATGACCTTGAAGGATCTTCTTGACATTATGGTCTGTTTGGCCATGTCTAATGAAAAAGAATCTCGTCACTGAAGGATCAGTGTTTGGTGTGATTGCCTGGGTCATGGATGTTATTCTTTCTTATTGTCTTCATGCTAAAACCTCAAGGGCTAAGAGAAACAGCACATCTGATACTTGTGCTAAATGTGATAACGGGGCCACACAGTAACCGCAAGAACCGTGAAGCGTCACGTGGCGCCACGTGACATATCATGTGACATATGTATGTGGCACGTGATATATATCCATACACCAAAGCTGGGGTTTGGAAATTGAACAAGCACGGTGGAAGCCCGCCCTCTATTCCCGCTTTTGTATGGGATGGCGGAGTTTGGTTCGATGTTGGAGATACAGAAGTGTGAAGAATGGGCTTTAACCATTGCGGCGAGGAAGGATTTTCAAACAACGACAACGGCATCAGTCATGGACTTGTAGATCACGATGACTTGTTGATGATGACTCTTTAAGCGATATAAAATTGATGAGGTGTTCCACTTCATCTCAGTGCACGTTAACAGAGCACTACAAACAGCGATCATGATACCTGAAGAGGCTGATAGTTGTTCCGAAACGGTGATTACGCCAGTTGAAGAATCAAAGAGAGATGAACTGAGAAGAACCATATTGGATATATTTCGAGAACCATTCAGAACACCATGGTTTATCACCATTATGGGTACTGGTATGGCATCGACTATTCTGCTCGATTTCGCATATCCAGCACACTGGCTCAAGATCTGTGGACACATTATGTTTGGATTCTGTTCGCTATGCCTTTTGATGACGATGTTGCATTTCGTCAACACGCTTATCAGATATCCGGCTATGAGATCTGATATCACATTCCATCCAATGACTGCTCCCTTCATGGGATGTCTGGCAATGGGGTTCTCTTCCTGGGTCATCTCACTTCATTCAATCTGTAATGGCAAAGCACCAATATTCTTCTACGTGTTGTGGTGGATCTCAAACGTTGTTTCTCTGTATACGGCATGGTTAATACCCTTCTTCTTCATGCAGAGGTCAACTATGAAGATAAGCGACCTATTAGTCACCTTGCTCTTACCTCTGGTGTCTCTTACTGTCACGGCATCTTGTGGCGGTAATATAGTACCTAGCTTACCAGAGAACTTGAAACTCTCTACTACGATTATATGCTTCCTTCTATGGGCAAATGCAATGACTGTGAGTTTTATCTTTCTCACAATATACACCTATAGGCTCTTATTTTACAGATTTCCAGCCAAAGGTGCAATCTTCACATCTTTTATCCCAATGGGATTTTTGGGACAAGGTGCCTTTGCAGTTCAACTGTGTGGTATTAACTTTTACAAGTACACGATGGAATCTCAAGTTGAAGATGACAAAGTTGCACAGTTATTGATGTGGGTCTGTGTATTAGCAGCTCTCTTTTTAGAGGCCGTCGGGTTCTTTATAACGTTCTTTGCATTTGCATCTGTCTTGTCGTATGGCAACCACAAGTTCCACTATGGCTTTTGGGCAATGACCTTCCCATTGGGAACAATGCACCATGCCACGAGGACCACTGGTGAATTAACAGGATGGACAACGTTTACTGTGATTGCCAGTATATACGGTGCAATGTCCGTTTTCTGGACAATCATTTGTATGTTTGGCTCCACTTATGACGTTTATACTTGGTTGTTCCCATCAGCTGATAGTGAAGAGGATTGATCTCGACCATCTGTTATGGTGGTTTTACATGTTGCATTTGACTCATGTCATCTGCATTGTTTCTCTTATTTTTTTTTTGTTTAACGTGACATACTTCTGTTAATTGTCTATTTACAATGAAGTGTAGTAGTCCCATTGGGTCCACATCCAGGCAATGGTCATAGTGGAGACGACAAGAGGACCTGCAAGTCCCTTACCGAGTTTGGCGGTCTTGTAAACAAACCATTCCAGACCAAAGTGTACCAGCGCAATCGAATAACTGGCAAATGTGATTTGGTAGACTTGTGGAACGTTCAAGTAATAAGCTCCGTAGAATCTGATCACACTGGAGATCAACGTCCAAGTACCAAAAGTTCTAGCAGATAAAGGTGTAACCTCTTGAGGTTTATTCTCGTAAACTCTTTGAGTGAGAGCCAGTCCCGAGGTGTAACACTGTACAGAGTTGAAGATGGACACGACGGAGATGAACAACAACCATTTTGGTAAGATTCCTGGTAATTGTGGAATCCAATTGCCAAATGAAGTGATATCAACCATGACTCTTGTTTAGAAGTAAGTTGTTGTTTAGTGTTGTTTGTTATTGTCTGAATAACATTGAATCGCAATGAGTGTTTTGGAGGGAGAAACAGGAACGAATCTTTCCACTAGCCATCCGCGCGCAACACACGCTCTCTCACTAAATTTCGTTCCCGAATAACATCCCCTGATACTCCTATAAAAACACGAAATCAACTCGTATAGAATTTACTGACAGGTGTGTGTTTTTCATTTGTTCCATTGATACCGAAGATGGTGAGTGTGTTATCAATTGGTTCAATTGGTCGTTTGTACTAACAATTCTTGTCCAAGTCGTATGACGCTGCTCTTGATTTGCTTAGAAGATTGAACCCCCAGAACATCACGGAGAATTTGGAAAAGATCATCCATTTGAACCCAGACCTTGCTGAGGATTTGCTCTCCACTGTTGATGTGCCACTGAACATTGCAAAGGACCCAACTAACGGTAAACCTTTCCTCACCTGTGATTACAACAGAGATTTGGACTCCTTCAGATCGCCATGGTCCAACAAGTATTACCCACAGTTGGACGATGACGACTCCCCTTACCCATCTGCAGAGCTTAGAGAATTAGAGGTAAAGTTGAACGATGCCGTTGATATCTATAGAGATCTCTACTACGAAGGTGGTATCTCCAGTGTCTACCTTTGGGATCAGGATGACTCTGTGGAAAGTGGATTTGCCGGTGTTGCACTCTTCAAGAAATCCACAGAGGATAACCAAGGTCTTTGGGATAGTATCCACGTCTTGGAAGTTGAAAAGAAGAGCTCGACAAAGTACCTGTACAAGGTTACATCCACCATCATCCTTGATCTCACCAAATCGTCTAAGGAGAACAGTGTTAAGCTAAGCGGAAATTTGATTAGACAAAACGAAAAGATTGGTGAAGTTGAACAAGGTGATTTGTATGGACACATCGTCAACATTGGTTCGCTTGTGGAAGACGTTGAGAGTAAACTGAGAAACTTGTTACAACAGGTGTACTTTGACAAGACCAGCGACATTATCGGTGATCTCAGAACGCTTGGTTCACTGTCACAGTTAAAACAGGAGAAGGAACAGCACAGTGAGGTGATCAAGGGAATGCAAAGCCTTTGAGGTATGTCACCAACAATTCGCTAGCATCCGCCATGTGTTTAGGATATCACAGAATGGAAGAGCCACTATCACATGATTTCTGATATACTCAATGCATTCCAGAGAGCACAGTGAAATGTATGGCTTCTTATGCTGCCTAGGTCGTTTATCTGATGATCTTCGTATCTGACTCTATATAGAAATCAGTCCATTTCCTCCCCCGTCAAAATCCCAGCTATGTGAGCTATTTAAAGTGGGCTCTTTCCGGTGGTACGACGGCGGTTGCACCAGAAATAAACCAAACCCCATGTTTCTGGCATATTGAATAAACAACAGAGCATATATGCATCTTCTTGCCAAACTACATTTTGTCATTTGTACAGCTTATAAGAATATAAATAGTGTGAATATCAAAACAATTTTTTGTGGGTTTTCCTTTCTTTATATAGGCAAATCTGTATATAGAAAAACTCCCCTTGCAATATGGAAACTATCGAAGGGCGCTTCAAAGCACAACACACATCATCCTTGAATTGAATCAATGCAACAGCACATCAGCATAGGACACGACTGAAGGGCTGATTTATTCCTCCTTCTTGTGGTTGATACCAGTCTTGCTGAAACTGTGCTTGATGTTGTCTTGCAAACCCAACTGGTTAAAGCCAAAGGCAAAGATACCAAGGAGAACAGCAACACCACCAAAGGCACCAAACCACTTGGAAGCTGGGGTCTTACCGGCAGCGTTCATTCTGACGGCAGACTTGGAGAAGGCTCTAACTGGAGTAGCGTACATTGTGCGAATTGTCTTGTTGTGTAGATCTTAGAAAAAAAAAATCCTGTTGATATAGTGTGTAAAACTGAGGAGGGAAGAGAAGAGGAATTTTCTACAGGTTCAACACATGCTACGTAAACTTGCGATCATCCCGGTGCTGTTCATCTGTCGGGGAAAGAACAGTAAAAACTGTATGGTTCGAGACGGTTACACAAAGTGGCCTTATTAAAAAAAATGGTGGAAAATCCATGGCTCCTATTGGGTGACCGTTGTAGACTTCCTGAAGCGGTAATTCCAGCTCAAAAATCTGTATACCTAAGCGAGGAGTGTTTATCCTTCCCGATTGGGTAGTCAACGCCTGCAGGAGAACTTCATCTTGGACAATTCCCGCTTTAGGCTTAACGGTGGCACTTTCCAGCGGGAAATGGCAAAACAAATATATAACAAACCTTAACTGATACCAACAACTCGTCTTAACAGTACCGTTGTTCACCTAGTTGTGTCTCCCTTTGTGATAGTTATATTCAGCTGCTCCAATGTCATACACCGCTAGAACTCTGCTAAGGGCCGCTCCACGTATTGCACTGGCTTCCCGTATTGCCCCTGCTTCACCTTTCTTGGTGCGCAATGCTTTGTTTACCACCACATCTACACATGTGGTGAAGAGCGGCTCATCAAAGGTTGTCGCTCTTGGTGTGAGATTCAACTCTACAAAGGCTGATGAGTCAACACGTCCAACCATTGGCCAAGAAGAGCCACCAAAGGTTTATGAGTATCAACAGATCAAGGATCTGACCGAGCATCCACAGGAGGATAAGATTATTGTAGACGTGAGAGAACCGGAGGAATACCAGGCAGGTGCGATTCCTGGTGCTATCAACATTCCATATAAGTCCACCCCGGGTGCCTTGGACCTATCGCCTGAAGAATTTGAAGAGGCATTCAAGTTCAAGAAGCCTTCAAAGGATAAAGAATTGATCTTTTACTGTCTTGCCGGTGTTAGATCCACAGCAGCGGCAGATTTGGCCCAAATGTTCGGATACAAGAAGTTGGGAAACTACGTCGGTTCTTACCAGGATTGGTCTTCCCATCAACAACCTCAAGAGAAGCCAAAGGAGGAAATTGAGAACGAAGGTGAGAAGGCAGAGGAGAAATAAACCCACTTGATGACGGTCTTATTTACCACGGACAAGAGAATGTATATACACCATATGGAGATCTTCCCTTCCTGGTTATTCTCCCATGTTTCGTTACTACAATGCTTGTTTGCCATCTTCTTTTCTAATATTAAACATATGCATCAGTGATCTTATACACAAGTATCCATACTACATAACATTTAATCTCTAGGTCTGTTGAATTCCAACTGTTTGAACTCTTTACCCAATCTTCTCTTTCTCTTTCTCTCCACAACTTTTTCTCTTTGACTGGCCTTCATGTTATCAAACTTGTGCTTTTGAACAATCTTTCTCTTATCACTCTTCTTGAGGAAGAAATTACCCTTGATTCCTCTCTCTTGCTTATAATTCTTCACAACCTCCTGTTCTAAATCCCTGTTCTTCAATGTGTCTAGCCTCGACCTCAATGATTTCGATTGGTACTCCAAATCCTCAATCTCCCTTTGGCTCAACTTGTTACGTATCTTGGGATCTTTCAGTATCTTTGTAATCTCTGAGATCTCCTGTTGTCTGTATTCATCCAAGAATTTGTAATCCTTACGTACTCTGTTAAGATCAGCTTTACCAAATGCTGTATCGAATCTGATATCTCTATACAGTGATGTTTCGTTCTTGCGATTCTCAAGTCCAGGAATCTGTCTGATCTTTGAAACTCTCCTCTTTGATGATGTCTCCGTAGGAGCATGTTTACTCTTCTTCTTTTTGTTGCTGTTACTCATCTTTGGAGAGTCATGATCATCATCATCGTCTTCCTCATCAAACATGCCGTCAGACATATCACTGAACCCGTCATTTGTAAAGTCATCGCTTTCACTGTTATCCTCTTTTTCAGCAGGCTTTGCAATCTGCCTTTTAGACTCTTTAGACCTGTTAATACTCTCTTTTTTACTAAGCTGATCTTTTGATTTTGTCTTCTTCTTCTTATTCTTCTGCTTCTCTTCCTCCTCCAATTCAGCCTGTGCCCTCTTCAACGCACCAAAGCTGAGAGTTTCCAGCTCGTCATCACTGCTTTGTTCAGAAGGCTCCAAGTACTCAGTGAGGTCATCTTCATCATCACCAAACTGGGGTGCTAAATGTTTCTTTGCCATGGTTAACCTGTTTTTTCTCTTACTATGATAATACAGTAAAGATACATCATCTCTTCTCGCTATAAAATTTTATATGTGTTTCCAGCCTAGAAGCTCATCGTTCTGGGCAGCACTGGCGAGGAAGTGAACGGATAGGTAGCCCTCGTAGGCACAACATGCTAATTAAGGGTAGCTATACTCACATGGAATAATGATTTGGTGATCTGAAGGAATAATTTAGAACCAGAGAACGTAATTGATCCGATATATCCACATATAATATGACAGCTCAGTATGTGTACTTTTCGTCCTTAAAACCTCTCTCACATGCCCGTGAAACCAATAACAAACCTTTTATTTACAAAAAAATATTATATATACATATATGGGCGAGCACCATCTCAATCCATTTGACGAGCATTCAGATTCCTTTAATCAGCTCTCCAAAATCATGCTTGGATGCTATCTTTAATTTGTAGAGCTCTGGAGTGTCTATCCATAATGGCACTAATCTCGCCAAATGTCATCGTTGCAGGGTCAGCATCCAATGTCAGCTTATCCTTGAAAGTAACAGAGAGTGTAGGCTTGGTCTTGTTGTCTGTGATGATCTTATGATCGATTACACAGGCACCTTTCAACGAAGGTGGGATGGAACTTAGGAAGAGACGTGATGCCTTTCCTGTTGAAACGGGGGGTTAGTATTCCAGCTCCAAGAGATCCATGAGAAACAGCACGCACCTTCTTTACCAAGCGGATTGAATCTGATGACAACTTTTGTGAAGTACTTAGTGATCATGGCTTATTGTAAACTGATTAATAGCAGTTGATATGGTTTCACTTCCTCAAGCCGCTGAGAAAAATCGTTGTAAAAGTTCACCGTTTGGCGACGAAAATGGAAAGCGGTGAAAAACTCCCATAACATCCATACACCACTTCTCGAACTACGCTCACGGAGATTAGATATATATATGATTATCAATTAGTAGTACTCGTGATACTATGTATGGATCTGGGTGTTATGTATAGCTGTTGCCTCTTATCATAGCTCATCACGGGTCTGTTTGTTCTTTTTCTGCTTCTTGGAACCCTTTTTCTTTGGCTTTTCACCCTTCAAAATGGCTCTCTTGTACTCTCTATGCTCAACTATGGACTCCACATCGGCGTACTGTGAGATGAACTCAGTAATGCTCGACTTTGACAATGGACCCATGTGTTTTGTCCATTTACCATCGTGGTAAACGGCAAGTACTGCCTTTTCATGGTCCTGGTCGATCTCAAAGACTTCGTATACTTCTTCCTTGTTCTTGGTCAGAGGCAAGTAGCTGAAATCCACAACACCGAGGAAATCAACGGCCAAACTCTTCAAAAATGGGGTCAGTCTATCCTTCTGTGTTAAGACAACACATTTGACCCTTCCTGAGTCCACCTGTGCCCATTCAAAGAGCTTGGTCAACGTGGCAAATCTCTTTGTATAGTTCTTCATACGATCCGTGACAAATTCAACCATTGCCTTAGCCTTTCTCGGACCAAGGTACACCTCTGTCGCATGTGTATATTTCTTATCATTTACTTTATCAAAGGAAACCTTTGGTGGTCTGAAAACAACCAGTGTTGGGAACCCTTCAACTCGGTACTTGGAACATAAAGGCTTGTTCTTAGCCTTATCACAATCCACTGCACCAACAACGGCAATGTCCTGTAGATGTTTACCAGTTTTAACATACTCAGGTTGTAAATTACGGCAGTGTCCACACCATGGAGCGTAGAACTCCACTATAGAGGTGTCATTTGTAAGCACAACAGAGTCAAAGTTGGTTGCATCTAATTCCATCACTGGAGAGTTATCGTAGAACCCCGCACTCACCAGTGTTCCCAAAGCAAGTACCAAAGTGAGCTTCATCGTTAATATCGTTCAAAAACCCTTGTCTGAGACCAACTACCGCCTTCTTTCCAGTGCTGTGTTGATGATGTAAACAGGCAAAAGAGAAGCGATGAAAAGAAAAAAATATGGCCATGGTCTCGGTGGACACCCGGGAAAATGTTAAGACTTTTCCCATCACGCAGGAACTGCATATCACTGATGGCCGAGATAAGCACAGCTGAACAATAGGAAGAGCAAACAAGGAAGGCCATGTCTGTAATTATTGGCCGTCGTTAAGCAGCTGGTGAGCCTATGGTGGGCATGTGGTTGCTGCTGATGCTGTTACTATTGGCTGCTATTTACATGTGCTCGGATGTAGTTGACTGCCTGTTGTTCACTGAGCAGTTTAAGCTCTCCTAGTGCTGCTTAACCAGTGATCAATGCTGCACAACAAAGGCTAATAGGGTAAGGTCAATTGGGGGTATTTTTGGATCAGAAGTATATAAAAGGTTTATCTAGCTGTGTATAAAGGTCAACTGAACCATGTTTCCTTGTAGTCCCTTACTTTTCACCAAGTATGCGCAAGACATTCCCCATGAGTCCCGTCATCCTACTCACAGTCCTAGTCACTAGCGTCCTTGCATCGCTGGACACCAACGTCAAAAAGGTCCCATTGGCCGTAAAAGTTGCAGTGGTATTCCACAATGGCTTCTGTTTCCAGCAATTTGCCCCAGTGAAGTCTATACAATCAATTGACATGCCTACGTGGGTTAAAAGCGGCACCACATGGAACCAACTTGGGTTCCAAACGGACTGTACTGTGGGCGAGAACACTGTTGCCATGGCTCCAAGCGAAACTTCCAATTTGAATATGGCAAAGTACTACATGCTGACTTATACCTCGGGTTACCAAGTGATGGATTATACCGGGTTTCAAGATAATGAAGAGCGTGTTGCGCTTCTCGAGAATTACTGGGCTACGGGGCATATGTTGTTTGAAGATGAAACTATTGCAGCACTGATTGATGACTAGTGGGTGGTGATTACACACTAAATGACTCCAAACTTGGGAATTCGTGTTATCTTGAGTGGTGTATTATTACACATTTATGGTTGTATCTCTTCAATTGAATCATCACAGGTTCCATGATTAACCCCCCACGCACACTTTACAGCCTCCTTGACACAAAAAGAAAAAAAAAAACTATATATACCTCTTTAATATAAACACCCTTCTTCATCACCACTGGTTATACAATACTGCTTGAAACTTCAAAGATATGTCCAAGGAATACGCCTACTACGCCTTTGATTCGCTCGTCTCTGAGCTGAGAGGCTCACCAGCACAGGTGAAGCTTGAAAGCGATGAATCATCACCGTTGTTTGTTACATGGAATAAGAAGGAACACGGGGTCAAGCAACTAAGAGGATGTATTGGAACCTTCTCGGATATTCCACTGACTAGGGGAATTCGTGAATACGCATTGATCTCAGCGTTTGAAGATACGAGATTCACACCAATTACGGAGAAAGAACTTCCCCTGTTGTCTGTGAATATCACTGTGCTGAGAAACTTCACACAGGCATCTAATGCGATGGATTGGACCTTGGGGAAACATGGAATCCGTGTCAAGCTGAGCCACGGAGGACGCTCTTACGGCGCAACGTTTTTACCTGACGTTGCAGTGGAACAGGGGTGGAGTAAAGAGGAAACGGTGGAGCACTGTATTCGCAAGAGCGGATACAGGTATGACTACAACTTGGCTGATGTTGAAGTCATCAGATACGAAGGCATCAAAGTTGGGTGCGATTATGACGAGTACCAACACTATGTATCACAGCTTTGAACATGGTCCCCGTTTAGAATCGTAGAGAGGGAGGAGAAGCATGTGCGTGTGTGCGGGGGAACAGTCCACTATTGCTTGAGAGAGCCAAGTCTCTTGTCAACAATGGTGTTGATCATCTGCTCCAACTTACCAGAAACCTCGCGCTCCATATAGAGGCTAACCTGTTTCTTGATCAATTTGCCCATCACGTCCACCTCAACGTTGACGGTATCGCCAATATGCTTTAAAGGCATCACAACGTTCTCCTGTGTATGTTTGATCATACTAATTCCAAACTGTCCCTTGTCGTAGTTTACAAACGTCACTGTCAAGCTAGTACCATCCAAACAAATAAACCCCTTCTCCACGATATAGTCGATGTACTCCTTGTCTCTTAATTCGAACGAGTAGTTGATGGCATTCTCCTCAGCTTGTGCGTCCACGATGGTACACACAGTATCAACATGACCTTGGACATAATGGCCTCCAAATCTAACACCTCCTCCCACTGCCCTCTCCAAGTTCACCTTGGTGCCCTTTGTCAGAGAGCCCAAGTTGGTACGTCTAAGAGTCTCAGGTATCAACCCCACGGTGAAACTATCACCATCAAATGCTGTAACAGTGACACAGGTACCGTTGATGGCAATGGAGTCGCCAATGTGGGCGTCGCCCAGTACAGGGGACGCGTTCACAATGGTTAGGGTGTAATTACCGTCGTCTTGTTTCGTGAAGAGTTCAACTTCACCAATGTGTTCAACTATTCCTGTAAACATCTCAGCACTGGTTGTCGTTACCACGATGAACTGGGACGAATTGTACTCGCAAAGGGTTCCAGTTGGCACCTTCCCTCTAAAACTTAGCGAGTCGCCACCGCCCTCCGCTGCCTACTTCCCGCTAAGCTTCTGCCTAACTACCTACCGCCGCCAGGCACCGCGTTGGCGTATCCGTTCCCGTTTTATGTGTCGGGCAACAGAAGCGCCAGTAGCGCCAGTAGCGACAGCAACGACAACGCCAATTTCTTCTCGCCGGAGATGAGATCAATATATGGGCCCTTGTTCCCCCTGATGAGTGTAGTGAGAGCGATAACCGCACAACAATCGCATGACTGTATTTGCAGTCCGGCGAAATTATCAATTGGCACCTGTTTCCCCCCTTTATTCTACTGGTTGCTCCTCGTTATGTGTATCAATTGGCTGACCGGATGACCCGTGGTAACGATGCTGCGCACTGCAAGTTTCACCTTTCTATACTCAAGGTTTGCGATGGCTTTAAACTATTTGTAGCAATTTGGGCACCTCGGTATATAGATAAGAAACATGGATTTTGGGGGAATTAACGCGATCTACATCACATGCAATGGTTCTGTAAAGGTTGTTGGATCCGTTGCTGGACCACAGTTTGTGTATAAATAGGGCACTGGGCCCTGCTTCTTTACTGTAGAACTAGGCTCGTAATCACTACACAACGAATTAAACTGTATAGCAACAATGACGTCTTGGCAAGAGATTGCACAGAAGAAGAGAGACTATGTCCGTTCTCAAATTCCAGAGGAATGGCTTCTGGAGGAGATTCCAAAGGATGCCACTAATGCGTACGAGTACCTGAACAAAGTGTTACCAAAGGATGAGACTGAGATCGTCCATAAGTCCTTGTTACAGTTGCAGAAGGACATCAAGGATAAGAAGTTGACCTCATATGAAATCACCAAGGCATTCTGTCACAGGGCTGCGCTGGCCCACCAGCTGATCAACTGCTGTGCAGAGATATTCTTCGACAGGGCATTGACTCGCGCAAAGGAACTGGATGAGTACTATCAAACTACTGGTGAGCTGAAAGGCCCACTGCATGGATTGCCAATATCTCTCAAGGATCAGATCAACTTGGAAGGTTTGGACTCTTCGATTGGTTATGTTTCTTTGGCATTCAAGCCAAAGACTAAAGAGGACACTTCAGTCATTGCAGAGATCTTGTACGATGCAGGTGCCGTTTTCTACGTCAAAACCACCGTTCCAATGGCGATGATGGCTGTTGATACGTATTCAAATTTGTATGGACAGACCGTGAATGCTTTCAACAACAAACTCTCATCTGGTGGCTCCTCTGGTGGTGAATCTTCACTCATTGGATGTCGTGGTGGTCTCATTGGACTATCCACAGATATCGGTGGTTCTATCAGAGTTCCTGCAACTTTCCAAGGCCTGTTCGCCATTAGAGGTTGCACTGGAAGATTGCCATACTGTAGAGTGATGAATTCTTATGCAAATCAGCCAATTGTCCCATCTGTGATTGGACCTTCTGCTCAGAACTTGGAGGATTTGGAATTCTTTGTCAAGTTGATTATCGACTCCAAACCTTGGTTAAAAGATCCAAAATGTCCACCTATCGAGTGGAGACAAGTTGAGCTCCCGGAGAAGCTTACTGTGGGTATCATGAAGAACAACGGGTACATTACACCACATCCACCTGTTCAACGTGGATTGCAGCTCATCGTGGACAAGTTGAAAGCTGCGGGACATGAGGTTATCGAGTGGGAACATCCAATCCCAGTTCAAACGTTGAAGGACAACCTGGCGAAGATCTTTGTCGCTGACGGCTACGGCGAGACAAAGAGGGAAGTTGCTAAGACTGGTGAGCCAATCATCCCACAACTATTAGGATTCTCTGATGATTTGGAAGAGGTCAGTGTAACAGAGCATTGGGAACAAGGCAAGACAAAATATGAAACACAACAAACCTATGACAAGGCATGGCTTGCTAAGACCGGACCTAGCGGGAGAACCATGGACTGCTTTATCTCTGCGGCCTGGGAAACAACATCATATCCAGCTGGTAAGTACAAACCATACCATTGTTCATACACATACCCTGCAAACTACCTCGACTACACCAGTGTCATCATGCCAGTGACGAATGTGTCTGAGGAGGACAACGTTGCTGCAGATTACACCGCTTTAAACGCTGACGATGAGGATAACAGGCAGTTGTGGAATTATGAGCTGTTCAAGGGAATGCCTGTCTGTGCCCAGATCCACTGTCTGCGCTATGAGGAGGAAAAGGCCATCAAGATTGCAGGCATTGTTAGTGAAGCGTTGAAGAAGTAAACAAAGGTGTATAGCCTTAATTGATTTTTATTTTTCAAAACAACACGCATATCTCGGAGTTTAGGCGGCGATAGTATGCTCGGCGTATGCAACGTATGGAAGGTTAACGCGAGGAAGACGTTGAGAATTTGGAGATGATCCCCGGGATTTTTACCCAATAAAATGGGTAACAATTCCGCTTTGCTTTAACTGACTGCTAATGTGAAGAGATAGCGATGATGTTGAAAGCGTTAGTTTTAGATATAAAAAGGGAGCACGAAAAAAAAAAGTGAGTCGATAATTCTCACTCCCTCTTCTGCCCTCCCACTAATCTCACCCTACTCATTGTAAAGATCACTCGAACTTGCCCCCCCCCGCCATGAACGGAGTTGTACTTACGCTTTGGGATTACGTCTCATTACATCCACTGACCACGCTCGTCACATCGTTGACGATCATTGCTTCGTTTTATCTGGTGATTTATCCATTCATCTTGAACCCGTTATCCACTCTACCAGGTCCTTTCCTGTATAAGATCTCCTCGATCTTTGTGCTGAACGATCAACGTATCGAGAGTCGTAATGAGAAGTTGAACCAATGGCATAGAGAATTCGGCCCTGTCATTCAGATCGGACCTAATGAGGTGTCGTTGGCCTCAGTCGACTATATGAAGCAGATCTACATCAAGCAAAACATGCCAAAGACGTCGTTCTACTTCCAGTTTATGAACTTTGGCGAGTTGAATGCCTTCTCCATCATCGACACAGATCGTCATCTGAAGAGAAAGAGAATGATGGCTAAGCTATACACCAAATCATCGGTATTCGCTCATGACTCACAGGCCCACATCAATGCAAAGGTTCAGAACTTGTTGAGCTTTGTATCGTCATCTGTTAATGCGCCAATGGATGTCTATCAGATGTTCAACTCTCTAGCAATGGACGTCGTGACATACTACGAACTCGGGTCCAAGTTTAGCACTAATCTACTCCTGGATTTGAAACAGAGAAAGATCATTGAAGCCTTCAGAGCTTCTTCTTCGATGTGGTTCTACACCACACTCTTACCTTCGCTGTGGTCCTGGGCTGCTGATAAGAAAACTGCAACTCTCTCTGGTCAATGCCGTGATTGGGCCAAGTCAAAGTTCCTCGAGGCATATGAAGACTTGGTGGAAAATGGTGATACTGGTGAACCTTCTCTTGTGAGAACTTTGTATGTCAACGGTGTAACCAAATGGGCAATTGGATCAGAAGTGTTTGATCATGTTGCTGCTGGCCATGAGACCACGGGTGCATCGTTGACATATTGTACTTGGGAACTATCAAGACCTATGAATCAACATATACAACAAAAGTTGTATGATGAAATGGTTGGAAACTTTGGTGAGACACCATTAGAATGCCTTCCATTGGAAGTTGTTGATAAGCTTCTATACGTTGAAGCTGTGATCCTGGAAACTACTCGTTTGCATGCAGCTATTCCAGGTAGTGAACCACGTTGTGTTGTGAAGGAATTCGTTGTTGATGTCAACGGCTCTAAATTCACCATTCCAAAGGGTACCACTGTATCTGTCCAGCCATGGTCACTTCATACTGATCCAACAGTCTTTGCAAGTCCTGAAAGCTTTATCCCTGAGAGATGGTTGAAGCAAAGCGATGAAACTGACGACTCCTTTAAGCAAAGACTTCAGTTAATGAAGTCCTCATTATTCACCTTTGGGCAGGGAAATAGAATGTGCTTGGGAATGCACCTTGCCATGACTGAGATGAAACTCTGCATTGCCCAATTGTATTGGAGATTCCAATCAAAGATCAGTCCACAGTGGTGTAAGAATCTTACAGAGAAGCCTCCAATGATGGGTAATGTTCATGGTTGTAAATCATCTCTAAGCGATGTTGAAATGATGAGCATGGCAGATAGTTATACATCTAGGCCAATATTCGATGAGTGTTGGCTTGAATGGAACGTTAGATCATAGATCAATCATATATATTAGCCATTATACATTACACTACATAAACTACAAAGGCTAACACTGAGTCAAAAAAAGAGAACTAAGAACATCAAAACTCGTAAACAATTAAATGATGAGAACAAAAGTTGACTACACACGAATGCAGTATACTTTCTTCTGTATGCCCACTGGGAGTGTGGAAACTGTGTTGTAAATAATGTGTGGTTTTTCTTTCTTGTAACGTTGCAATTCATGGGATTTGTTGTGATTCTAATGCTTTGTTGGATCCTGACGTTTCAAAACCTCAACAGCAGGTCCCAACAATCTTTGGAAACCTTTCTTATCCAATGTAGCAACTTTCAATTCCGTAGTTGCAACGATACTTGCCTGTCTTGGAAGATCGTTCAACAGAGCAACCTCACCAAAGTAATCACCTCTTTTCAAATGACTTACAACACCTTCACCCTCCTTAACAACATTGGCCTCACCACTCTCAATGAGATAAAAGTTCTCACCAACTTCACCCTCTTTGATAACGGCACTTCCTGGTTTATATGTTTCGGTTTCCAGGGCATCTGCAAGCTTAGAGCGTTCATAAGAGGATAAACGTGATAACACAGGAACTTCCTTAAGGAAACTCTCATAGAGTTGTCTCTTTCTAGAAGTTTTCGCCAACAAGATCCGTCTAAAAGTGAGTCTATCCAAGGCCCAAAGCACCAGATCTGTCTCAGCGAGAGCAGTGGCAGCTCTTGGAGAGTTATACATGAGTGCCAATTCACCAAAACTTGAACCTGGGCCAGATGAGTTCACCTTAACTCCATTCACGTAAAAGCTAACTTCACCAGATTCAACAACGTAAAAGAAATCACCTTCATCACCTTGTTTAATGACTTCAGAACCAGCAGGCAGTTTAACCTCTTTCAATGCACCAATCACAGTCCTCAAAGAATCCTCATCTAACGAACCAAATAAAAAGTTCTTACAAACAGAGTTACTCAATCTTTGTAATTGATCTGCTGATTTTGCAATCACAGGAGCATGCCAGTCATCCTTGATTCCGTGTGGATTCAAGGTCTCTGCACTAACACTTGTACGTCTGTTGGCGTTGAAGGCCAATGGCAAATTAACACCTTGTGGTGCTGCAATGGAACTTCTTCTGAAAGGTTGCTCTACAGAGGCATGTGGATCCACAGTGGCGGTGCCACCGCCACCATGTGAGCTTCCAACGTTGAAATCTGACTTGAAGATACCACTTGGTGCCTCATCTTCATCCCTGGCATGTGGATCGTTATCAGTGAAAGGCTGGTTAAACAATAACGGAGCCTCCTTCTCCACAGGGGTGCTCTCAACACCAGCGCTCTGTGGAAAAATGTCAATTCCTTGACTCTTCAGCTTGGGAGCTTGTGCCCATGCCAGCTGACGTTGCTCCTCTAGTCTCTTTTGGAAATAATTGGCGCAGAATTGCAATACATCCTTAGGAGCCTGGCGTTGTACCTCTTTGTTTAGCTCGTTGAGCTCATTCACATATTCCTTTGGTAGAGTCATCTGATCGAGGGGGGAACAAGCAGCCGTCAAGAGTACCTATAAAGTGTGTATGTGAGATATGTGGATAAATAGCTGTGAATTGCCGTACAGATATTGTCCAATTGGAATTGTTGATGTCAATTTCAATCGTAATTAATTCTCCTTTACTGTTGTGTTTTTATGGGTTTCTGGGCGGCTCTTTTTGAAGGGGCAAGGCAGAGGAAAAAGAAGCATCCACGCACTTTTTGCGGAAAGAGGAGGAGACGGAGGGCCCCCCCTAATCGTTACGTAAGCGTGGTGCGATATATGTGCCGGGGCTTCGTAACCATTGGCGCTGTTGTACTATGGAATTTTATCAACATTGACGGTTGATTGTTAGAATGATATTAGGAAAAATAGGAAATGGGGATTCAAGATCTGTCCGAAATTTATCAGATACTGTATTTAAGACTCACACTAAGAGATATATAGAGATAGAACGGTTATTCCTGGATAATTCCTGAGATATAACCATTTATAGATTTGTGTGGTATAAATGGAAAAACGTTATAAAACTACTTATATCTCTACAATAGAACAACATTTGGGAAACCTGGTTCTAAGAAAAGGTAGAACTGATATACAATGTCATATATACCAGCTTTCAGTCTGATTTTATTGGTGGTTCTTCCAATATAAGTCAGGTTGTGTTGCTTTTTATATATAGTTCTGGTTTCTTTTCGTTGCTCGAGCAACAGAGAACAAAATGTAAGGATGTTTTCAATTTCTGTAGGTATTGTTTGCATTTTGAATTATTATCAACACAAAATGACACAAAACCAATACTTCTTTATTCATAAAATTAGAAAGATCACGGAAAAATGTGCTCAAGTTTAAACAAATCTACGAATGGCTAATCCAGAATCACAGCGGTAACTTCAAACGAATGAAGGTAGGAGACAATAAGATGGTGTAATAAACATTGAGACAGACTAACTGCCCTGATATCAGAACCACCACCAGAAGAACCAGAAGAGTCACGAGAAAATTTATCACAACAGCCACTATTACTTGAAGTTGCTAATGGGAATACTGCTGATAGAATAAAAAGTAGATGAAGAAATTCGATACGAGTAGCGGAAAGAACATTGGAAGAAATTAGATGTGACAGCGCTTTTGCTCAGAATTTCAGCCTTGAACATAACAGTAAAAGATACTTCAATCTCAATGAGTATAAAGGGAATATCTACAGGTCGCTTCGCTGTTATCAATACTCTGTGCAAGAGAGAGTGTTTTTTTACCTTCGAAATGTTCTCTTTAACACATGAAGGACGGAATATATCCTTTTCATACTAATGGGATTTAGTTTAGTATCGTTGCAACCATCCACACGCTTGCGATCACATTTACGAAATCTTACGCTACAGTTTCAGAAAGCTCTTTTGGGCGTTGATTTCGCTAGTTTCAATTCATGCTATAGACAACAGACCAGGTGTTAAAGGTCTAATTTCACACAGGTTGCACAGCGCAAGTTGATAACCAAGGTAGCGGTGATTTGAGATTTACGAAAACGTTAGCGAAGGTTCAAATCGCATTCACTGTACCGAAGTATTAGAGATCAACTTGTATATATATACCCAGTTCAGAGGTATATATTCCTGTACTGGATATTCTATACTACAGGACGAGCTCTCCTACTCTAACCATGAGATCAGGAACATCAGGAAGATACCGACAAGAATAAAGAACAGTTGGGAAAGGCACTTTGTGAATTCTCCAAATCTCGTGCTGTTGGTTTCCAACTCGAGTATCTCAGGTATGACACCGACAGTTGCGATGTAGAGGAATCCACCTGCTGTGAATGGCAGTGTCAGATCACCGGTCGTCACTGTTGTACCAAATAGGCCTGGAGAGACGTTACCAAACTCAACAACCTCGGTAGATGAGAGTCCATATGTCTGGATAAAGATCCCCAAGAAAGTACCAACGTAGGCCCCAACAGCAGTGAGGAACTGGGAGTTCATGGCCTGCCATTTGGTGAAGCCACCTTGGATCAAAAGGGCAAAATCACCAACCTCGTGTGGGATCTCATGGAAGAACACGGCAAGACACGTTGTTGATCCCACGGACTTGGAGATGTAAAAAGAAGCCGCAATGGCAAGACCGTCGGTGATGTTGTGTGTAAAGTCGGAGATCAGGTTCAGGTAGGCACTTGTTTTCACACTGGCGTTTGGATTGGCAATTACCGGTTGATCATCGTCGGTCTTCTTATGTCTTCTAACCTCTTCATCGGAAGGAACAGCAGCATGGGAATGGGAATGCGTAGATTCATGGCCTTGTTCATGCTCCAAGATTCTCAACGACTTGTCGATAATGAAGAAGATAAAGAATCCAACAAAGATGAACAGTCCGAGGATGGTATTTCTCTTCTCATCAACAAGGACAAAAGAGGCCTTTGAATGGTCAACAGGCTCTCCCACAAAGGTCTGTGGTAACAAATGAAGAAACACATCACCCAATAAGCCACCAATGGCAAAGCTGATCAAGAGGGAAAGCTTAGAAGGGTCAATGGAAGCTGGAATGAACCCCAAGATCAAATTTGGTGGACCGGAGATGTAAGTAGTGGCCAGCAAAGCGTTATAAGCTGGGTTCTTAAAGGGGAAAAGTTTTGAAAAGAGGTATGAAATCATTGATTCTCCTTCTTCTTCTTCATGTTCCAGGGCTAATTGTTCATTGATATCCTTTACAACAGCACACTCTTGAAGTTTGGAATCAAGTACTTGTAAGTTCAAGTCTCCGTTAGAGTAGTACAGAGGTTCAACAGTGGAAATCTCCTTCTCTTCACTGTGCACCTCCCTCAATGCTGCTTTTGGTACATGGGCAAAGGCTCCTAATGAGAGACCAAGGGTTATAAACACGTTAAATTTCATCCTTTAATGTCCCTAAAGTACTCGTGGATTTATTAATATTGAATTGTGTGTTTCAGCACTTGAAATTTCATCTCCGGTGATTTCTACCCCCCCCCCGCCAGAAAAAAAAGAAAAACACCTGTTTCGTATGTAAAATGTTCACCAATCAATACAATACATTGTTTTGTTTTCTTTATTTCAACTGCATTTATATAGTTACAAAGTTGATTCATAGTTTCCAATATTGGAACTCCTCTGGTGATGATTGACTCACAGGAACAACCTCTTCTGCCTTTTCCACTGCTTCTTTATCCTTTGAGTCCTCATCTATGGTTTCTTCAACTGGTTTTGTAGCAATGACAGAAACTCTTGGTGCTTTACTAGCAATAATCACAGCTTCTTCAGCTAGTTGACTGCCAACTTCAGGATTCTCTGCTGCTGCTGCCTGTGTCAACTTATTACGTACATCCAAAGCTTGCTTCTTCAATGCCAATCTGTCAAGTACAACATCTTTACGCTGTTGGGCTAATTGTGCCTTTTCTTGATTCAGTTGCTTCTCCAAGAGTGAAATTTTACTCAACTTGTGCTCAATCTTGGAAATCTCCAAGTCAACAAGGTTCTTCAACAAATCTGCAGATTCCTGCTTCAAAGTTTGTTGTTCAGCCTGTGCACCTCCAACGATGGATCCCACAGTAAGTTTAACAGCCTTTTGGACGTCCTCATCGTTCTCCAAGAAATCCCTTGAAGCCAGATCACTATCCAAATTTTTGATCAAGAACTTTATCGTCTTAATAACAGACTCATTGGTTGAATCTGTAGTGGGTTTTGCTGTGGTGTTTTGTTTCTTAACATGTTCGATGGATCTCACCAAATATTTGTCTTCAATAGGTAATTGGATAAACTTTGTGATACACTGTTCTTTAGTCTTTGTTCCAACATGACCAGAAATCTTATCCCAGTTATCTTCAAACATTTCAATACCTTCTAAGAGTAACAACGTCTCTTGATCTGTCCATTTAGAGGCAATGTTATTTTTACTGATCTTCTCCAATCTCACAAAATCAGCACTTGTAAAATTTGAACCGAAATGGCCCTCTTTAAAAGCACGAGATGATATGTAACCTTTGGTTTTCAAATTGTGATATCTAACATCCGTTGAATCATTCCCTGTAACGCTACATGTAAACGATTTGTTTGGAACACTTGTAGCTCTATCACCATTGCTAAATGACAATGCATCGTGTATAGAGTCAAAGGTGTTTTTTCTCAGCGCCAAATTCAAAGGATCCTGGGAAATGGAGTCTTCAGTAACCACCGTAGTCTTAACCTCATCGGTATTATCAGTCTCTGAAGATGGTTCATGTTTCACAATCTTTGCTCCTTGGGGGATAAAGGGCTTCAATCCATCTGGAGTGTCGAGTATTATTTGGAAATGACCAGTATATTGTGGTCCAACAAGAGATGGCTTGGTCTTTGGGTCAATTTGATAATTGATCAACCCCCATTGCTCCAAAAAGGCATGTATACGGATTATCGATGCAACATCAGCAGCAATGTTTCTTCTTGCCGCTGTAACCGTGAGATATTCCACAGGGTTAAGTCTGAAAGTGTTTATCATAAAGTTTCTGATATCCTTATAGATCTTATCCGTTTTGAACCTCGAGTTATTGTTGAAGAACTCTGGAAGTGATCTCTTTTCAATCTCATGAATATCATCGATGGAAAACCATGCTGCAAAAGCTGGAATGATCACAGGTTTAGTCTGACGAGCAAGGTAGACCTTTGCCTTCTCTTCAATCTTCTTCGATTCCGCAATATAATCAATCTCTGGTGATTTTTCTGTTTCACCTTCATCTTCTTCATGTTCACGATGTGTTTGTTCTCCTTCAGTCACCGGTGTTGAGACGCTCTGTTCGGCGGCATCCGTCATCTCAACATCTTGATCTTGTACATCGTTACTGTGTGATGCTGGATCAGTGGCAATAGACTCCTCTTTAATCTCTGGTGTTGGCATGTTGATATTTTCCTCCGAATTATAAACAGAGCTCTTTTTCCCCCTCGTTCAAAGGAGGCGGTAAAGTGGTGATGGAAGTTAAGTGGGAAATATAAAAGCAGCCCTTAAGCAAAAGCAACAGATTCCTTCTCTGTGAACGTTTCCAACGGAGTCAATTTCCCAGTGTAAATTATTCGGTTTTCCCCTTTCTTTCAAACGGAGATTCCGCTTTATTGATGTTTGTTTATTTGTTTTTATTTTGTTGTTATTTAAAACGCGTTGGAAATTGGTTTTGTTTCTGTGTTTCTTTTAAAAAAACGGCCAACGACGGTTTTGTATGATTGGGTTATTGTTGTTTTTTTTTTCAACCTTTTTTCACAGTTTTCGCGAAATTCGCGGTCTGCACGCTTCCTGGTGCTCATATTTACGCTGGAGTGCTGACGATTACGGCGGTGGGCCTTGAGCGACGTGAATGATACACGCGTCTCTAAGCAGGAAGAAGACAACGCGGTAGTATATTACACCAAGTGAACAGATCAGTGTTATAGTTGGTGATATACGTGGTTAATAACGTTGTGTAGTCATGACGAGAGAAAATGAGTTGTCTTCCTCCCCCGAGGCCCGTGAGGATGAGATAGTGGATGAACTCATCAGGGAAGAACGATTAGAGCAAGATCAAGATGAGCAGAAGTACAAGGAGTTTGATAATCTTGATTACAACTTCAAGCTTGAGAGGTTACAGAAGCTGGTACAACAATCCCAGGTATTCTCTAAGATCATTGGTGATACGTTGTTGGAGAGTGTGCTGGAAAAAAAACAGCAAGAGGGAGATCAAGGTAATGATTCTAAGACTAATGTTGAAGAGCCTTCAAGGAAGAAGACTAAAGCTTCTTCCTCAAGAAGAAAGAAACTCGTTACAGATTACTTCCCTGTAAAGGCTAAAGTCAGCGAGAAGACTGTGGCCACGAAGGAAAAGATCAATCAGGTGAGGGAAAGTATCTCCATGGCGCAACCTGCGTTGGTTACAGGTGCCCAAATGAGAGAATATCAGTTGGAAGGAACTCAATGGTTGATTACTCTGTATGAGAACGGTTTGAACGGTATTCTTGCTGATGAAATGGGGCTGGGAAAGACATTACAATGTATTGGACTTCTTGCGTTCTTATATGAAAAGGGTGTGAAGGGACCTTTCTTGATCACTGCACCTCTATCAGTTGTAGGTAATTGGGTCAGTGAGCTAAAGAGGTTTGCTCCTTCACTTCCAGTACTAGGGTACATTGGGTTAAAAGATGATAGAAAGGCTCTGAGAGATGAGCACTACACCTCTCGGAATGGCTTCAACGAGGCTATTGTTGTCACAAGCTATGAAACTGTGCTCAGAGACTTTGAGTTCTTCAACAAAGTTGATTGGAAGTTTCTCATCGTTGATGAAGGCCATAGGTTGAAAAATATCAACTGTAAGTTAATTAGGGAATTGAAGAGGTTGAAAACGCAAAACCGATTGCTATTGACTGGTACTCCACTTCAGAACAATCTAAATGAGCTGTGGTCTTTGTTAAATTTCATCCTTCCAGATATCTTTCAAGATCTAGAACTGTTTCAAAGATGGTTTGATTTCAGCTCTCTAACAGAATTGAAGAAAGACACAGATGACTCGACAAAGAAGATGATAGATACCAAGATCCAAGAGACTCTGGTTCAGAATTTACACTCCATTCTTAAACCATTCCTATTAAGACGTCTGAAGAAAACCACCCTTCAAGACCTTGTTCCTAAGAAGGAGTTCATAATATACGGGAAACTCACCCCAGACCAAGATAAGATATATAAAGCTGCTCTGATGAAACATTTGCGAAAAGAAGTGCTCAAGTTTGCGCTGAGGCAACGTGTCCAGGCTGAACAATTGAGCATTGATCAGGAAACCCTTGAGACTTTTATCAAGGAGGAAATGGATGGTCATGGACAAGGTAGATCTCTGGAACATGATGATCAATTCTGGAGAAGCATAGGTAAAGAAGCATTTGTATGCCCTAAGGGCATCTCAAAAAAGTTCAGTGCTCTTTACAACGTGTTGCACGGGTGTGTTAAATGGGTGGATCAAAAGAAGATGAACAATTTGATGATGCAACTAAGGTTGATCTGTGATTCTCCCTACCTGTTCTACTATCCTTGGGATAATGAAAACGATATGACACTGGATATTCTGCTCAAGAGCTCTTCCAAATTACAACTGCTTCAACAATTGTTGCCACGGCTGATTGAACAAGAGCACAAGGTGTTGATCTTTTGCCAGTTCACCACCATGATACCATTCCTCCTAGATTTCTGTGATCTGAACGGTTTCGGACACTGTTACTTGGAAGGGTCCATGGATCAGCTCGAACGTGAACAAAATATCAACTCCTTTACCGAAGATCCTGAAAAGCAAGTGTTCATCCTAAGTACACGTGCTGGCGGACTCGGGTTGAATCTTGTTGCTGCAGATTCCGTTATTCTCCTTGATTCCGACTGGAATCCACAGGTGGATCTGCAAGCGATGGACCGTGTTCATAGAATTGGACAGGTGAACCCTGTGGCCATCTACAGGTTCATCACGGCCAATACCGTTGAAGAGGTGATTCTGGCAAAGGCTGATTCCAAGAGAAAGTTGGAGAAGCTAGTTATCAGTATGGGTAAGTTCGAAAACCTCCAGAGGCTTATGAGACAAGATAACTCCTTACTCGGTACCACTGAGAAGAAAAGAGAACAAGCTGATATAGCTGCAGAGTTGAAGAGTCTGTATGAGGAGGATAAACTTACTGGGGTAAGTGCATCTGTAAAGGACAACACGCTGACACAGCAGGAACTCGCTGTTCTCTTAGACAGATCGGATAAGAGCTATAACAACACCCCTGATTTCTACAACAAATTTGAACACGTTCAACTTTTCGAGACAACCTCATCGCTGCAATGATCCTCAGTATCCTAAACCCAATTACGTCTAAACCACACGTGTATGCAACCATTTCGACAAGCTTTATTCCCGGAAACATTCGCTAAGAGTAAGGATAGCGCATCAGATATCTATCATTCATCTTGTATCCAGGTCTGAGATGAGCTTTCGCCTCTTTGATTGGGATGGGTGTTTTCTCTTTATGGCGAATAATATCCATTTAGCAAGGACTTTGACGCTGTGGCTATAGAGCAATACTAGTGTTAAATACAAAAACAATGGTTATTGGAGTATATAAACTGCGTGGAATCGGGCTATGTGGCGGCTTGGTAGGCTTGATTGTGTTGTATTTATGCTAAATATGCTAGCGCCCTGTCAAATTTCAATTTATGCCATTTTTGTTCCCGTCAAAAAATAGCCGCCAGGGAACAAAATGGAACAATTTACCACAAAATGGCGCTTTTTTGAGCAGCTGTTTGTTTACGTTCGTATGCTCCTTGTGAAGTACGTGCATGGCCCTTACGTTAATCTCGGCCATGTGGTCAATTAGTCGATCCGCCACATTGGTTTACTCAGACGTGATTTGCTGGTAAAGTTTCTACGATCATACGTGAAGTCATCTGTAGAATTTCCCCCCGTGGTTACATCTTCTCATTGGTTTCCGTGGGCCTCTTAAACGTTTACGGCTGAAAAACGTGGGTCTCTCAACCACAGGGGGGGGGGGCACAAAGAAAAATCATTCAATCCTGGCTGGAACCAATGATGATGGAATTGGCATTAAGATCAGCTATAACGATCATATTATTCGGACAGGTGTTTCAAATCGACCTGTGATCCTTCTAAAGACTATACCACCTTCAGTATAAAAGGCGCCAGATGGAATCTATCGGAATGGGAGCGGACAAGGGTGATGACTACGAACCCATCTTGGTAGCAGTTGACAATAAACGAGGCGGTAGATACAATAACCTGTACAAAATGCTTGCACTTTCCTCTTTTATGTTGATTATTTTCACACTGTTGTTGAATCACACTGGAGCTGCTCCGATTGGCCAGAGTGGACATCTTCAGGTGTATTCAAACAACATCAGATTTGCTACAACGACCCCCGGTGTTAAAGAAAAACCATGGTCTGATCGTAAGCACGATGTAGTTCAGAGTATCAAGTTCTTTTCCTCGAGAGGAAGCACTGTCGTGGGCTTACAAGAGGTTCTGAAGAGCCAATTGGACGATATCTTGGAGTTATTGGGTGGTGATTGGGCATACTATGGTATTGGCCGTGATGGTGGTGAAAGTGGTGAATACTCTCCTGTGTTGTACGACACTACTCAATTCACACTGCTTGATTCCAAGACCTTGTGGCTCAGCGAAACACCAGATGTTCCCTCCAAGGGTTGGGATGCAGCTCTACCGAGAATTGCAACGTTGACTCGATTTAAGACTAACCGTGAAGGTTACACTTTCAACTTTTACAACACTCATTTGGATCACTTGGGAGTTGTTGCACGTGAAAAGTCCATGGCCTTGATTGCCAATGTTAAATGGCATGATGGTCCAATTCTCTTGTCTGGTGATTTTAACTCACCTCCAACAGAGGAGGCTTACAAGGAGATCTCAAAGTATTACAGTGATACCCGTTTAGTCAGCAAGCTCAAGTACGGGTTCACTGGCACGTATACGGGCTTCCAAGATGAAGCTGATGTGACTATCGACTTCATCTTCGTCAAGGCGTTGGAATCTGACTATTATGGAGTGTTGCCAAATGGCTTTGAAGAATTCAAGTTCAGTGATCACAGACCTGTCGTTGCTGGGTTCAAATTGCAATAAGATGATGATATAGTATGACTTGAATGATGACCACAGACACTTTTTTTATCTCATGAATTTACGTCTCTTCCTATGTTCATTCCACCAATGTAATCAACTACAACGTTGGATCCATTAAATTACGGTGTACAGGTGTTATATGACATAATCTCGTTCCCCTGGAAGTTGAAAGTTCGATGATATCATACCTGAGGTGAATCACGGTGGTGAGACAACATTGTTTCCTGTATTGTACTTGTTCTGTGTGTGTTTTAGGGATGAAGCTAGAATGTCTTGTTTCTGATGCTTACAGAAATGGAGTATTGAGAGGGGTTGCTAGGAAGACAAGATGTTAAACTTAACAGCTTGAGTTCCTTTGGTACTGGCTCCATTGGTATGACCCAATCACTCAATCTCACGTTCCTCACTTTCTCAGCATTAATGCAATGTTTAAAAGAGCAGTAAATACCCCAGATGAGGTAGAGTTCACAGCTCTCTGTGAACTACGCACATTGTGTATTATTTCCCAAAGTGCATCTCCAATCCAAGTTAGGGATAATATATGACATCAATAATGGATAGCACGATCATTCAAACAATAGTAGATCGCAAAGTGGTTTGTTCACCCCCAAATAAAGCTCTATTAATTGGGCTTAAAGAACCATACACACTTCAGTCAGGTCTAACCGCCCGGGTATCAAATCACACACTCGCCCTAGCTCAGGCATCCAAAACTTCACCAATCTTCACCAATCTTTGCACAGTGTATCTACAACACTGTTCAATCCCCAAAATGGAACCATATTCCCCCATATCCGCCTCCAAATAGCATCTGTCGTTATCAAACACCATCATCATGCTCATCCCCCAGTGTACTGTACTTTGCTAGAACTCGGCCGCATGATATCGTTCTGACAGTTACGCTGTACCGCACATTCCCCGTGTAGTTCTCAGACCGCTCTGTTTTGCGTGTACCTGGTAAAGTGGGAGCCCTAAAGTGCACGAACACCCGAACATACATACTAAAATCCCTGTCAAAGTGGGAGTGCGGAATGTCATGATCAGGGCTACGAAAATTTTCACAGTCACTTAGCAGTCACTCAGCCAATGTTTGTTTACCTTCTCAAAACATCAACACATCACATCTGATAAGATCTGGGGTAAAGCCTATACACTGTCTCTATAATATCAAGGAATTGAACGGGGGACAGCACATCACGCCAACAGATTACAACTGGAACAAAGCTTGATAAATTCAGGGTGAGGGACTGTTGCTGTCTGCTTTCCACAGGGAGCCACCCACCACAACCAACCCACATTTTACAAATAACAACAACCCTTATCAGTAGATAGGAAGCCATTGTGAGATTGAAAGTTGTTGGAGCAGTATGTCAAACGAGGAAACACACGAGTTCACTGAAGATGACATCGCATCTGTTGTTCAACAGGCTATGGAGGGCCTAGTTGAGAGCCAACTTGGCCCTGATGATCAACAAGTTCAAAATCAAAACAATGAGGTTGATGAGTTCGAACAAGAGATTCAACGGCAATTGGCGGCCCAGTTTCAAGAAAATATCACTGGTAACCATGGAAATGATCAAATAGATGATGAAGTTCAACGTACCATTGCTGCTGTTGGGACAACTGTTGATTCAACTGCTGCAATTGACTCTATTGCTCAGCCTGCGGCTCAGGAAACGAGCAACAATAGTAATGAAGGTGCTAATGATGTTAAAAACGGAGATGATGGCTTTGCTAAAGAGATTGAACGACAATTGCAACAACAGATGGAAGAAGAGATGGCAAAACACGCTAGGGAACAATCAAAACAACCTGTTGAACATAATACCCATGTGGATGTTGCAGCAACGGCTATCGACTATGAACAAGAGTTGACGCGTCAAATTATGGATGCACTTGATGATAACAGCAATACATCTACAGATCAGCAAGATGTCGATCAAATCTTGCAGGCAATCAACGCTGCTGATGCAGTCGTTGAGGAGTCTAAGCAGACTCATCCTGACTCCACAGTTCAGACTGTACAATTTAATACCTCTAATTCGACTCCACAGCTAGAACAGAAGGGTCAAACTCAACAAGAGCAAACAGTGGCTCAGCCAGAAGAAGTTGACTATGAAGCACAACTTCAAAAGCAAATCATGGATGCCTTCGCCGCTGCTGAAGATAGTCACAGTTCTCAAGTGAATGTTTCAGGAGCTCAAGAGAAGCAATCTTCAAATCAAGATGGGTTTGGTGCTGATTTCGAACAAGAACTTCATAATCAAATATTACAAGCCTTCAATGAATCAAAGGCTGTTACTTCACAGATTCCACAAGAAGGTGGAGTCATTGAAGAGGACCCTTACAAAGACGCGTTGGCAGAGTTGGTACGGAATGTTGTTGAAACCCAGGTTGATGTAAACAACAAACCACAGGAACAACAAGCAGCTCCTGTAACTTCTGCTGATGATGAGGATATTGATATGAACCAAATCATGCAGAATGCTTTGGCATTGGCTGTTGAAGATCCAAACACCTTATTACAGAATCTCAACATTAGTGAGGACTTTGATTCAGCTTTCCTGGGTCATATGCTTCAACAATCTGAAGAGCAGACAAAAGGTTCAAAGAATAAAGCCAGCAAACCGAAGGAAAAGAAACAGCCAAAAGAGAAGAAGCCTAGACAGCCTCGTAAGACTACAAAGAAGAAGAAGAATCAACCAGTTGTGTCTCAAATTCCAAATTTTGTACCGAATCCACAGTTCAGTATTACTGGTATTCCATTCCCACAGAACCTCCAACATTTGCCACAGAGCTTACAAGTTCAGTTTCAGCAACAGATTCAGCAACAACAACAGCAAATGTTGTTGTTACAACAGCAACAACAGTTACTACAACAACAACAGCAGCAACAGCAACAGCAACAGCTGTTGCAACCGAATCAATCTGTTTCATCCAGCAAACCAGCATTTCATCAAGCTGTCTCAAAGTCTAACACGGCCAGTGTATCTGAGAAGTCCGTTTCCAATGCTCTAATACCAGAACCAAAGTTCCCAAAGCCTGCTCCTGCTAATTCAATTCTCGATTCTGTGAAAAAGGTACCACCATTGGTATTACTATCTAAAGATACCTCTATTGATCTGGCTAATTCTACAAAACAAAAGAAGACATCGTTATCAATTGCAGAGACATTGGCGTTGAGCCGTCAATCAATGTCAAGTGGAAAGTTTTCTTCAAAGTTGAATGCGAAGGCGCAAGAAGATTCACAACAGAAGCTTGCTTCCGACCAAAGCTCTTCTCAGCAGGTGTCTGGATCTGTCTTGAGATCTCCGTCATCGCAAATTACATCACAAGTTGGATCAGCTCAACCTTTAACTAATAATCAACACGTTCCGCAGGTATCTCAATCAAACACTTATCCACAAGTTTCGGGAAGCCAAGAACCTGAAGGACTGTATAGACAGGTGGGTTATGAGTTTGAGAATTCAGATCAAAGCGACAAGCATGCTCTTGAATCTGCGCTAACTTTGGCTAATGAGATTTTGGCAAAAGATTCTCTTGATAGCGGATCATCTTCAAGAGCAAATTCTGGTGTTTCGAGTCCACAGCTACCTGTTACGCCAGGTGCTCAGGGAACTCTGTTGTTGAACAACATTGGAAGTTTATTGCCAAACCTGCCATCTCATTTACAATCTTTGATTTCGTCTGCAATCTCACAAGCATTGGTTAACACGGCTCAACAGCCGCAACGCAGGGAAAATACAAAGCCATTTAAGAAGAAGAGTATTCCAGCGAAGGATGAGACACCTGAACAACAGAAAGAAAGGATCAGACTGGAAAACCGTGAGAGAAAGAAAAGATGGAGGGATGCTAATCGTTTGAAGAATCAAAATAATGATTTGAGGGCAAGATTGAAAAAGAGGGCCATTCATCTGTTTGGAGCTGAAGATTCCCAGAAAAAACTCGACTGGATTGAATCTGAGTTTGAGAAAAGAAAGAACAGGCGAATCATCCGGAGTGCTAAGTTGGAAGACTTAACTGCAGCTATAAGCGATACTTTGAACAAACTGGATATTCACAATGTGGATGAAGAGACTCTGTCTCGTGTCGTTAAACAGATCGTTTCCAACTCTTTAGGAAAACCAAAGTCTCGTACCAACGGTGAACAACAACAGCAGCAACAACAGCAGCAACAACAGCAGCAACAACAGCAGCAACAACAGCAGCAACAACAACAACGCCAACAACAACAACAACAACAGCAGCAGCAGCAACAGCAGCAACGTGACGACATTGATGGTCTTGATAATGCCGTCATTGAATCAATTGCCGGTTTCAACAAAACTTCTGAACTTGATAATGCAAAGATTCTTGATCATGAGCTTTCCAAATTAATCTCTGCCTCTAGTGGTGGAGAACTGCAAGAGTTACATCTTCAGACACTTGATGCTCATGACCTTGGGTCACAAGTTGATGCTTCGTCCATGGCTACTCAAAAGGAACAGCAACATGTTTCAGCTGTTTCTCAGAGTGCTCCTAAAGTTGTTCCGCAGAAAAGAACCAGTGATGTGTTAAGTGGCTTTAACGTTAATAAAGCCAAATTGAAGTTAATTAGAATGCCAGGGTTTGACTCTAATGATAAAAAGAAAGATGCAAAGGATAGAGCCATTGTCGTTGTTGAAGATGATGATGGTAACGATAGGTCAAATGATGAAGGTTCCAAAACACGGTCGGATGAATCTACGAAGACCTTGGCTGTTCCGGTTGCGAAGAGCCCAATAGCGACACCACCGACGACAACAACAAAGGAGCCACCATCCAAGCCATCCACCACCTTCAGCACACTATCATCTCGTCCTACACCAAAGGCTAAGGCACCATCTCCGCCTAACAACCCACGCTCCACTATCAAGATCCCAACGTTTAAGAAGGAGGCTCCTGTGCCTGCACAAACGAGCTCCAAACCTCCATCAGCGTCCTCTTCGCCATCTTCAACGAGTGTTTCCACTTCAGTGATAAAGAAGGAGAAGCTCTTGATCAGACCAAAGTTTGGCGGTGGGTTACGCAAAACTTCTACTTTTGCCAGTGGATTGCGTAAACCTGGCTTCACTACCGCTGCTGGTGATAAGAAAGTTGGTGCGTGATTACTCAAACAGTCCTACAAACAGGGTCTGTGCTTATTTCTATACCAATATATCCAGTTGTACATTAGATGGGTATTTATATTGTGTTTATTTTTATAGGGGACAAGAAGGGTTTGATAGATTGAACAGTGTAATATATTTTGAACATCTCAGTAGCCCGCTATATATGAATTTAGGGGGTAGACATACCACACTTGGCCCTATCCCTCCCATTCATATATTTGGTGATGTTGGCGGCTAACCTGGGTTCCCCTGGCAACACCATTATCCTGTGTTGTAGGATATCAAACCAGGGTCTATGTCTCCTCAGCTACAGACAACTACCAATGTAAGTGAAAAAGCGTGGACTTCATTTATTTAGCCAATCTCTACAAATGATAAGTACACACTGAAGTTTGTGCTCTGGCGTGAAGTTTCGCTGTTGCATACGGTGACTGATTGTATCTTCTGATAAGAAACAAAACTACAGATATACTTCAAAAATCGTCACGTCCACGGGCTTTTAACTGGAAACAAAGAAGACTAAACAACCCGATCACCACGCAGGTACATACAACGATGATACAGACTAATAACGATAACACCTCTTACTCCAAACAGCTACAACACACCGACCATCTGGACCAATCGCATCGTCTAACACGCACATTTCAAGCAAATTACGTAATTGTTCGCATGCAGAAGTTTTCGGAGATGTCCACGATTTTGATTTTTTTGCCCTCTTCGACAGATAAGAAAAAGCCGGAGAAAACGATGATGCTAACAAATAGGCAGCCAGCCATATATAGGAGAGTCGCTTTCCTTTTTTCGTTCATTTCCTCTTTACACGTTATCTTGTTAATTCTCGATCTTTGAACTGTGCTGAGTAATGACAGAAACACCATCAAAGCGTACCAAGATCGTCCAGATCGTATGTGCCATTCTATGGTGTCTCTTTGCTGCTGGCCCAGTGTTTGGGTTTGCCGCCCTCAAGCCTATCCTCATTGCGGAGGGAATATACTCTGAGCTCTGCTCAGAGTCTGCTGGTGCCTGTATTGCACAGGATTTGAAGTTGAATAAGATGTTTACCGTTGCCGCCGTGATCACCAACGTTGCCGCCCTATTGGTTGGTAACATTCTGGACCGTAAGGGCCCTCGTGTGTGCGGTCTCATTGGGAGTATTTGCATTGCCTTCGGTACGCTGTGTCTATCAGGGTTCTTTGGTTTTATTAGTGATCCTTACATCACGGGTTATGTGTTGATGGCTCTTGGTGGTCCCTTTGTATTCATCTCGAGCTTCCAGTTGGCGAATTCGTTTCCTCGTTATAGTGGTATGATATTGGCCTTGTTGACGGGTGCTTTTGACACCTCGTCAGCGGTGTTCCTGTGCTACAGACTCATTTATCAAAACGTTGCTGAGATCAGCTTGCACACTTTCTTCACTGTTTACCTCGTTGTGCCACTGTTCATCTTCTTATGCCAGGTGTTTATCATGCCACATGAATCCTACAAGACGTTGGGTTCCGTACAGAAATTGGTCATTGAAGGCCTGGATGAAAATGGACAACTTGTTGATGGTGACGATGGTAGTGGTATCATCCCAGATGTGGATGAACGTACCTCGTTGCTTTCTGCCAATGCCGCTGAGATTGGTGGTACTTTGACTACGAGTTTGACACCTGATGGCTCAAGACGTAAATCTGTCTATGAGGAGTACGTTGAACAAGAGCTGACTCAGAAGTCTGGTAACATTTTTGGAATTCTTGATGGAGAACCTGTAAGAACCCAGTTGAAATCGCCATTCTTCATCTTGATGTGTCTCTTCACCACGGTTCAGATGATTAGAATTAACTACTTTGTCGCAACGATTAGATCACAAGAGGAATACCTCGTTGGTCCAGAATCTGCCCTCAGATTGAACGGAATCTTTGACATTGCGTTGCCTATGGGTGGTGTTATTGCAATCCCATTCATCGGATTGATCTTGGATAACTTTCAAACAGTTACAGTTTTGAAGATTCTTTTGTGCGTTTCTCTTTTCATCGGTGTTATGGGTATCGTAAAGAGCTTTGTACTGAACCTCCTAGGTATTCTCGTCTTGGTTGTGTATAGACCCTTCTACTACACATCAGTGTCCGATTACAGTGCAAAGGTGTTTGGCTTCACAACTTTTGGCCAAGTGTACGGTCTATTGATGTGTATCAGTGGTATCTTCAACTACGCACAGTCTTATTTTGATGTCTACACCAAGAAATATCAAAACAATAATCCGATTCCTGTGAATGTTCTCCTTGTGACTTTAACTGTGGTTTTCGGTCTCAGTCTACTGACGTATATTTCCAAAGAATCCAAAAACATTGATAGAAAGAAGTTGGAATCGGAAGCTGAAAGAGCACCAGTTCTGGAGTTACCACATTGATCTCGTACAGAGTCCGTTATACACGTCACGTATGGTGAAGTCGCATAGTCATTTATCTCTAGTCATTACCTCTATATAGAATAATCTAGTTTAGTTGGTATTTTGAGTGTATTTCATCCGCAGGGTGTAGCTTCAGAGATGTGTATAAATCACCAATAAACAGCACGACGTTAACAAAAACCGGCGTGGGAAGGATACGACTCAAGACCAAAAATACATTGGTTGGGATCTTGTCTCCAACATCAAATCTCTTTTCAGCTAGAGCATCAACTGTTGGCTTCAAGAACTGCTTTAGGAGATCAACCTTGGGTAACTGTATCCTCTGGTACTTCTTAGATGATGAAGCATCAACAGAACTTGTATAATCACGTAGAGAGTTCAAATTCTCTCTGTACAGCGACAAGTGCTTCCAAATCTCTCTCCAGACAAGAGGTTTCAAAGATTTCAACTTGTTTATGGATTCCTTCGACACGGTGTACCTCTCATTGGCACTGATAGTTTCGAACCATTTCAGGTCCAGAGACTGTGCTGTGTAGTACAAGGGAATATTCCACGACTTGACGTTCCTTCCAATGTGTAACCAGCTACGCTGGATATCATCCTGTAACAACGGAGCATACGGCATCAATTGCTCATCTGAAGAGCCTTCTCCTTCAACAATCTCAAACACACCTGCAATGGTAGAATTCACAGGGAACACCAACGACTGGTCCAAATGGGAGTGGAGCCTAGTCAAGCCAACTTTGAAACAAGAAGAGTTGAAGCAAACAGACTTTGGTAACGCAAGTGATGATGATAAGGAATCAGAGATCACTTTCCCTTTGTTACACACAACGGTCTGTAATTCATCCTTCCATGTCTTCAATTCAACGTAGAAGTTCTGCTGTTGAATCATTCTAATTCCAGTGTAATCCTGAGGACACACATGGACTGCTAAGCACAACGAGACGACGAAGAGTACAAGCACCAATTTCATCTTAGCCTGGCGTAACTTGTTCAATACACGTTCAAGAACTAGGAAGAAAGCTTTGTGGATATCTCTCAACTCTCCAGAACATTCATTCTATACACCGTGCACTTTTGTGTCGTTTACTCACAGTATCCGCTGCTCAGCATCTTCCATTGATTCGAATTCAAGCGGTGTAAGAAAAGTCCAAGAACTCTTCGATCATCGCCTTGATATAAGCGTACTGCTCAACAAGCATTGCACTATGAGTCGAATCCACGGTCCCAAAAACAGCGTTGGGAAACAGTCTTTTACACTCTTTAACACCATCGTCATCGATGAAGTGTGAATGTTCAGCCTTTATAAACAGTGTAGGCACATTCGCAGGTTTGTCATGGTGAGGGAAGTCCCCGAGTTGTCTTATAGTGTCGTCGTTCATCACGTCCAACGGGATCTTCGACACAAGTTTGTTCTTATACTTCTTAACGTTGGCCAACAGGTACAGCGACAGGTTCTTGTCGTTCGTCACTTTGTTCATCTCCTGGACGAGCTTCTTTTGAAGAGATCTATGATCCACATGAGACCAGTCCTTGTGTATGATGTCCACCAGAGCCTCGATGAAGATCTTGAAGTCATCGCCAATGGGCTTCACAACAGGAGCGTTATCGATACACACCATCCTCTCAACCTTTGTAGGGTGAGCTAGGGCATAGTTCATAGCAACTTTTGCCCCCATTGAATAACTGACCAACGTGACCTTATCGAGTCGTTCATGGTTCAACAGAGTACCGAGATCGCTTGTCAAGGAATGGTAGTCCATAGGAACGCAATGAGGTGAATTCCCATGGTTTCTGGCATCATATGTGTACGTTGTGACGTTCCATAGCTTTGCAAACTTCTTTGAAACGTGTGTGAAGTTCTTCCCTGAGCCTAAGAACCCGTGTAGAAACACTATAGGAGGTTTCGATGATTTGTTCAGGATCTTGTGGAAAGCCGGTAATATCGATTGTTTCATTGGCGGCATCATGGTTTGTTCGTGGTTGCTCGGATGTGTGTGGACCTCTATCGATGGCAGTGTACTCTGTCTATGCTGACTATGCTGTGTGATCTGTCTATACGGTTGATGTCTGATCTGTCTATGCGGTTGTTGTTGTTGTTGATGTTGGTGTTGTTGATGTTGGTGTTGTTGATGGCCCTCGGCATGATGCGGTTTCGCTTCCGAGCTCATGAGAAACTTCTTCCTCTTCTCCATCATCAGCCTCTCATCATCTAAAACACATCAGCAACACTCGCCATTCCAATGCCACGCTTAAGACGGTCTGTTCAGAAGATTGACGGCCTTCAAACTGGACCCATCGCCTCAGAAGAGCAAGATGAGCTCGTGGAGCTGTTGAAGCTCGAGAACTATCAAACCAACAAACAGTTCATCAATGTCCTGAGTGTGCTCTATCTGGTGCCAATACCTCTATTCATCCATCTCAGACATTATAAAAGACTACCTGTTGATAGCTTTCTCTCCATAGTAGTTCAGATCCTCTCTGTTGCTGGTATACGATACCTGTCGTTCGTCCCCCTGGAGGAGAGCTTCGTACTGAAACACCTGACAAAACACCTGACGAAACATCTGGTGTTTGACACCTTCATGAACGTCATTGCCGTTGTTGTTCTATGGAGACAGCTGGACTTGCAATCTCCCAAGTCGTTGCTATTCAGCGTTCCTCTGATCTCCAGTATAAGCTCTACATCGGCTCAATATTGGATATTGCAATTGGATGGTAGCATTGAAGGGTTGAATAGACTGAAATATAAGTATAAATCTGCTTAGAGGTTCCGACTCGGGGAATCAGAGCTCATGGAGGTTGAAGAACTGGATTGGATAACCTGGGTGTCTTTTCTTCCTTCTCCTGTACTTTGAAGACTTGGAGAGCTGTTCTAACTCATCAGTTAGGCTGATGTGTTGGAAGTCGATCGTTCTCATCAACTTCACCATCAGTTGTGATGAGTTTGTTAGGCTGAAGCTGATGTTTCCCATATTTTCCATGTTATTGCTGATCATCTCACGTGCACTGATGTTGAACACGAAGGGAATCTGATGCTCCCAGTGACAGAGCAACATCGAATAATGGCAGTAGTTCAGCTCCTTCATGAGCTCACTGGGTATGAGACACGAGGTGTAGTACTTCACCTCAACGTTTATACTATCCAGAATGTCAATGGCATCTCGTTCCACAACGTTGGAGTTGAACTTGGCAATGACAGAATCGTTGAAGATTTGGTCGCTCAGCTGAACCTGGAACGTATCCAGATCTGAGTAGTTAACCTCTAATCGGTGCTTCAAAGACCCCCAGACCTGAATGTACGGTTGATTCGTTAGTGTGAACCACTCTGGCTCCGATGAAGCTTACATACCTCTGCCTTTTCATAGCATTGCATCAACGCGTCAGTGAGCACGTCTTGCGAGTGTAAAAACGCGTCATTGATATGGATCTTGTACGCCATCTGCTCGATTCGTTAGTTCGGTGTCATATTCTCGAGCAACTAATCTGCTTTCTATGTTTCTGGTGTTGGAATTACTTTGAACCTATGAGAGAGCACCAATGGCTGAAGAGATGTCTTTGACGTGTCATTGGTGATGATTTCGAATCTACAACTCATCAGATTCCCGGTACTCTTGAACTCGAGATACAGCTCAGAGGAACGGTACGATCGCATTGTGCCTCTTGTTATCTACTGGTGCCTATGTGAAGTATTGGAAGTTTTGATATATTGTGAGAGTGTGTGATTTTTCCAGCCTAATGATGATACATGGTCTATAAAATGGGTAGTGGCACTTTTATGTCTGGTTTCTCTCGAGATTACTCTCGTGCTCACTCTTCACACCTTTCTTCTTCTGTCTTTCAACGTAGAGGTCGTAGTGATCCTGTATTCTCTTCTGGATTCCTCCTCTGTTGAGATAGCTGTAATCGTTCTCATACTCATCGACAGCTCTTGAAGGAAGCTTTCCTGGCACGAAGTCCCGGCTTACAGCGCCAATTATAACACCGTCAACGTACTTACACTGCAATACACATAGTGTTCTTTGTAGCAAGTCCATTGCGGTGTGTTCGACGCCGTCTTTGTAGATTCCAACGAGAACTTGGTGTCCTTCGTCTTTCAGCTGCTTGAGCACTGTAATATGGAATGGATTGAACAGGTCAAAGCTTCCGTGGAGATAGACAGTATATCTTCTATCTCCAACCTTCTGCAATGGATCAGATAGGTCTCCAATGTAGATATCAGTGTAAGGGTTATTCCCAGAAGAATCAGTGCCGAATCTCTTGATGAGGCCCTCATTCTCGACTACCATGGCTTTCGGGTCCTTGAAGTAGTGAGAAACATCCGACGGATTCAACAGCCTGTTGATGAGGTCTGTGGTGCTAACACCTTCAGTTCTCTTCACCAGCTTCAACCTGCCCTGTTCCCTCACAATGCCATAGCAGTCATTCCCATCAGCATCCGTGGTGATATCATCGCCGTGCACAACGTATTTACAGCCATATCTATCCATCCAGTCTGGCTGTGTCACATACGGTGCATTCTCTACAACCTGTGTAGTCCACTTGTTAGCAGCGATCTCAGCAGCTCGTTCAGCGAGGTTCATCACCGTAGGACCCTTGTTCTTCAGTATCTCCTCATCGGAGTGGACGCCAATCACCAACTCATCCCCTACAGAACGCGTCTGTAAAATGGCATTTGCATGTCCGTGGTGGAAGAAGTCAAAGCATCCATCAATCCAGATTCGATTCTCGTTCAATTCGACCATTTGCCCTCTTCTTTACCGCCGTAAATCGGTGTATAAATAGGGGGAGGAAACATGCTCAAGTTAAGAGCGCTTGATGGCCATGTGTGAAGATAAAGAAACGGAAATCTTCCGATTGGGCAATTGCTCTTTTCGGCTAAAACAGAACTACATCAAAAGCATCGTAGTATATATAAATGAGATTATAACACTACTATGAAACATAGTTGAATACTGGTATACAGAGACGGCTTTATACGCTACAAACAACTCGACCACTCAGACCAGTGTGTAAATATAGAGAGAAAAACAAGACGTCGAAAACTCAGGTCTCACGGTCTTGGATAGTGACCTCTTTCTGGTCCAAAGTATCCTCTGTCGGTCAACGAGATGTCATGGAGGGTTTGCTGGCCTTCACCACCTTCAACACCTTTATACATGACAGTATTGCCCCACCAGTCCACATCCTTGTTGTGGTACTGGACGGCAAAGAAGATAACAATGGCAGAGAAAGCCACACCAGCGTTCAAAGCAGCAGAGAGCACATAGTTGTACTTCTCAAACCATGCAATGTAACGCTTTCTGATGTAGTTCATAAAGATAAAACTGGCATACAACGTCGGGGTGATATAACCCAGGTTGTAAGGAGCGTAGATGTTGAGAATACCGTTGATGAACAGGGTTGGTTCCAACTTACCAGCATACTTGTACCAGGAGTACTTGGAGCCCCAGTGTTTCATGGCGATGAATATCAACGCAATCCCAAAGCCAATCAAGAACGCGTATTGCATAGTTGGATACAGTCCAGAAAACACAATCTTCGGGCCAATGGTACCCCAGAACACAGCAGCAGAGAAGAAAGTTCTCTCTGAAGGACAGGTGAACTTAGCGCTCTGACCCTTCTCGCAAAAGTGATCAATGTTGCTGAGAGACCAGTTAACAACGCCTAAGAACACGAACGCCTGTATGATGGTTCCAATGATCTGAGCTCTGAAAACAGCGAGAGGTGGGATTCTGGAATAGTGACCAACCTTCATGGAGGAGGCAAAGGAATCCGCCTGGCCGTCGATGTTGTAACCAAGCGCCTTCAGCGTCATGAGTGCAACACCGTTACCTTGCAAAGCATAACCAACAATCAGCTCGACGAGCACGTTCAAGCCCAACTGAACACCAGTGGTGGCCAGCAGGACGGAGAAGGGGATGAGAAACACAAAGTTGATAGCAATGACAAAGAAGATACCCCAGACCGGTGTCTTTGTCTCGTCGTAGACCTTCACCGTCATGATGGCAAAGATGAAGGAAACAATCAAGATCACCACATAGTACCAATCAGGAACTTCTTTGTACTTTCTCATGATTCGAGAGTTGGGGTCGTGGAACTTTGCAAAGGCGTTTGGATTGGAGTGGAGAAAGCTCTTCAACGACAAGTTCTTGAAGGTGTCGATGATATCTTCGCTCATCATCTTGTAGGCGTTCATGATCGTAGCCCATTCTTTGTACGAGTTGTAAAAGAAGGAGAGAGGGTACACGGCAAAGAAGGCGCTATAGATCAAAATGTTGGCGGCTGAGTAGAACGGAGGTGAATACGCCTGGTACTTCTCCATATCGAAGAGACCGTTGGTCAACACCTTGGACACGTTGTAAGGCTCACCGGTATTTGCAAAGAGAGCATTGCTGTTGATTGGCAGGTATCCAGACCAGCGATAGTTGGAGTAGAAGATCCCCAGGATGATGAACAGGCCGACAAAGGAACCCAGGTACAGGTTCCAAATCGTAAGCCAGGGGACGGCAAGAGGGTCGGCAACGAAGGCGATGATGTTCCAGTCGAAGGTGGTCCATGGATTCAAACCCAGTCCACTGACGGTTCCGGTAACCATGGCAAGGTCAAAGTTACTTGGTTTGATCCAGGTGGTCCAGTTGAAAGTACTGAGGGCTTGGAACAGGTAGTTTGGTAACCAGAAATAGGCAAACATGGATGCAAAGGTGATCCAGAAGAACTTATAACGTGTGATTCTCCATCCGTTGATCACTTCGTTTCTTTCAGGTCTTAGAAGAGCCCTGTTGAGGGCAATGGCTGGTAGTTGTGTTGGCCAGACGGCTCTCTCAGGGTAGATACAGAACTTTCTCAAGATACCTGCAAACGAAAGACCAAGACATTGGGTTGAAATGGTCAGAAGCAGTTGATAGCCGAAATCGGCCCATTCGTTGAAGAAGAACTTCTTCTGGGTGACAATGTTGTACGACACGTACACCGAAGTACCAGAGACACCTGATAGGATTGTGCCAAACATCTGCTCTTTGAAACTGTAACGACCAGGGTTCAGCGGGATCCTCTTACCTCCAAACCATGGAACGTCAACTTTGGGAACAAAGTACTCCCAAGCCTTGCCGGAAGGATACATCAAGATTGAGATAACAGACGATGATAGCCTGATGGATGGCTGTCTGTGAGAGAAGAACTCGTTGACACCTGACGCAACAACCAGCCAGATGATGGAGATGGTGTAAGATCTGATGGTCTCGCACGGTTCGTCATCGTCATCCAAGATGTCTGTGACTGCACGCACTTCTGGATAAATCGAGTGGTAGAAGAACAGCGTTGCCGTCAACTTGGTTTTGAAGTTGATGAACGGGTCGCTGATATCCAAAGTACCGTCTTCAATCCCCTTGATAAAGCTCCACTCTTCGCTTGGGAAGTTCACGTCGTCATCGTGGGTTGCAATCGTCTTCCGGAAGATACCAACAGCACGCTCGTCTGACATGTTGATAATCTTGTCAATCACGTACTTGAGTTCGTCGTTCAAATCATCCGTGTCGCTGGTCGAATGGCCCTGACCTGTCTTCTCCAACAGCAAATCAACAGCCTCTGGTGTCAGCCCCAGGTAGTACTCACGAACCTTCTCTTCGTCCCAGATTCTCTTACCAAAGTTCTCATCAAACTCGCCATTCTCCGCTGCTGATTTCAACACAGAGGCTACTTCATCGGTATTGGATGACAGCTCGCCGATCTCGGTGTGATCTGCTTGGACGTTCTCTTTATCAGCGACAACACCACCGTCTGAAAGACTAACCGCTTCCTTTTCCATGGCTGACTCTTATAACTATCTCCACGCTTGCAACTCCTCCAACTCGGTCTTGTTGGTCCTGTATAAATGGTTCTCGAGTGTCGACTTTATACCTCTCCCCACTAAACCTCCAGCGCAAGAAAAGTCCACATACATACACAGTTCTAATCTGTGGCTATCTCCACACACGATAATGGCTTTATCTCCCGCTGGCCTCTCCCGCTGGCCTCTCCCACTGGCCAAGGAAATCTGTTCACTATCTGCTCCAGATGTGTGCGTGTGTGTGTGTGTATTTTCCACAGCTGTCCGCTACGGTATCGAACTCCTCCTCACGACTTTGATATCATACATGCATCGGCATGTACGTTCATGCTGTGGAAGACAGGGTTTGGATGACAGGCTTAACTACACTTGGCGAGAGGCCGCTTAAACCCATGGTCCTTCGGGAATGAAAGGGGGATAAGCTTATCGAACCGTTGTGGCTGTATACTACTACCTCGTAGGATCGCTGGATACGTCTGGATTTGGTTTGGTCTTGCTGCTGAGACCTTCGAATTGGAGGCCCTTGCACGCGGTGAAAGTGATAGAGCTGCGTGTTGAATTGACTAACCACGGGTAGGTCAACTGTGTGGAAACTTGCACAGTGTTCCCGAGCTTTCTCAGCCAGGGTTATCAGGTGCGGAAATGATTGCATCGACATTACAGCTTGTCTGTCACTATCTCGTGATAAGTCGTGATAGAGATCTGGTGCCGTCCGATCTCTTTGCTCTTTATTGATGTGCAATCTTGAAATTTCAACGCAACGGAGGTGCTTCCCAATGTGGGAATTCTGGACTATATGAGTATTAACCGTATGAGCTTTAGCTTATTTGTCTCTACCTTGTGAGATTACAGTACAGCTGGTATTTTTCGTGCTGGCTCGCATACATGTGCTCACTCTCATGGGTAACGTACAGTTCAGGTGGGCTGCCTCACAATCTTGTAGTGGGCTCAGAAACCAAAAATGCCAGATACAGCAGTGTTTCTAATCAGTTGAGACTATGCTGTGTCCTACACACTAGCCGTTATTTGTTGGAATTGAATGCAAACGAGCTGTTTCTGCTTGGCAGCACACACAGCTGTGGAATGTTTTGCACTCCAAGGGCTAACAATGTACATATTTTAGCTATCACTGTGTACTTTGGAAGCAGTTAATCAACATCGTAACAGTGATTAGCATTGATTGTCTACCCTTAAATGGGGTCATATGTCCCTATCTGCGATCAAATGTGTTTGCAGTGAACGGCGCCCTGGTGAAATTCACTATTTCGTATTACGAAGAGAAAACGTCTAAAAGAAACAAATCCATGATCTGCGAGTAAATGATAACCACTGGATATATGTGGGTTGGCTGGTGGTCGATCCCTGGGTTCTACCGCAGCCTCCGTGTGGTAGAACGGCAACATACTTGGAATTGACTATACACAGTTACATTGTATAGGACTGGTGATTGTGGGTTGTTAATGATGATGTGTTTACTCCAATATGGCATGCATTTCAACACCACAGTTGATAAGTGCTGGGGGAAACTGCTAGAGAAAGGCCATATTTGAGAATGTGCCTCATAATATGCCTCATAGTGTGCACCGTCATGCTAATTGACAGCTCTTAACACTCATAAACTGCAAGAAAAGATCAAATATTGGGATTTCATTTGAGTTCTTAGGGTTTAGCATGAAACTGGAGGAAGAAAGCCTATGATTGCAATTCTTTTCAACCGATAAAAAAAGAGTATCTGGGTCATCAAAATGCATCGTAACAATCGCTGAAAGTGCTCATCTGAGACGTTGTTCATCCTGTAAATCTGCACTTGTGATTTGCTAATGATGGTTTGCTCACCATTGCCAATCATTTTTGAAATTCCCACTATCATCACACTCGCTTAAGCAACTATATCGACCAGGGTGTACCCTGCACGTGAAAGTTTTGCAAGATTTGCTGAAACCGGTAACCAAAGGCAAGGGCGTATCGATGAACGAGTGTCATTGTTTTGTATCAGCAGCTGTATCAGTGGTTGCGACATGTCTTGTGTTTAGATACCACCGACGGTATCTATGTGCTATTGATGATATGGACAATGGCATGCGGGTAGATTTCGCTAAAAGTTCCTCATTAACTGGGAAGTTGCTAGTGTTTCGATAGCGATATTTCATGGAAGTGAAACTGTAACCGATCAGCTATAAGCCAGTTTATCTAGAATAGCTAGTTGCTTCAAACGGTATCGGCTAGAGTACAAGGCAAAATACCCATCTAATACCAATCGTGTCTCGGGAATCTGTTGTACGCAACAACCATTTGGAATATCTTTAACCATATTTGTTCCTAAGGTGGAGCAGAGGTTCCAGCCTTTGTGAGAAGTATTCATCAGTCCACTTGTTTCTGGGAATACATGCCTACAGCCACTTCCCATTTCATAGAATGAGACGAAAAATCGTTTCTAAAAGCTACTTATCATACAGCAAGTAAAATGCCTGTTGACGCAAGTAAAAAAGCAAAAGTTCTACAGTAAGCGGAGTAGAGTGCTGATGAAGCTCAGTCTAGTAGAATGCCCCAGCTGTGAGAACTTGCCAAACATAGGTGATGGATTCGGTTTCTAGCAGTGCAAAGTCCTGTTTCTACCCCCATGTCGTTCCTTTAAGACAGCTCCTATACAAGAAGCATATGTATGTACTTGGCGTGGTTTACAACATAAAACAAGAAATTATAATAAATTACAACTAGATATAGATCAAGCTATTTCCTTCTAGTAAACCTCAAGAATAGACTAAAAGAGCATTGGAAAGGCTGATATGATTGTGTATTTGGTGGTGATGTCTCGTGAATAATGAGTCATCGTAAAGATTCGTGCTATTTAGGGCTCACACAACTTCCCCACAACGTAATGGTGCGTCATGGTGGCTGTAACTTCCAACCCAAAATCTCAACAAGATGCCGGAGAGTCATAGAGACACGAGAAGCAGCCATTGGTGACTTTGGACAATTGAGTACTTGCAGAGATCTGAGAACCTGTGTGTCGTGGAAGGTGGGTTTATATTTGTATATAACTACATCCTAGTTCTAATTGTAGCCCAATGCTAAACCGGTGAGCTCCGTGTTCTGTAACAGCAACATCAGTCTTGAAAGTTCTATCCTCACCCACAGCCTCGTAATTTGGAAAAGGTTGCATCCATAACGCATCGTAGGTTAGATTCTCCGCGAGAGACACTCAGGTAGCAGGAGACGGTTCGAAAGTGTAAACCTGTGTTCTTCTATCCTACTTCGCCTTCTTTCCGTCAAGTGGTTCTTGGTGCCCTAAACGTTAACTTATTATAGACACTTGTCCTGCCACCAACGGCTGAGTCGTATATGATATGGACCTCTGTGAGGTTGATCACCATACCCACATCGTTCAGCCTCATCGTCAACTTCGGTTTAACATGCTGTTTTCACGAGGTTCGACGCATGTGTCTGTTTAACCCAGTGTCCTCAACCCAATCAAGCGTTTGCCATGACCTGATGAGTTGATACTCTGAAAACTTTATATATATATAAATTGTCACTTTTTTCTAGAAAACACACAGCGGTCTTGGCCACTGAAACAGGCACAGCTATACTTGCTATTAATCGTCAATAACAGCTATACGATCAACATATTATCAAACAGCTATTAATCGTCAATAACAGCTATACGATCAACAAATTATCAAGCAACAGACAAAAAAAGTATTACAACAATGTCATTTCAAAGAAAACTGTTCTCTCTACTGAAAGTACCCTGTGTGGAAGACATGGATATCGAAATGATAGACCATGACGACACATGTTTACGGTGTGAGCTACTAAACCATCATCCAAGCAGTTCAGCCACCAGCACGAACGGCCTGTCGCATCATAATACACGCAGCAGCAACTATAGTCGAACTACAAGCTCAATCGACACTGGAACATCCCACTTGCGTACAAAGCACTTGAAAGTGGTGACCCGTCAGGACCTTGTAGCCGGACTCGTCTAACGCTGGTACTTGGTCATTTACACAACTCTTGCATTTCTAATACATACATCTATAGCATACACATATAGCATAAATCTAACAACATCAATACTCACTCACAGAGGTTGTAGTTCTCTTCACTATGGGCAAATTGCCGTTATATCAATGGCATCCGTGTAGTTCATCCTTTCCAATGCTATATATAGCGTTTTGTACATTTTGTTTTTTGTTTCCCCTATCGGTTTGTCTTTCGCGAACTCGTTTTGTATGAATGCGTTGGAGGGCGATGGCCAACTCGATGAAGAACTCAGCGTTGTTTTGACGTTGAGAAGGAGCTATTCTTCAACAGAGAAAGAGGTGGACCGAGATGAATCCCATGATGAATCCCATGATGAACCAAAAGGTTGAAATGCAGGTTGACCCGGATGAGGATACGGAGTGGAACGATATCCTCAGAAAGCATGGTGTCATCCCTGAAAAGCCACCATCTCCAACTGAACAACTGGAAGAAGCATTACAAGATGCAGTTGTCAAGCAGTGGGATAATAGACTTGAAGGAAAGGACCTTGATGAGCTTGAGGCGCTGGAAGATGAAGAGGATGAGGACTTTCTGGAGGAGTATAAGCAGAAGAGATTGAAAGAGCTGAGCGATCTGTCCAAGGCATCTCAATATGGTAGAGTCTACCCTGTGGCGAAGCCAGAGTACAAGACAGAGATCACCGATGCTTCCAATGACACATTTGTCCTTGTACATTTGTCATTACAATCATCTCTTCAGTCGAGGCTGTTGAGTTCGTTGTGGTCCTCGTTGGCTGCAAAATTCCCAGAGTTGAAATTTGTCGATATTCCAGGCTCCAGAGCTATAGAAAACTACCCAGACTCCAACTGTCCAACGATATTAATCTACAGAAATGGTGACGTTGTGAAGCAGTTCATCACTCTGACACAGTTAGGTGGTAATGCAACAAACCTGAAGGATTTGGAAAAGGTTTTAGTGGAGATTGGCTCCGTCAAGGATTCTGATAAAAGATTGATCATCAACTCTGAAGATGAAGACCTCCAAGAAACACATAGACTGAGATTCATGAAGAAATCACTCAGATCGAACAATGACAATGACGACGATGATGATGATGATGACTTCTTCGACTAATTACCTAGATGAACGTATCTTTAAACCAAATGTACGATTAAAACAAATATACAATAAAACCCAAGAAATAGAAATAAAAAGCCCATAATGATGGAGGGGAAAGGGTATTCAAAACCACCAGCAGAGTAAGCTATGCAATCAATGAGGCCCAAGTATGGTGGGGGTATAGTTTAATCCAATACGGATTCAAAGGCCAAAAGGGGAGTTCATAATCATAGAAAGCGCAGCAGAAACATATTTCACATTGAAAAAGAGAGAGAGCTTTGTATAGGACAAGGCATAAAGCTAGACATTCACCGATAATGGCACATGGAAGCCGACGTGAACAACAAAGAGATAATCATAGGATTCCTCTTTCAAAGTTGGATTGTTTGCAGTATAGAACGTCTCAACTCCATCCAAGAGAATTTTGCGCTGCAACAGGACTGGAAATTGAAAGCCTTGATCTTGATGAATGTGGAACAAAACTACCGGATTGGGTCATCTCTTGTCTTGAACCATGAGTCGATGTATTTGAACTGTTGACCGATGCAACAGCTCTAGTTCCAGCTCCATAAGCAACGGTGCCCAGAGACTCAAAAGATGGGTCACTGGACAAGTTGAAAGCAGCAGAACTGCGTGCACTCTCTAGTTGAATACGCTTTTTAACAACAAATGCACGAGCACCGACAATAACCAATGCAATGGCACTCGTGGCACCAACAACAGAGCCAATAGTGATACCAGCAATTTTCCCACCAGAGTTCTCATCTGAGGTGCCTCCAGCAGCTTGGTTCGAGTACTCCATAGCTCCACCGTTGCGGAAAGTATTGTAAGTTTCTTGTGAAGAGGAATCTCCACTGGAGGAACCACTGGCGGCGTTCAGCACGTCTAATAACCCTGTCAATGGGATAGAAGGATCGATTAAAGTGGAGAGTTCTCTAATGGTCTTGTCGTCATTTTGATACAACACAGAGTTTGTATCGATGATCTTCGCTTGCAAATCTGAAACATCATCAGCTGGGAAATACACCTTAGCAACAGTTATGATATAACTAACGTCTGAGGATGAGAATGGCACAAGCTGAGCAACGCTAACGTTATTGGAGTCTGCAAAACTGTACGGACTTTCAAGTACTTCTGGCAAGTATTGGAAGATTTGAGCACTCGAGAGAGAATTCTTCACAACAAAGGCGAAATTCAAGGATTGCTTGAACCCAATGGTTATCAATGTGTAGTTTTTTGGTACATCTTGAGATTCCTCAGGTGCAATGGCCTTTGGTAAGCCTGATGTCTCAACGGTTATGGATGCGGTTGCAGTGAGGGAAGCAGTTGCAGTAGGGGCTTCTGTAATCAATGTTGTTGGTAGCCAATTCGTTGTGGTACTTGAGCTGGTTGACATCAACACGGGAATAGCACCAATCTCATCTGATGATGATGAACCTGTCACAGGCGTAGGTGTTAAAGCGGGTTCTGTGGTGACAGATGTTAAAACACCATCTGAAGTGTATTCAGAGCTCTGTGATGCTTCGATAGAAGGTGTAAAGTTCTCAGTAAACGTGGAGTCTTCGTCACTTGTGGATTCCGTAGTAGGAACAGGCTCCAAAACAGTGGTGGATACTTGACTGGCTTGCTCTGAGGAAGCTGACACAATTTCTTGAACAGAAGATGAAGTGGACTCTACAGCTTCCGATACGGTGGAAACCTCCCCGACAAATGTTGTGTCAGATGTCTGTACAAGAGAGCTTGAAACCTCTGTTGTGATTGGCCCCAAATCGATGGAACTCTCATGAGAACTTTCCATAGTGACATCTGCAGTGGTAATGGAAGCTTCTGTTTCTACCGTGGAAGACGTCAAGCCATTGTCGGTGGCAAGTGTATCAACAGGTACTGATGACGGTACTGTGAATGCATCTGTAGATTCAGGTATGGAATAAACATCGGATGAGAGTCCCTCTGTTGTTGGTTCAACAACAGACAAGGAGGAGGTTTCAGCAGTCAATTGTGGAGTACTGGTTTCAGTGGTGGAAGTATCATCCCCTAGAGAGGAGAACTCCGCCATCGATGTAGTTTGAGGTTCGACGATGGAAAACTCGGTTGCAGATGTTGTTGTATCTGGATAGATAGAGGTTGATTCGGTGGGTTCAGTTTCAGTGTCTGAACTCGAAGTTGGAATAATCACTAGGGTTGTAGTAATCTCTGGGGTCGCAGTGATCTCCTCTGGAGAGGTTGATAGCAAAGTGTCAACATCAGTATTTGTATCAACTGATGAATAGATTGGATGTGATGAGATGGTAGAAGTCTGTGTAGTCCCACCTACATAACCCAGAGAAGGCACACCTTGCGAAGAACCCTCAGTAGCAGTTGTATCAATGACCGTTGGGGCAAGAGGACTGCTTATAACCTGTTGTGTAGTTGAGGTTTCGTCAGAGGACACCAACTCGAGAATGGAACTTGTTGGTTCAACAACAGTTGTTGAGGAAATAGAAGAGGTGAGCTCACTACCAACAGTTGAATCCAACGATTGTGTACCTGACGTTACAGAGGATAAATCGACAATTGTATTATCGGCAGTGGTTGTAGCATCAGTGCCAGCGACTTGTGTTGAAGAGCCTTCGCCATCACCAGAAATAAGAGAACCAGATTGCACCATCACTGTATCGGTTGAATATTCTAAATCGAACCCATTTGCATAGGCAAAGTCAGAATTGTCACCATCAGTGGTGGAATCTGTCTCTAAAGTGCTTGACTGTGAAAATGTAGCTACCATCTCGTCGGATGGCCCTCCAATAGTTGTGTCTTCAGATGTCGTGATTACTTCACTGACATCTGTAAGAGGTGAAGTTGCGCTTTCGGTACCCTGTATAGCTGCCTCCCCAGTACTAGAGCTGGTTGCCTTTATCAGTGTGTCTGAATCTTTATCAGCAGTCGATGCGCTCTTCTGGGCATCAGTATTTGTAGTTTGCGCAGTAGAACGAGTGGTTCTTGCGACAGGAGCTCGACTTGTCGAGCTCGTAGAGTCTGAAAGTCTGGTATCAGAGTACAAAGTATTCGTGGAGCCTGTTTCATAAGTTGTTGTATCCAGTGAGGTGGTACTTGTCGCTCTGGAACCAAATGGGTTCCATACGTTCCAGTTGGAAGTACTCCGAGTACTAACGTCAGTAGGTCTTGCACTGGTAGTACCATGTAATAATGCGGCAGTCGTATCATCTCCATAGTCCTGAGTGGATCCCGATACCTCTGTATCTTCTGATTCATCAACAGGGTTCGACACTGTCACAGAGTTCGATCTCGTCGGTGTAGTGGGCAAGATCGAAGTTGTAGGATCCACCACACTTTGTAGCGGTTCAAACAGAGGTGATACCGTACCGTTTCCTGTGTCTCGTCTTCCAAGCAGCTGATTAAGCCCAAAGTCTAAAGGGAGTGCCATGGCAAGTTGTGCTATGGCAACAACTTTCAAGATCCTCATGGTGAGTTAGTAAACAAGCGGAAGGTACTAACGAAGGAGATCAATGATGAACGAGCAAATAAAACAAGCAAGTTTGGAACAATCGTAAGGAGAGATTTAACTATTTGTGTTTCTTTCTTCTTCTTCTTCTTCTTGTTCTTCTTCCTCTTCGGTGTTGCCCTTGTTGTTCTGAGTCGATATAGATATCACGTATAGCTAAACGTGTGTGATTCCTTCCAAAGCAAAAACTGAGATTCTGAAACGTGACTGAGAGCCTTCTCTAAAAGAAACAGAAAGTGCAATGATGAGTTGGAGTGGAGATGTTAAAAATAAAAGAGCGACTGTCCTACTCAAAATCACACGTTTAATCAGGCTTCTCTGAACTTGACCTGTGTCTCTCCTCGTGAAATAGAAAGAAGTTGTTTTGTTTGTGTATATTCGAAAAAAGTGATGGAAAGTGTGAGTGTTTTGGGGTTTTTTTGGATTTCCTCATGATCAGGGAATCTTTTTTGGCGCCCCTTTGACGGTGCAGTGAAAAGAAAATAGCGTCGTGGCCCACCCAAGAAAATCATGAAAATATGGAAAAAATGACGAAAAAAATGTGTTTGATGTGAAAATTTCGCCAAAAAGTTCTACTGATTTCCTAATGGGGATGCTTTTTTTTTCAAAATAGACACGGTACCTGCGACATTCTGTAGACACAAACTGTAATTTTTTGCGTTTCGCTGACTTCATATGCATATCGTCACGAATGTTAGCGTCTAGACTTTTCCACTCTGTTGGTAGTGTTAATAGTAATTAAGCTAATGGTGAATAAGCTAATAGTCCCTAAGCTAATAGTCCCTAAGCTAATAGTCCCTAAGCTAATAGTCCCTGAGCTAATAGCAATTATTCTGGCTAGTGAACACTAATGTCTATGAATAGAACCATAAATAGATAATTGTGATCAGCTTAGCGGGTCCAGCTTATTACAGTAAACTAGTTGATCTATCTCAGAGGGTTAGGAAGATTCCACAGGGAGCATAGGGTTCTAGATTCCCCAACTTGGAATCGCATCGTGTATCATTGTAGTATTGTAATTCCACCCTCAAATTTTTATAGTGAGCTGTAAATCCCACCTACTCCCTTTGCACGTTCATGTATCATTTGGCCATTTAGAGTAAAGTATGGTAACGTTTCTGTTGTCCACATCGACAATCTCCCTACACTATTTAAGTTAAGAGTGACAGACCGGCTACAGATTCACTATTCATAGCAACCACTACATATTAACATTCTCGCTTGTTCTGAGGGATACGTATGACAATGGGGCGCCAATTCCTTGTGTTCAGCTCTTCCTGATAAGCTCAACTCCAATTTTGATTCATAACACTGTAATACTCTAATTCAAAATCCATTCAATTCGTGAGTTTACCGTAATTTTGAAACATCTCAAAATCCCATGCATTCAGTGCTCTGACAAAAGAAACTTTTGTAACGCGTATCAAACTTGCGAAAATGCACAAACGAAATTTCTTTCCGCAAAACCTTTTTGCGAAATCGTCCAAAAGCGGTATAAAGCTCTTAGAGGTGCAGAAAGAGAGACGACACATGCTCCAGGACTACAAATGTTGATATAAACAGAGCTTTGGAGTGTGCATTTCTGTTTAGTCCACTATATAAAATAATCATATGATTCTATTCACAATTTATCCGTGGATGCATTATGATTACAAAGACTTGTTTGTTATGGAGAGAGCTCCTTGTTCATGGCACAATATCATCAACAGTAATCTCGTTAGGTACTTCAACAGCATACTTCCAGAATTTCTGTAAATGTCTTGTACCAGAATCACAGGCAACAATGACTATATTTTTGTTCTTTATTCCCGTCTCTTTACATAACTTCACCACGGCAACGGCATTGATCGCCGTTGAAGATCCGATGAACAATCCATCGTTAACACTCAGAAACTTGGCCATCTGCAACGCCTGATCATCTGTGACTTTTATAGAGTCGTCTATATAGTCCTCACCAGTGCTGAAGTTATGCGTTATTCTATTGAGTCCAATTCCTTCTACCAAGGTGTCAACTTGGTGTCTTCTTCTAGTTCCTTCTTTCTCCTCGTTTGTATACATGACACCGTATTTGACTCTATTAAAGAATCCACTCCCCTGTGGATCCGCCAATATCGTTGTCACATTAGATGACTTCGATTTGAGATACTTCGAAACACCGGCAATAGTGCCACCGGTCCCGCAACCAGCAATGAAATAGTCAACTTTACCTTGTAGTTGCCTATAGATTTCTGGACCCGTGGTGTTGAAATGCACTCTCCAATTGGAGTCATTTTCGAACTGATCTGCAAAAATACCATTCATTTTGGAATCTGAACTGTTCAACTTGTCTGCAGCTTTCTTTGCAGAGTTGACGTATTGGTCAGGATCCACTATCGAAGCTGGTTTCACTTTAACGAGTCCAGCACCTAAAGTATCAAAGAGTGCCAGTTTATCCGGCGATGTATCATCTGGTAAATGAATTTCAGTCTTATATCCAAGTGAATTGGCAACAGTGGCTATACTTATACCTGTTGATCCGGATGTTCCCTCAAATATCACATCGCCTGGCTTCAAATGACCTTTTCTTTCTTCATCTCTGATTATTGCAAGTGCAACACGGTCCTTAGCAGAGCCACCTGGGTTCATGAATTCCAGTTTGGCATATACGTTATTACCAGTGATTCTTGACAAAGATTTTACCTTCATCATTGGGGTATTGCCGATGAGGCCCTCCACTCCAATCTCTGGAGGTGATAGCTCTGTCAGAGCTTTTTTCGACGAATACAACAACTTAAGTGAGAGCACAACAGCCGTCAATGAAGCACCGCATGCTATAATCTCTCTCCATGTTATGTCCCCCATCTTCGAAATGGAGCACACAGTTCTGGCAACGTCTAATGTTTGACCACCTACAAATGTGATCCATTTTTCTTATCCAGCTGATCTAAAGAAAACTGTTGTCATTTCCAATCTTAGCATCACACCCAGACACCAAGTCCGCACATCTGTGTGTCTCTTAACAATGTTCCCGGTTTAGCCAATCGGGTTTTTGAAGCTGGCCCGAAGTGTGTGATCAAGTTGTTCCGGTATATCTCGCTCAAAAGAACACGGCCGTTGAATGAGGCTAAAGTTGCTTCAAGTTCATCGTGTGGGAATCACATAAGGCCACCAAGTTGCAAACAGGTCCCAATCAAACACCCAATGGTGTTATCGCCAGAATCTCCAACGGGCACCCACTCCTCCGGTGGGTGTTTGGATGTCCGTTGTCATTTTCAATATGTCATGTCCGTAGCTCTCCGGATAATCTGTCAAACACGACTAAATGCCAGGAGGACTTTAATGAGATCCCCGCCTCTTTCCTAAAACTGTTCAAAATAATCTGGGTAAAGGGACAAAAACTTTGGGCTAGTGTGTCAGGATATTACTAATTCTCAAATTGATTGGTATTTACTGTGTGTTTGGAATGAGTGCTTTCTAGCACCGATGCCTTAACTTGATCGATCGCACGTATGCCGAAGGTTGTTAATTTCCTCAACTCTTTCTGACGACGCAAGACAGGATAACAAGGCACTGAAGAAACAGAGACAGAGTCTCTGTCTGTGTGTATCTAAGAGTTTGCCTCCTTCAAGCCATATGACTCATTGGCCCTCCAACTTTAGGACCTGTCTCATGTGCATTTGTCTCTACACTCGGGATTGTTTTGTCAGCGCACTGTGTTTTCCTGTCTTTAAATGCTCTAAACAACAGCGGCCTGCGCATTTTTTATGACCCTCCGCCTCCCAAAGCCGCGGTTGAATTGGTAATATAAAGCCGTGAAAAGTACACTGTTAAAACTTCACTAGGCGAGGCGCTGAGATCAAAATAAATCAAAGGCAGAAAGAGAGGAAAGAATTGGGGGAAATACCGCCAGAGTCTAACAGTTTCAGCTACAGATAAATCCTCAGGAAGAAAAATCTCAACTGCATTGACACGATTTAATAAGCAGTACGGAGAAAAAGAAAGGAGCTTAAAACGAGCGTTTGCTGTTTCTCTCTTCTTTTTTGTTGCTTGTCTGAAAACCTTGCGGAAATACGTAATTTTGAATATTTTTTTTGCTGTTCTGTGTTGTTTTCCTTTCTAACTGTGTTTTACTTCTTCCCCCTCTCGCAGAAAGAGATTAAAACAAGTGAAAAGAGCCTGAGCGGAAATCATTACGGCCAGTACAGTACCCTTCTATCTTGTTTCGAAAATTTCTCATTTGAGGGTGTGTGTTGTTTTCTTCCTTGTTTTGATTCTCCGTTTAATGCACATCCGCGAAGAGGAAAATCAGTTGCTTGAGAAATCAACCGTCTTGATAAATAACTTTTGTACCTAGTCTGAGACAAAGCGTTCAAGGAGGGACCCAATGGACGGCAAAGAAGAGCCTAGTACTTCTTCAAAGAAGGAGAAGAAACATTCCGTCAAATTCAAGAGAAACAGATCATCCCGTGCCTGTGAAGTGTGTCACTCGAGAAAAGTACGTTGTGATGCTACGCTCCATATTCCTTGTACAAACTGTTTAACCTTTGGATGTGAATGTAAATTCCCAGAGCGTAAGGAGAGAAAGAACGCTAGTAAGAAGAGAAAGCTAGAAGCGGCAAAGTTACAGGATTCAAAAGCGCCTGTACCTGGAGGTGGGGTTGGTGTCAAGCTGGAACACTCGTCGCCTTCGTTGTCGTTGGCGGCAACGGCAGCGGCTAACAACAATGGGAATAATGTCAAACCATCACCGTTGGTGGGCTCGGGTTCTACAACAGCGGGACCTTCGAACACTACAACGGGGTCTTCTAGTAAGAGGAAAAATGAACCCTTGGCTGCTATCTCTGCACGGAGCGCCAGAATTGATTCGCAGAAATTGGTGAAGAAGAACACAAATACTTTCTCCTACCATGGACGCTCTTCAACGGCAAAGTTGCTTACGGATAATTTGGACAGGGACCCGCATCTCAAGATTTGTGATTTTATACCCCCTTCGTTGAGAAGTACTATGGAAAAGACGCGGTTGAACTTGGACACAGTGCAGATGGAAATTCTAAGGTTGAGAGGTGCGTTCCACTTGCCGGAAAAGCACTTGTGTGATGACTTGATCAATTCGTTCTTTGAACACATCTATCCAATGGAGCCAATTATCAACAAGCAGATTTTTATGGAGGACTACCAAAACGGCACGGTGAGTTTACTATTGCTACAGTCTGTGCTTTTGGCAGGGTCCAGAATGTCAACAAACCCTCTAATATTTGACTCTGATGGTTCAAACTACTTGGCCAGTGCAACTTTTTACCAACGTGCAAAGGCATTATACGATGCAAATTTTGAAACTGATGAAGTAGCAGTGGTACAGTCTTTGATATTGTTTTCAAGATTTTGGGAAGGTGTGGATGATATCCTGGGTAACTCGTTCTATTGGACAAGAATCGCCATCATTGTAGCCCAAGGTTACGGGTTTAACAGAAATTTGGCAAGGGCATCGAAATATACAGAGGAAAGAGTTAGAATATGCAAGATCATCTGGTGGGATTTGTACATTAAGGATATGTCTGTTGCTGTGGCGTTTGGAAGACCAAGAAGCATCTTGCTAGAGGATTGTGACGTTCCAATGCTTCAGTTTGAAGATTTCACCCCTGATTTATCTAGAAAGGATGCCGAGGCGTTTATTCAGATGATCAGGCTCAGTGAAATCATGTCCATTGTACTTCAAGAACAGTACAGCGTCAGAGCAGAAAAGTTCAAGCGTCATCGTGATCAACTGGTTATCACACATTGCGACATGATCATGAGTAGTTGGAGAAATAACCTCCCACCAGCGTTGCAATATTCTCCAACAAAACAGGATTCCCTACCAGTGAACATTTTAAACTTGTACTATTACTATGCCGTGTGTTTGGCACACAGATCCACAATGGTGAGAAGTGCTACCCTTAACGGTAAGCAGTACCCGTCTGAAGGTATTGTTTTCAAAGCATCGAGAATCATTGCCGACATTGTCTCGAAGTTGTTAAAATCCGGTGATATCAAGTATTGCCATGCAATGACTATTCCAATATTCTTCATTGCAGCAATGACTTTTCTCTGTCATATGGATTCGCAGAATTCTGCCATTGCAAAAAGTGCCAAAATTGGATTTGCAATCTGTGATGATGCACTCAACGAAGTTGGAAGAAACCATATGGTTGCATCGTTAATTCGTTATGAATTGGGTAGGTTTATCAAAGATCCAAAGGCTAGGGAGAAACTAGTGTCGAGTTTAGCCAGAAAGAATGAAGGACAGCAAACAAATGCTGGTACTACTCCTGCTCCAACTCCTGCTCCAGAAGCAGAAGCATTACCCCAAGCTCCTGTGCCTCAGCAGAACGTTCCACACCAACAAAGGTATGTTAATGATATTGCACCATCTCCAACTGTTTATCAGACACCACCTCAACAGCAACAGCTTCAAAGATCCCCTGTTGTTAACATGCAACCAGGTGAAGCTGTGGGCCTGAACGTTGGAACTGCTGCCCCTGCGCTTCCTCTTCACGTTCAACAGCAACCAATGCCTCCACAGGCCAACATTCAAGTTCCACCAACAGAAGTTTTGGAGTTCCCGGATCTTTATCTTTTCACAAATAACATTCCATCTAATAGTGCAGTTAACTTTGATCCATCGGAATTGTTTCCTGAGAAGGAATCGAGATCTGATACTGCAAGTGATAGCAACCATTATAACGAGTTTTACATGAACTTGCCAGAATTTGACTTTCAAAGTTTTAACAGTACTATGGGATTCCAAGGATTGGCTAATTTCAATACGTATTTGGGGGATGCTACATCTAACGACTCTCCGCAGAGCCAGCCAAATATTCGCAGCTTTGCTAACTGAACCATTCGATTGGCTTTGCATTGTACATTTTGTTTATCTTTTTTTAATGATGATGATTACTATAGATTTTCTTTTTAAATATATATATATATATATATCCTTTGTTCATCCCTATCTAGTTCTTCTTCAACTTGAATAAACTGTTTAATTTACTCTTTTCCTTTTCCTTCTTTAAAGACTTCATGGTCTCTTCACGTCTTAACCTCTGGGTATGACCCACTAAATTCTCAACAACGCTTTCAAAAGTCTTTCTATCCTCCTCTAATTTGGTCTTTTCATCATCCCAAACAGCCAGGTATTTCTCAACCATGGAAACCTGTGCTTCCAGTTTCTCTATGGCCATTTGCAATTCCTTATTGTTCATTTCCAAGAGATCATCTGCTGCAATAACGTCACCAATTTCGGCGAACTTGGTATTTGTTTCCTCGAGCATTTTCTTCTTCTGTCCATCATCAATATTCAATTGTTCCAAGGTCTTAACAACATAGGTGGACATGTCGAAACCATTTACCCTCTCTTTTTTCTGGATTGTATCATCAGGAAGCCCAAGTGTCATCAGAAGCTGTCTCCTCAACGAGCCCGTTTTCCAATTGTAAGGCTTCAAATGAGGTGGTGCTATGAGTCTTTCAAGTAAATGCTGCGACCTTGGATTCAATATTGATGTATCCTCTGGTATAGTAAAAGCGGGTAGTTGATCTGGGAATGTCTGTAGAGCCAATTCATCAACTATGTTGATCAACTTATCCTTATCATCGTAGGAAGATAGTAAAAGAGACGCTGTGGTGTCAGATACTGGTTGTTGTACAGATGTGTTCTCTGGAGGTTCTTCAAATTCGTCGAAGGATGCATCAGAGAATGATCCAAAGTCATCTTCGTCATCATTTTCTTTCACTGGTTCATCATCGACAGTATCTTCCGTCGTTATATCATCGTGTACCTCGTCTGTTTGTCTCCCATCAGCTGTTTCTTGGGTGTCGTTGTCTGCCTTTGTCTCTCCAATGGCAGTTTCATGTATAGTCAGTTCCTCAACTGCTGGCTCCTCAACCGCTGGCTCCTCAACCGCTGGTTCAACTACTGGCTCCTCCATACTCTGCCTTTCATTATCTGACATATTCAAGCTAATCTCATATGAACCTATGGCCAACCTTGAACGGAATCGTCCACGGCTAAAGTTTGTCAAAAGTGGCCGCGGTGTAGTTTTCCCAATTTTTGATTTCGCGGGCTACAAACGCCAAAATTCTATGGAAGAGAGTCGTTTCAGCTAATGGTACTACATTCGACTTTAACGACATTGTGCTTTGAAATCAGCATTAATTGAAAGTAATTTTGGGGTTTTTTATACTAATTATTACACATACATTCAGATAGTGCTATCCATTACCTTTTTGTGGGGTTTTCCAACTTTTCCATTATTAATGCCAGCAAATACAGCCAACGTTGAGCACGATAGGATCGAATTGTGCCATCTTGGACGCGTCTACCTTCAATGGCATCTACTTTATACATGTTATGAGCCTTTAATATGGTTATACCTGGTCTCTATGCACGAAATAGTCTTCTCACGATGTCAATTGAGGACGGATAGATAACATTAACAGGAATCAGCCTACGCGGGCAGTGCAGCTTTGGTGTTTGGGTTTAACTTGTCACCAAACCCATACTAACACCGATGAAGACTATCGAGATCACGTTGTATATTAATAACATATTTCAAGAATATGTTTGCTGTTAGATCAATTGGGAACACGAATGGTGATGGAAATTGTTGAGTGCTATTTCAGTTCAGTTACAATCAACTGTATGGACATTTTTGATAGCTTCTGATGATGGCATCAATGGAATTGAAGGATTAAATTCTTTTCAAAATGACGTATTAATTTTTTTGATAAGAAATAGACTCGTCTATATTGTTCTAAAACCAAAATCAAAAATATTACTAAAATGACCATTAAGTGCCTACGTTTAACGACACAATTTCTAGAGAACGTTATGGTGAGAAACCAATGTTTGTAACACCCTGAAGAGTATATGTTCCATGAGATGTTGTCAAACTTGAACTCCCAGCAAATGCGTCACATCTATATGATGGTTTTGCACTTTAACCAGACAAATTTTGAGCAATTGGAAGTATCAACGTCTAAACTAATATACAATACTCAGCTACTAGACACATGGCATCCACTACATCTTCGTGTTATTATTTGCAAGAATAGCATTCCATTTTGTAGCCTTTTATCATTGTTGTGTTACATCACATTTTCGACATCCTTTTAACTCAGATTGTTTAGAATGAGCTCCAGCTCCAATCTGCTGGAACGCTACCAACTATGGCACCATTAGCACCACTATTTACACTTTCAGTATTGCCATTTTGTCTAGCGTTATCGTTCATAGCAATGACGCTGGACTTCCTTGCAAGTGCATTCTCGCCAAATTTGGACTTGTAGAAATCCTCATAGTCCTTTGTACATCTATCACACACTTTACACAGCACACCAGACCCACCCAGGGTGAACTGAGCATCTGGCCCCAACTTCAAGAGATGAGAGGTATGCTGTGCACAGAAGATATCACCGCATCTTCTGCAATGGTGGCGTCTTTCGAAAAAAGTGAATTGAACGTCGCAATAGGCACACGAGTTTCTCGTAACGTCACGACGCCAATGTGCCCTTGTTGGTATCTTATTGTTATTGTCAAAGCCCAATCTCCAATGTGACGTTTGCGATTTCAACGAGTGAGCAGCGTCCGATATCACGTTCTTGGACTTGCGAGAGTTTTGTTCGTTTATATGCTTCACATCCTCTGGCTTCAAATTGGTATTAGACTGACGAAGAACTGCTGGAACGTACATGGGCCTCTTCGGATCGTTTATGGTCTTGAGATTTGCATTGTCAAGATAACCCGTTGGTGATGGTTGGAAAGACCGTAGGTCCTGTGAAGATGTCGTTTGAGATAACAACAGCTGTTGTGCATGAGTAGCAGATTGTTGTCTGCTACTGTGATTGGAGTCTTGTGATACCGATGGCGATAGCGAATGTGGTTGGTTCATCTGATTAACTCTTGACTGTGACACAACCCTGTGTGGCTGCGGTTGCAACGTAAGTTGAACCTGTGAACTATTTCTCGACAGCAGTGGGTGAGTTGAATCCTGATTAGTCGGTTGTTGCAATTCCTGTTGCTGTTGATTCTGTTGCTGTTGCTGTTTCTGCTGTTGCTGCTGTTGTGAAGGAGCTGGTTCACACCGTGGAATGTAATCTTCAATAGCAGTTGTGGTACGCATGCTCATATCCACCTCGGCAGGTTGGAATTTGGCAAGGTTACTCAGTTTCTTCAAGGCATCATCGGTCAGATTCTTATTCTGTTCCGTACTATCACTGCTATCGCCTTCATCACCAGAGTTGGAAACAGCAGACTCCTCAACTGATCTCTCATCGTCCTGGTTAAAGGGCATCCGTTGTCCAATTTCAAAAGAAGCCTTCCGCTTTGACGAAGCAGCAGCAGCTGGCGCCTGTATATGTGTCTTGGTACTGATGAACTGTTCCTGTGATGTCTGCGTGCCGTTAACAACGCTGGCCGTGGTGTTATTACCGTTGATATGACTCTTGACGTTTCCGTTGTTGTGATTGGCTGGCGCGTTGTCGTTATTCGTAGCCGCTGGCGCACCCTGGTGAAGCTGAACTTGTGAGCGGTTATGCTGATTTACAAAGCTTCGTAGTGAAACGCTCGACAGCACGCTTTGAACGCTTTGAGTTCTCTGTTTCGGCACAACTCTCTTCTGGAACGTGATGGTGCCTCCATCTTCAACAACAGCATCGCCATTCGCTTGCCCAGCACTAAGAATACCACCACTCACTTTCCTCTGGATGGCGGGTTGGGAGACTTGGTTAACAGGAGCAGTAGTAGTAGCGGCGGCGGCAGCCGCTGATACCTGGGCGTGTTGTGGTGGCTCCCTTATCGTGACATGGTGTTCATGATTCACATCCTGTACAGGCTCCTCATCGTGTGGTTTGACATCCTTTGTATCTTCCTGACTCATTTCTCGCTTTATGCAATGCCGCTTCTCTTAGTGATGATGACTCCTGGTGGAAAATACCGAAAATTCCTGGGGCGAAAGGTAGGTAACCAGAGGGATGAGCTTCAAAACTTGCAAGAGGGCTCGAATGAACACTCGGTATAACGTGTCTAGGACTCCAGCAATCACGTGAGAATACACAGGTTAGTATCGAACACCACTGATAGGCTAAGACACACTAGGTATTACTGGATTTTTTGCTTTCCCAGTGTCAAATGGACAGGACAGAATAGGATAGAAGCGCACTTTACCGAATTGCAATGGAACTCTGTATGATTTGTTACCGACACAAGACGTTGAAAAAAAAAAACGTACACTCACCTCACACACCGAAAAGGCGAAAGACAGCGACAAATTTTCGTTCCAGGAAAGGAAGTTGCACTCGGCTCCGGGTCACAGACAAACTGCGATTACCGTTTTATCGGCAAGGACCACATCAACGCGAGGCGAAGCTATTCCGAGGATAATAGCACGTGACTAATCATATGGGTGTCTCCACCGGATTTGTATCTGTACTGTTGCCCGCACCCAAACAGTTGGTTTCGTTTCGTTCAAACAGAAGGAACAGGTGTCTCTTCTTCAACTCAGATACACTTACAAAACATCAATTCAACCCCGTTACACCCCGGTATTGTTCCATTGCAAAGATCACAGAAAGCACACCTCTCGGGAGAATGTCGGTTGAGGTTTCGGAGGCCACATTGGCCAATATCAAGTTGCTGTTGAGGGTGACGATCCTGGTTTCCATAGCCGCTGCTGCTGTGTCGTCGCGTCTGTTCTCTGTGGTTCGATTCGAGTCCATCATCCACGAGTTTGACCCGTGGTTTAACTTTAGAGCCACCAAGTACCTTGTGTCCCACAGCTATTACGAGTTCCTCAATTGGTTTGACGATAAGACCTGGTATCCATTGGGCAGAGTTACAGGTGGTACGCTTTACCCAGGGCTGATGGTGACTGCTGGTTCCATATGGCATGGGCTGAGAAAGATTGGATTGCCAGTTGATATCAGAAACATCTGTGTTATGCTTGCACCAGCTTTCTCAGGTGTGACTGCGTACTTCACATACCTCTTCACTGCGGAGATTAAGGATAAATCTGCTGGGTTATTGGCTGCTGCCTTTATGGGAATTGCACCAGGTTACATCTCAAGATCCGTTGCTGGATCTTATGATAACGAGGCGATTGCTATCACCTTGCTGATGACGACGTTCTACTTCTGGATCAAGGCTTCTAAGGAAGGCTCTGTGTTTTGGGCAGCCTGGGCTGCAGGCTTCTATTTCTACATGGTGTCTGCCTGGGGTGGTTACGTCTTCATTACAAACTTGATTCCATTGCACGTGTTCATCCTCATTCTTATGGGACGTTATAACCACAAGTTATACACTGCTTACTCGACTTGGTATGCAATTGGTACTTTGGCCTCGATGCAGATCCCATTTGTTGGATTCTTACCTATCCGTTCGAATGACCACATGGCTGCACTGGGTGTGTTTGGATTGATCCAAATCGTATGCTTTGGTGAATATATCCGTTCAAAAGTGTCTTCAAACAAGTTCAAATCCGTCTTGTTCGTCTCGGTCATCTTGATCATTCTCCTGGGCATCGCTGGGTTGATCTCCTTGACATACGCTGGATTGATTGCCCCATGGACTGGTCGTTTCTACTCGCTCTGGGATACAAACTATGCAAAGATACACATCCCAATCATTGCATCTGTGTCAGAACATCAGCCTACAGCTTGGCCTTCGTTCTTCTTTGACACTCAGTTCTTGATTTGGTTATTCCCAGCTGGTATCTTTCTTCTCTTCCAAGAACTGCGCAATGAACACATCTTTGTGATTGCCTACTCCGTGCTCTGTTCATACTTTGCAGGTGTTATGGTTCGTCTCATGTTGACGTTGACTCCAATCATCTGTGTATCTGCAGCAGTTGCTGTATCGAAACTGTTTGACATATACTTGGACTTTTCCGATTATCTCAAGGAGGACAAGGCCGAGAAACCAAAAGACGATAAGAAATCCATCTATGACATCCTATCCCGGGTTGCAGTCGTTGGTACATTTGTATTTTATCTCTATTTATTTGTATTCCACTGTACTTGGGTCACATCAAACGCTTATTCTTCACCTTCTGTTGTTTTGGCTACGAAGAACCCAGATGGCTCTCAACAGTTGATCGATGACTATCGTGAAGCGTACTATTGGCTCCGTATGAACACACCAGAAGATGCCAAAGTTGCAGCTTGGTGGGATTATGGTTACCAAATCGGAGGTATGGCAGACCGTACCACGCTGGTGGATAACAATACTTGGAATAACACTCACATCGCCACTGTTGGTAAGGCCATGTGCTCCAATGAAGATGTCGCTTACAAGGTGTTAAAGCAGCACGATGTTGATTACGTGTTGATCATATTTGGTGGTGTGCTTGGATTCTCCGGTGATGACTTGAACAAGTTCTTATGGATGATCCGTATTGCCCAAGGCATTTGGCCCGAAGAGGTGAAGGAGAGAAACTTCTTCACTGCTCAAGGAGAGTACAAAGTTGGTAGGGATGCCACCCAAACAATGAAGGATTCTTTGCTATACAAGATGTCTTACCACAGGTTTGTTGATATCCATACGAGAAGTGGTAGACCAGCAGTTGACAGAGTTCGTAACCAAGTCATCCCTGAGGAGCCTGAACTCAACGTTGTTGAAGAGGCCTTTACATCAGAGAACTGGTTGGTGCGTATTTACAAGGTTAAAGACCTCGACAATGCCGGTCGTGATTTGAAGGAAGCCGCCTCTTTCGAAAGACAAGCTGCTGCTGGTATCAAGAAGAGAACTGCAAAGCGTCCAGCCCTTGACATCCGTGAATAATCACGTGAAAAAGAAGAGATTAGTATATTGTACAGTATATAGTGATGAAAAAGTGACAACAGCTGAGCTTTCATAGAAGTCCTATTTCAAATTGATACGGTAGTGGCTCGTTCAAGATGGTTGAAATGGACTTTGCTAGCTTATCGGTAACTGCTAGTTCCATCGTTCTTTTAAAGGGCTTTGCTCTCAGGCTCCATGGAATCAAAACCATTCAATAGCCAAGAAACTAAAAGAGTGGAAGAACGAAAAATTCAGCAAACTACTATGAAAGACACTTGGAAATGAGCAGACAGCTCTTCACTGGTATAAGAATCAGCATCAATAGAGTAATCTGAGTCAGATTCGTTATCCTGAAGCTCTTTCTACGACCCAATGTGCCCCACCCCTCCGCACCGGCTATAGCTTCATATGAACCAGAACACGTAGGTGATCCTATTCATCATCAGCCAAACAACCAATCCGGTTATTCAGCTCATAACGTGTATGGAAGGTAAGGCTCTTCAAAACACCTTTGCCAGCACAAGGCACAGAGCACTACGCCAGAGGTTGGGAATTGTTCTATGTTCCATCCTCAAATTAACTGCCCACCATAGCACTGTAGCAGGGCATCCACTACATTCACTACATGTTCCACTATGTCATTGTATAGCTACGTGTTACGCTGTATCGCATAGCCTATGAAGCCAATGTTGTTAGATATTGTGTGAGATATTGTGGGGGCGGGGCATTTAGGTGGTGTTCTGGTGTTCTGGTGTTGGGATGTTTTTCTTTAAAGTGGTGTCCGGATGTGGTAATAAGCTCTTGTGTGGAATTTTACTTCTCCGTTTACTTTGAATGCCTATAACGGAGTGAGTGTATCCAATATAGGGCCATTTCAAAAGAAATGGATGACAATACGCTAACCAACGTCTCCACGGTGACCGTTACCCCGTTCCATGGGGTATCAACATTGTTGACAAAGTTCAAGGACATCAACCCTTCACGGCCAAAGCCAAACGACATTGGTGCTGTTCCATTGTATCGTTCGAGGCTTTACAGAGTTGACAAACCTGCGCCTTCTCTATCAAATGATGTTGATGAAGCAGGAGAAGAGGAGAACGAAGATGCTGAACAGTACGAGGTACAGAAATTCAAGGAGTTGAAGGAGTTTAAACCGAAGGTACTGACAGAACAGCTGAACGAAGCGTGTATTCTGGGCATTGAAGATTTTGCAAATTCTCTTATTGAACAGCTCTTGAACGAGTTGATTGGCGAACACCCTTATGAATGGAGTTGTTTGGAGGAAGGTGACTCTAAGGTATTGTTTGTGAGATTTAAAGAGAAAGAGGTTAAAGAAAATGCTTCTTTAATGAAGAGGCTCATGGAATTGGATGTTGAAATCCATCAGTCCAAATTGAAAATTGTGGTTGAAAAGAACACCAGACAACTAATTGAGGATACTGTCCCCGATGAAGAGACTCCTATTGATAGCGAGGCCTTGCAAAGGAGAATTGATCGGCTGTTGGAGAAGAACAAGGCGAAAAAGACAGCAAAGACAGTTGATTATGTCATCGATGAGGAAGAACTAAGAGGTGTGCCACAGGACGCATTACCGCAACTGATGAAGGATATCAAGGAGTTTAGGCTCAAGGTTCTTGAAAACGAAAGAAAGAAAAGGGAGAAGGAGGTTCTTGAAGAGAAGAAGAGATCTAAAGCTCAACTGCGTAAACTATTTGAAAAATATCAGAGCGATTCAGACCGTATGGTTGAGGAGGATGACGATGAATCAGACGACGAGGAAGATGATGATTTGACTGATGAACAGTATGAAGAACTGAGAATAAAGAAGGAAAACGCTGAAATGCTGAAAAAATTTAGGGATAAGTTGAGATCAGTAGAGTTAATTCAGAGAAGAAACAAGGATCTTCTACGCGAGCTTGATGAATTAAGAAATTATGAACAGTCTCTTGATAAAACCCTTAAACCGGAGTATGAGCATGGTAGATTTAGAAGATCTGGAAGGGACAAGAGGTTGGAAGCTGAAGCAGATGAAAAAGATAGAGAAGAAGAAGAAACGGAGACTAAAGCAGCCAAAGAGGCTGATAACTTCCTTTCAACTATTAACATTCCTTTGAAGGTGAATATTTCAAACTCTTTAACCCTTGAAGATCTTGATGATAATGAATTGACCACTCTTTTACAACGACTTAAGCCTAGAGTTGCCATGTATATGGAGGATATTCTAGGCACCAAGGATGACGAACTCTCAGATTATATCATCTCCAGTATAAAGGATAACAAGAATAGAGACAGACTTGCTGATGAGTTAGAAGAAGTTTTCTCAGATGATGCCAAATCGTTACGAGATCGAATCTGGAGTGACATTGAGCAGTTTCTCAAAGAATTAGAGATAGATGTATAGTTGTCCAAAGAAGAATTGCCTATTAAAGTGAAACTGCTTTCAGGCAAATGGTAGTTGTTCCATGTTATCAACACCGACTCCAGTCCAAGCGTAACGGACTTTGTTAAAAGTAGCGTTGGCACTCAGCACTCCGGCATCGATCAAACTCTTGAAGTAAACTTCCACGAGGTCTTTGTCATGCTGATCAACACAGTTCAAACCACAGTTTAGCATAGGACCTTGTAACATCAACAATCTTGAATCAAGAGGATCTATAATCGCGTTTGTTTCATCGTTGTAGAAGAAGCACATGTTCAACATATCCTTTATGAGGGCTTGACATAGTGGATGTGTCTTGTCCATGGATAGATGTTCATTGTACAATTTCAACAATAGGGCATCCACGTGTAGATGGTGAATTAGATCAAACCACGAATAAACGTCATTGTCTTTGAATCCATAACAACTCCAGGGAAGTATGTTCTTTTGTTCATCTCCGGAGTAATCTGGGTGTGCTGGGTTATCCAGTGGGATGAGAATGTGATCGCTAGCCACTTGGAATTCCTTTGCACTATGTATAAGACTCATCTGGAATAGAAGGTCCCTGTTATTCATCTGTGATAATTTGATGAACTCCCTATACATGATGATGGCTTCAGTGCTATACCCTAGAAATAGGTTATAACCACTTGGAAGTAGAATTCCAACTTCCACTGCCAAATCACCGTTGGAACCGTACAGTCCAACGTCCAGTAGATTATTCAGCTCATGTCTTTTACCAGTCCCAGCGTTTTGTAATCCAGCAAGGATTTCAATCGCAGCAAACCAACTCTTAGCCAACAACAGTGAAGGTGTGGCATAAAATTTGATGTATTTGATAAAGAGATCTTTAGCACCTCGAAGGTGAGCTCTCCAATCATTAGAAGTTGGATCAGCTGCCAGCAGTAGAACCGTGAGTATTAAAGGCTCAATATTGATCAAGATTTTAGAATGATCTTGGAAAACGTTGCTGATGTTCTTCAAGCACGTAGATATGTATTTCAACTTCTCATCTCCTGTTGTTGCCAGGCTTAGCATTGCAGCTAATAAATAAGGTGCCTTTCTAGCATTTGTCAAGAGGATCTCATTACAAAGGCCTTGTTCTAATGGCATTAGCCGGGCAGAGATCTTATCGTAAAAGATCTCTAGATGAGTCTTATGAGGTTCTGGTAGATCAAACGAATCCAATATATCTTGTTTCTTCACATATTCTGGGAAAATGCCAAAATCTATGGAAAAGACATCGAAATTAGTATCCAGAGATTCTATGATGGTATTTGCCAGTGTTGAAGCCTCATTTATGATGATATCTTTGTCCTCAATAGGTGAGATGTGAGGTACATATGGCGATAATGAGGCAATCTCATGACCACCATCAGCACCAGCAGCAGCACCATCACCACCGCTTGAGACTGACATATCCGTCGATTCACTAGCTGGAGATCCATCAGCCTTCTGCAGGGAAAAGTTGATGAAGTTGTACCGAGCTTTAGTCTGAGGCTGATGTTCAATAGTCACATTCCTCGAATCAGAGAATTTAATACTCTTCACATAGATACACCTCTTACCAAGGTGAGAGCATTGCCAACATTCGGGCTTACCTTCATCACACTTCAACTTCCTTCTCTTACACTCCTTACACCCATTTCTACTGTATTGCCTCTTCTTTTTAGGGGGCATCGTAGTGAAGTGTTTGACCCCTTCCCGCAGTTGCCAACCTGTAAAGGAGACTTGCCTCCACGGATATATTCAACAGAAGATATCCCTGTTATGATAACACGATGTGGACTCTTCTGTGAAGGTGTATGTCATACACAGACACAGAGACAGCTGTTTAGTTGTTGTGAGAATGAAGCCCCAGATATACTTCAATATGAAGTATTGAAGCCTTGAGAGAGGCTGTTGGAAATCCGCGGGATCCGCTTTCCGCTTTGGGACGCGCTCGGCCAAGTTTCTTATTCTGGAAAATTGGAGCTGCCCGCGAAGGGCCACACACCCGGACACCTCGACTAAAATATAAAACAAGTTATGTACGTACAAGGAACATTATACATTCTTGTTCTGTTACTATGCGATGAGATGAACCAAAGGTGGCATGACAAACTATTATAACTCGTTGACTGGTATCTCACAGTATGGGATTTTACCCATAAGCCCTGGAAACACGTCAGATGTGCGTAGAGAGAGAGTACGACGCGGTGATGGTGAAGATGAGCATACAACACAGAAGAGGTCTTTAGAGAGTGCAGATGAACGGTCCAGTTCTCAGAAGAAGGTTAGAAATGGCTCATCAGTAAGGAATGGTGTAGTTATATCCAGGCAGAGTCTCGAACAGCAAGAGGAACAAGGACAAATGCAAGGACAGCAACATCAGCAACAGCAACAGCAACAGCAACAACAGCAACAACATCAGCAGCGTCAGCGTCAGCATCAGCAACAGCAGCCACCACAACCCGGTATGAGACTAGGACCTTCAGATCCCCTTCCTGGTCCCTTTTTCAACCTCTTTGACGATGACGATGACACTGAATATGAACCAGGGACCGAGGAGGAAGAGGAGTTCTCAGAGGAGGAGATTGAAGATGAGGAAGAAATGGATCCGAAAGAATGGATGTTAGACTTGGATAAGGACTTTGACTTGCCTCAGGGGTATGTCCTACCTCCATATTCAGACTTGTTGTCATCTGAATTGCAAATGTTTGCACCTGAGTCCGTTGCTAATGAACCTGGTGTAAATGAACCAGAAACACAAGTGCCCACTGGGACAGTCCACTCTGATGAAGTAACCACAACAGGTTCCAAACCGAGATTCACATCCAAGAATCATGACATTCGTTACTCTGTTGATCCATATCACTACACACCAACCAAGACAGTGAAAGCCCAACAATCCATGAGGGAGCTTTTATCACAAGGAAGACAGGCGATAGAATCAAATCGACAACACGTAACAGAAGATGTTTCCTTAAAGAGCCTGCAAGAACACTACTTTAACCAATTGAAGTTGAGGAACGTTGATCCAGTATCCATGCCATTAACCACTAAACAGCCGGTATCTCGTAAAGGAATACATAAAGCCTCATCAAGGAAGCCACACAACGCAGGAACAACTTCCAAAGACGTTGGTATTGAATTGCAATGTCTTCACTGCGATAGAGAATTTCGAGGTCCAAAGGCTTCAACACACCGTCAACAGCACATCAAAAGGATGCATCCTGATAAATACGTCAAGTTGAAGGGATAGGTCAGTACATACACACTACAAACGTCAACCCATTTCTTCATTCTAATTCATGAATTTAATCTTGCTCTGCAATGGATACCAATCTATCATCGATTTCTTCAGGCGTAAGCGTGAAGAACTTATCTTCAACGGCAACACCAACTTCAATGTCATTCTTTCTCAATTCTGTGTTTAGCGTATTACTCAGCGTAATAATGGCAAACTCAACAACCTTTTGCCAATCACCATCAACACCTTTCTTCTTATACTTCTTCTCCAAGGCAGTGGTCAATTCCTGTTGTTTTGGACCCGTTGCATTGGCCTTTGAGCCAATGTAGTAACCAGCTGGATCACATTTATACAACATTGGTCCAAATTCATCATCTACAGAGCAGAAAGTTAACGCCACTCCCAGAGGTCTCATATACGCTCTCTGTGTATAGATCTGAGATAAATTTGCCATTCTCTTTGCCAAAGCATCAACAGGCATCTCATAACCGTTGAGATATTTGAACTCAGCAGCTTCAGCTCTTGCTCTAAGTGCCTGGCTTCTAGCATCAGCAATCGATCCTGTGGCAACCATACCAATCTTTGGTGTAATCTGGAACATATACGACACAGTAGATGGGTCCAACAGCTTATCTGGAACTTTCTTCTGTGAAATTATCACCACACAATCTTTCCCAGTGACTCCCATGGCATTGATGTTGGCGGTGTTGATCGCCTTGAAGGCATACTCCACCTGATAGAGCCGCCCTTCTGGAGAGAAGATGGTGATATGACGGTCAAATCCTGCTGCTCCTGACATTGTTCTTCACTTCAAATCTCTTCAATATCTGCCTGTTTTTGCTTGCCGCCCAATGTTTGTTGTTTGTTGTTTGTTGTTGTGATGGTTCCTCGCCACTGGGAAAAGTTCAAAAGTTCGCGAACTCGATTTTTTTTGTGTCCCGGTGTGGTTTTCAGTAACAGCAGTTAACAGCACCAAAAACAACAACAACAATAGCAGGCGAAGAAAACGGAAGAAGAAAGTGAAGAAAACAGAAGAAGAAAGCAAAGGAAGCAAAGGGAGTTGATAGACGAGCACAGCCGACCAGAGCATCCCACGATGACAGAGACGTTCTCAAATGACTTCAAAACTGAAGCGCTACAGCCAAAGTACCAACAGAACTTTGGTGCTTCGTATCAACCTCATGTGTCGTATCACTACAACCCAGCAGTATCGCAGTACCATTACGGAGTTCGTCATCCTATGAAGCCCTTTAGACTAATGCTCACTGATCATTTGGTGATTGCCTACAAGCTCTATGAGAAGATGGACCTGTATACGCCCAGAGCTGCAACGAAAGAGGAGATATTGGAATTCCATTCTGAGGATTATATCGATTTTCTACAACGAGTAACTCCAGAGACTCTAAACAAGTTTTCAAGTGAACTCAAGAGGTTCAACATTGGTGATGATTGTCCTGTGTTTGACGGCGTGTACGATTACAGCTCGATATACGCCGGTGCGTCATTAGATGCTACGGAGAAGCTATTGAGTGGAGCAAGTGATATAGCTATTAACTGGTCTGGTGGATTACACCATGCGAAGAAGTATGAGCCTTCTGGGTTTTGCTATGTCAACGACATTGTCCTATCAATATTAAACCTCTTGAGATACCATCCAAGGGTTTTGTATATCGATATCGACTTACACCACGGTGATGGTGTCCAAGAGGCCTTCAATACCACTGATAGAGTGATGACTGTGAGTTTCCACAAGTACAACGGGCTCTTCTTCCCAGGTACTGGTTACTTGGATGAAAATGGAATAGGCAAGGGGAAAAACTATGCTATAAATGTTCCTTTGAACGATGGAATAGACGATGACAGTTATATACGATTGTTCAAAAGTGTTATCGACCCTGTGATTACAACGTTCAAACCAACGGTGATTGTACAACAGTGTGGTGCAGATTCCTTGGGAGGCGACAGATTGGGTTGCTTCAACTTGAATATAAGAGCCCATGGTGAATGCGTCAAATTCGTCAAGGGCTTTGGTATTCCAATGCTAGTTGTCGGTGGTGGTGGATATACTCCAAGAAACGTCTCGCGGTTGTGGTGTTATGAAACTAGTATCATGACAGATGTAACGTTGGAGTCAAAGCTACCCATGGAACTCCCCTTTAGGAATTTCTTCAATCCAGACTGCTCATTGCATCCTAATCTAGGGGATAAATTGGATAACAAGAACTCGAGGAAGTACTTGGATAATGTACGCATAAAAATCCTCGAACAATTGAGAAACTTGAATGGAGCTCCAAGTGTTCAAATGAACGAAATTCCACCAGATTTTAAGAAACTAACAGCAGAGGAAGTTGCAGAGCTGGATGCATTGAACAATGAGGAAAGAGATTCGATGCTGGATGCGAAAGATGAGGCAAGACCTGGAGAATTGGTAGAATGATACCTGTTTTGTAAATATAGGAAAAACTTTTTCGTAACGAATATCAACTTAATGATGAATTACTGGTTTAACTTTAGGTGATTAACTGCTTTAGGTATACTGAAAGTTCATAGATAAACGTGTTCCATTGGTCTAGTTATACAATGTCATAATTGAATATCAACTTCCAGTAACTTATAGTAGCCATAGATAACAAGAAAGAGAAAAAAAAGTGAAAAAAAAAATATAACATGGTCATATACATTGATGATATTCATTCATCGTCATCATCATAGGTTCTTCTCTCTCTTAAGGCATCGACAACCTTGTGAGACACACCAGATGCATATTCGATACTTGGAGACTCCAAAGAGGTTTCAGAAGTGTCACTTTCAGCATCAGAGCTGGCAAAGATGGATGCATTGGAAATGGATTCAGCATCAGATGTATCGTCATCTTCAACCTTACCTTGTCTTCTTCTTCTTCTTTCACGTCTTCTTCTTCTCATCTCCTCGGTCTTCTTATCTTCCATTGCTTCATCGATACCGTTTTGCTTCATATGGTCAAAGTCCGGATACAATTGAGGACCGTACTTGTTCACAATCTCAACGATTTCCTTCTTGAGCTCATCTCTGGTAGATCTAAGGTCATGGAGTGTATCTGGACTCACAAGTGTTAAGTAGATAGGTTGCAAAGACTTGTACAAATCGACACCGGTATCACCAAATGCCAAAGCAGACCATGTGACGGTGACACCAGCCATGTAGAAGGCAAAGAACAATAGAAATTTGTTATAAGAGGTATCCCAGAACCAGTAGAGACCCAAACACGAGTAAAAGATGTACAAGACTGGAGCAACACCCATAGCAATCAAGATCTTCCACGTTGCTACAACATCATTTGCCCTGACTTTAACCAAAGAGGACGCAAGTGCCTCACGTTGAACCTTCTTTGAATATAACTTACCGATGATAAACACAGGGGTGAACAAAACAGCACCTGGCAGTGCTAATAGGAAAAGGAAGATAAGTTTCAAAGATCTTTGAATCAGAATGTTCAAATTTCTAAAGAAATCAACCTGGGCAGTTTCCACAGCATGATCAGGTAAGTGAACAGCTTTCAACTTTTCGTTGTAGCTGAAAACCTTTTCACGAAGAGCAATGATATCAGGCTCGTTCTTGAAGTGTTGATAACCATCAACCAATCTTCTATTCAACTCGATAACTAAAGGAATAGGCAAAGTTTTTCCATCTGTGTATAATCTTCTAGCAGCTTGAACCACCATCAAAGTTTCATAGTCAGGACAAGTCACTGTGACAGCTCTTAAACCGTGTTCAATAATGGCCAATAAGTCACCCACAGCCTTCTTTGAAGTTTCTGGATTGTTATATTCCTCCAGCAACTCCTTAGAAATCGAGATTGGATGTCCAAATTCAATGACACAACGAGATCTAAACTTTTGTGGGTGGAAGTAGTTCATACCACAAGGAACAATCTTAACATCGGTGCCTGGACTGTGTTGCATTGCACCCAATGCCATGATAGCAACACCAGCTTTCAAAGGCAACAAGTCTGTTCTATCATGAGAACCACCTTCTGGGAAAATACCAATGCATTCACCATGTGCCAAGTGTGCAAACACCTTTTCATACACTTCTCTCTGGTTGATCTTGTCAGCCAACTTGTAAGGGGTCTTATTTTGCAAGATTTCAGTGGCAGTTTTCTTGAACTCCTTCTTGAGGATAAGTTCAGTGTCACTTACAATCTCAGCAATTTCAGTGTTACCCTTAGAATTTGGTAACCCAATGAGTCCCTTAACCATAGCCTCTTTGGTGAATTTTGTACCAAAACCAATCACTTTCAAAGGGTTTGTCTTGTCCAATGTAATTTCACCAGATGCAGACTTCAAATTATCCTGGGCTCTTTTAACTGGAATTGACAGTGTAACGTTGGCCATCTGCTTTATACCTTTAACGCTCATGGATTTATCGGCAATCAAGAAGGAGATTCTTCTATTAGCCTCTTTGAAAACCTGGCCTAATAGTAAACCGGCATCAACAAACTGGTTGGCATGAGGAGCAGCGACAAAGATTACAGGTCCTGATTTGGGGATTCTAAAGGCTCCTCTTGGTCTAATCTCCCTAAAGAATCCACTGAATGTCACAGACAGGAGCCATGCCAGGATATCAAAGGCAATCAGTCTTAACCAACTTGGATCATGGTATCGCTGGATAACATTTCCTTCCTTGTCAACAGGTTGTGGTGATGATGATGATGATGATGATGATGAGCTAGACATTTTCTTCAATACGTCAGAATCCTCTTTTGAGAGTGTGCTTTGAACAGATAAGGAATCACACACAGAGAAAACAATCAGAAAACAATGGAAGAGCGTTAAAAAAACTTCAAACTCCACTGGAATCAATCGATTTAGCACTCCGGTTCAATGATGCCTTTGTTTCCCTTTGCTAAAAGTTGAAGAGGACACAAAGAAGGGCATCAACAAAGCGTGCCCCACGCCTTTGTTGGGTTGGAAATCATGAGTTTTTTTTCTGGAAGAATCGGTGGGGGCAGAGCCATGGGGCGAATTCTTCCTTTTTGGGATTGGGGAGGGGGGAAGGGCGGGGCAATGTGGTTGCCATGGTGATGAAAGAATCCTGGTTTAACACACACGGTTCGAGCAACAGATGTAAACAAACGATCCTTTCTCTTCTTTTTTTTCTTTTTTCTGTTTTCTGGCGGCAGTGAATGTTTATTTTTCTCGCCTCTTTCTTTTACGCGTTTTGTATACAAAAATACGCTACACTGTTTCAAGACAGCAAGGAGGAATTGGTCAATTATCGCTACTGTTATTACACCAATGAGTCCACCGTTACAGGACGTGTCACTTAACGTCATGAAGCCCAAGAAGAACGCGTCTGAGCAATACCAGAAGCTCACACAGTTGGAGCACATCTTGAAGAGACCCGACACGTATATCGGGTCTACTGAGCCTCAGGAGCAAAAGATGTGGATCTATAACGCGAGTGATGAGAGTATGGAGGATAAGATGGTGAAGATTGTTCCAGGGCTTTTCAAGATCTTTGATGAAATTTTGGTGAATGCTGCGGATAACAAGATTCGTGATCCCAATATGAAGAAACTTGAAGTGACTATCGATCCAGAACAGAATACGATTTCTGTGAAGAATGACGGGAAAGGTATCCCCATTGAAATGCACGAGAAGGAGAAAATGTGGATTCCAGAGTTGATCTTTGGTAATTTGTTGACTTCTTCAAATTACGATGATGATGAGAAGAAAGTCACTGGTGGTAGAAACGGTTATGGTGCCAAGTTGTGTAACATCTTCTCCACTGAGTTTACGGTGGAAACTGCTGATAAGAACGAGTCAAAGACTTACTCGCAGACTTGGAAAAACAACATGTCGATCGCTGGTAAACCAAAGATCAAAACCGTTAAAAAGGCTGTTGAATATACAAAGATCACATTTAAGCCTGATTTGGCCAAGTTTCACATGGAAAAATTGGATGATGACATCTTAGGTGTTCTACGTCGTCGTGTTTATGATCTTGCAGGTACTGTGAAAGATGTCGGTGTTTACTTGAACGGTACCAAGTTGAAGATTAGAAATTTCAAAGAATACGTGGAGATGTATATCAAGGCATTAGACAAGAAGAGATTAGCTGAGGGTCAAATCTCCGAAGTTGATGCACAGAAGAAACCAACGATTATATACAAGAAGATTGATGATCCAAAAGCTAAAGGTCGTTGGGAAATTGCCTTTGGAGTTGCTGATTCAAGTTTCAACCAAATTTCTTTTGTTAATTCGATCGCCACAACTTCTGGTGGTACCCATGTCAACTACATCGCTGATCAAATAATTGATAAGATACAGGAAATTTTGAAGAAGAAACACAAGAAATCATCCGTTAAACCATTTCAAATCAGAAACAACATGTTTTTGTTTATCAATTGTTTGATTGAGAATCCAGCTTTCACTTCTCAAACCAAAGAACAAATGAGTACAAGAAAACCACAGTTTGGTTCTGATTGCAAAGTTCCAGACGATTTTGTCAATCAGATCATGAAAACCGAGTTCATTGAAAAGATCTTGGATGCTGCTCAAGCTAACGAAGACAGAGCTCTGAAAAGAACTGATGGTGCTAGAAAATCAAGATTGACAAACTTACCTAAGCTTCATGACGCCAATATGGCAGGAACGAAAGAAGGTTATAAGTGCACTTTAATCTTAACTGAAGGTGATTCTGCTTTGGCTTTAGCTGTTGCTGGGTTGGCAGTGGTTGGAAGAGATTACTATGGCTGTTTCCCCTTACGTGGTAAACCTCTTAACGTCAGAGAAGCAACTGCTTCTCAAATCACAAACAACGCAGAGATCAACGCCCTCAAGCAGATTGTCGGTTTACAACATAAGAAGAGATACGAGGACACGAAATCTTTAAGATATGGTCGTGTAATGTTGATGACGGATCAGGATACCGATGGATCTCATATTAAAGGTTTACTGATCAACTTCATCGAGAGTCAATGGCCAGAATTACTAAAGATTCCTGGATTTTTGCTAGAGTTCATTACTCCAATCGTGAAAGTTAATATCACGAAACCAAGGAAGGATACAATGTCTTTTTACAGTATGATTCAATACGAAGATTGGGTGAACAAAGAGAGTCACAAGTATACATGGTCTCATAAGTACTACAAGGGTTTGGGTACATCTACCCAAGAGGAAGGCCGTGAATATTTCAGTGATTTGGACAGACACTTGAAGACATTTGAGGCTTTACAAGAGGAGGATAAAGTCTCCATCGACTTGGCTTTCTCAAAGAGTAAAGCTGATGCCAGAAAAGAGTGGATTGGTGATTTCAAAGAAGATGAGCAAGTTGAGGATCGTTATGAACAACAAACAGTTGGTATTACACAGTTCATAAATTATGATCTTCGTCTTCACTCGATTTATGATTTGAAGAGATCTATTCCTAGTGTCTTGGATGGGTTGAAACCAGGTCAAAGAAAAATCATGTATGGTTCATTGAAGAGAAACTTGAAGAATGAAATCAAGGTTGCCCAATTAGCTGGTTATATCTCTGAAAAAACTGCCTACCACCATGGTGAACAGTCCTTAGTTCAAACCATTATCGGTCTTGCCCAAGACTTCGTCGGTTCGAACAATATCAATATGTTGTTACCAAATGGTGCTTTCGGTACTAGGTTACTTGGTGGTAAGGATGCTTCCGCTCCCCGTTATATTTTCACCGCTTTGAGCCCAATTACTTCAAAAATCTTGAATAAAGATGATAATGCTTTGTTGAAGTACAACGAAGATGACGGACAAACCGTTGAACCAGAGGCCTATGTACCAACTGTTCCAATGGTGTTGATTAACGGTGCGGAAGGTATTGGTACTGGTTACTCCACATTAGTGCCACAATTCAATCCTGAAGAAATTGTTGCTAACATTCGTCGTTTGATGGAAGGTCTGGAAATGGAGGAAATGCAACCTTGGTATAAAGGATGGGACGGCCAAGTTCAGAAGATTGGTCCAGGGAAATATAAAATGTTTGGTAAGATTGAGAAATTGAACGCTAACACCTTGGCCATTACTGAACTACCTCCAAAGATGTGGATTTCTAACATGAAGGAGTTCTTGCTACAAGGTTTGGCTGGTACCGAAAAAGTCAAACCGTGGATCAAAGACTTTGAAGAGAAGCACGGGTTGAATATCAGGTTTGTTGTCACTTTGAGTGACGAGGAGATGGCTAAAGCAGAGAAAGTCGGATTGTACGAAAAGTTTAAGCTTTCTTCAATTATCAACTTGTCCAACATGGTGTTGTTTGACTCGGAGTACAGAGTCAAGAAGTATGAGACCGTTGAGGAAATCATGCAAGATTTCTATTGGGTTAGATTGGAGTATTACCAAAAGAGAAAAGATCATCTGGCTACAGTTTTGCAACACGAACTAGCAAGGTTGAGTTCTCAAGCCCGTTTCTTAAAGCTTGTGATTGATGGTGAGCTCATTGTGAACAACAAGAAGAGAGCTATTTTAGTTGCCGAATTGGAGAAATTGAATTTTCCAAAGTTTGACAAGAATGGAGTACCAGTATATACCAAGACTGATCTCGATGATATTACTCATGATGAGTCGATGCTGGAGATTGATGAGAATGACGATAGTGATGAAGTTGATGATGAGGATGCCAACATACATAAGCAAGACAATGTTATTTCCAGCTTTGACTATTTGTTGGGTATGCCTATTTGGTCTTTGACACTTGAGAGATACCAAAAGATTCTCGATCAAAAGGCCTCCAAAGAGGACGAGCTCACGAAGTTGTTGAAGTTGACTCCAAAGGATATTTGGAACAAGGATCTGGACGATTTCTTGTCGTCCTGGAGACAATTTCTCATTGAAGATGAAGCAAAGAGAACACAACTAGTGACTGGTAAGAAGAAAAAGAATACCCGTAAGAGAGCCAATGACGACGATGGTGATTGGGGGTCAGGTCCTAAGAAGAAAACCAAGAAGGGTAAGAAAGACGAGGATAAGTTTGCCAATGTTAAAGGTGAATTGATTCCAATTCCTGACTATGTACCTCCGAAAGTTAAGACAGAACCAGCTTCCAGAGAAAGATCCACAGGCCCAAAACAATCGTCTCTTGATTCATTGAAGGTTAAAAAGGAAGAGATTGAACAGGAGGTCAAGGTAGAGGGAGAGGAGAAGAAAGAACCCGAATTCAAGACTTTTTTCGGTAAGGGATCCACGATATTTGGAACACCAAAGAAGGAAAGCGTCTTCTCTCTCGATAGTGATCACGAGGAAGAACAGAACAAGAGCATCTTCGACATTGATGACGACGATGAACCTGTTGTTGAACCTGTAAAGCCGAAGGCAGGTAGGAAAATTATCAACAAGGTGGTCACTAAGAAGCCTACAAAGGGCAAACCCGCTGCATCTAAAAAGACCACAGCTGGTGGAAACAAGAAGAAGACCAATGTGATTAGTGATGATGAAAGTGATGGTGGAATCCTTGATGATGACGATGATATTGAAATGAGTGATAGTTCACCTGAAGGGGAAACTGTTTTACGTGCTTCGAGACCTAGAGCTTCCAGAGGTGTACAAAAGAAAAAGTATACCTTTGATATCTCTGATGATGATGACGATGATCTTGACAGTTTTATTGTTGATGACGACGATGATGATGAAGATTTCTCAGTTTAACTATACTAAAGAGAGGATAACCTGGAAAAGGTGTGACTGCTAGGTATGCTAGAAGTAATAAAACCAACAATGTTTTTATCAACTAATCAGAGGTAGTTTCATGTTTCATGCTTCGTATTATAAGACAAATCTTGATAATACCAACTGATAATTTGTATGAACAATATAGCGATCGGTAAGGCCGAAGCCTGCAGTTAAGAAGCTTCTATGGCCAAGTTGGTAAGGCGCTACACTAGTAATGTAGCGATCCTCAGTTCGACTCTGAGTGGAAGCACTTAACTTTTTTTTCCCCAAAACTTCAACTGCTTAGAGAAGCTCACACGGTTGATTGTGGAGTATAAATCATCGCAATGTCATTTGTTCTTCCAGTATAGAATATACAACGGCTTGATTGGTGTGTGTATGTGGGGGGGGGGAGGTTGATAATTATTTGTTATCTCAGTATTATACAACAAGTTGATCTGTATTTCTTCGGCATGGTGATGCGATTTGGACCTCCACTAAATGCTCCGGTAAATCTCGAATCACCTCCATCTTTTGCAATCAACTTGCGCTGCGCGACTCTTCGGGTATTGACCTTGAATGCCTGGTCCGTTGTTATTACGATGAATTGAAACTAACGAAATCAACGCTTAAAGAGTTTCCTAAGACTGTAGCGTAAGATTTCGTTTATGCAGTCATAAGCGCGCGTATGGTGTGGACGGTTAGAATGATACTAATCTAAGTCCTGTTAGTACGGAAAAGATTTATCTCTCCCTTTATCTGTTAAAGAGGAGATCTGGAAGCTCAAAAACACTTTCTCAGAGAGTACTGATAACAGTGGAGCGACATGTAGAACTCTCCTTTATACTCACTGAAACTGAAGTATGTTCTGCCGTTAGGTTCAAAGTTGGGATTCTGATCAAAAGCACCATCGCGTCTAATTGCTTCCAATAAATCTTTCCTCTACCTGTGCTGTATTTCTTCGAATACCTCTTATTCTATCAGCCAAGGTTCCATTATCAAGTTCAGGTTCAAGTTCAGGTATTGACAGTTGTTGTGATACCTCTTCCCGTGGTTTTTTCGGTGGCGGTTCTCACGTCAGGTCAATTAGTCTGTTTCAATGATTACTGGGTCTTCTTGGTTTGTTGCACCGTCAATTATTTGAAGCTGCTGCAGTGGTTCGTTATTTTAGAAGAACCACTAATCCAATGAAGCCGAAAGCTGGTATATATGATGACATAAATCTGTTCTCCATCTTGGTTGATCAGATTTTCCAAATTTTGTTTGGTTGCTGAGATATAAACAATTTTATGCTTTTTTTTCTAGTTATGCCATACAAATCTTTGAATGGTTTAAATCTCAGGAAGTATTGAAGATTATATGCTCAGACTTTGTACATCTCTTAGTTCAGGTATCAACTACAGTTTGCTATACTTTGGGAAACCTTAAGGCCTGCTTGTTATTTTTATTAGTATCATTGTAATGAACAATAAGAGCAAGTTGTTACCATCTATATTTCAGTTCCTTCTTACAGTATTAATCAAGGTTATGTAGTTTCCCCTTGCTTGGATGACCTGCAGCAAATTGGCGTCCTGAAATTTTGCGAACCACACATCTCGACCTGCATGAAAAAAGTAAGTGAAAATTTTCAGATTTAAACAGTTCATTAATTTCTTGATGTAAGCTTTCCAATCTTGCAAGTTACCAGTGAATATGAAGGCAATTGTGAAATAATTAAGAATACATCGATTCTGCTTTCCATAATTTTGGAGTATGGCGTGTGAAGTGTGAAACGTTGTGTTAACAGACTCTGAGGTTATGTAGGGGACACAGTCACTGTAAACGCGAACGCTGCGTTAATTGGCGAACCAAATTCACAGGAGACCTTGGTCCCCGAGACCATTTTAACCGGAGCAAATGCAAAAGGGGGGACTGATTTCATATTGAATCGTATACATTATAAAAAGGCATTTTGTTGTATTCCGCTCTTTTTCCTTTTACGCGTATTCAACTATACACGGGTTGAAGTTTGACTAGTTGAACAAGATGGTGAGACTGACAAAAATACTCAACCATGGAGTAAGACGGATTTTTCGATTCAGTTCAATATATGGACCAAAGTTCAGTTCGCGTACTCCGCATCAGCAGAATGCGGTTTTCAAGTCCAAGTTGTCCTTGCTGATTGCACTGATATTTCTTTGCTCCAATTTGTTACTTTCATCTACAATATTTACTGCGTCAAATTACTCTCAGTATATCGAGGCCTCTAAAGCTTTAAATGGCTTTTTCAAGTTGGATTTACGACTTTTCCAAACGAGCGGATTTCTCAACCAGTTCAAAGTGACATCAAACCCAAAGGTATTTGTAGGTAAGAACAGAAAGTTTAACCAGTTCAGTTCCAACATATCATCAGTGGCACACTGGAGCAAATTACTAGAGGTTTACCAGAAGGAGGAAAATCCTGAAAAGTATCTTGAAGAGCACAAACTCTCTTTCCATTGGGCTGATTGGATTGACACTTCACCAGCAAACGCCTTTATCGATGCGTATGACTCTTTATTAGTACAGTATGATAACAATCCTAGTGAGCTGGCCAAGGTTGTTCAAGAACGATGCATGGCAGAACTATACGATGGCTCAGATCGAAAGGATGGAAACCTCTACGCAAAGGAGAGATTGAAAATTTTCGAGCAACTTGAAGACACTGGTATATGTGGTGCAATTTTCATTTACTACTATATTCAACCTCCTAAAATGCTTGTTTTCGAAACCGATTTCCACTATTTTTCATGGCCTCTTGAGCATGAAATGGCTGAGAAGCCACGTACTATAGAGGAATTTGCCTCAACGTACTACAATGATTCTAAGGTTTCAGCCTGGAAGGTTGAGGAATTTGTCGACAAAACCTCAACAGAGTTATCCAAGTTCCCAGAAAAGATGCGTGAAATTTTCAAATCAAAGAATTTAAGTACCAAAAAGATATCTCTTCAAAAGCAAATTGACCCTCCAAAAGATCATTTTCAGAAACCTGATACCGAGAAAATCATCAAGGAGTTAGAAGAGAAGGGAAACCTCAACAAAAAAGAGAAGGAACTTGTGGATTTTTTGAAGTTCTCTCGGGATAACGTGGAAAATGCTAAGAAGTTTTACTGGGATTTCCCAGACCAAGGGTTTGATAAAGAGGCTCGTTGGCATCATTATATTTTCCCATGGTGCAAACAGTTGGTGGATTCTAGGGAACGTATAGTGTCAATTCACCATTTCGTTAGATCATGGTTCAAACTTTGTGAATTTGCGGGTGCTATTTCTTGGTTTGGGTATGGTAATCTCATTGGTTGGTATCGTCATTCTCGTAATTTACCCTGGGACACCGATGTTGATGTTGTTATGCCCTTCAAGGATCTGGTGATTCTGAGTGAAAAGTTCAACGCGTCTTTGGTCATTGAAAATCCAGAACTTGGGGATAATGTCTTTTGGTTTGCAACAACTCCGTACTTCTATCACCATACGAGGGCCCAATTCATCGATGCTCGTTACATTGACCTTAAAACAGGGTTCTACATCGATATTTCTACACTTTGGAATTCCGATGAAACTGAATCACCGGATCACTTTAATGATCAAGATCCAAGTACCATATATCATTGCAAGAATTACAACTGGTTTTCTCATAAGCAGCTGTTTCCTCTAAGACGTACATTGTACGAAGGAGGCCAGGCTTATGCTCCACATGATGCTGAGGGTATGATGATGCAAAAATACGGTAAAGATTCCATAGAGGCTACAAGATATCAGGGTCACAACTGGCAGGGCGACATTGGAGTCTGGGTTCCAAATGAGATTTGTGAGAACGACGCGGTTCCTCCTACGGAGTCCAGATTCGACATTGACGGGAACTTGACCTTGTATGGTGCCTGTAATAACACTAATATTTTGGAGGAGTGGGCCGGATTTAAGGATTTATATGAGATCCACAAGAAGGAATTCAAAGGAATAAAAGAAGGCGAGGACACGAGTGTGTATTCTGAGAACGATTTACCAATCGCTCGTTACTACAACAGAACTTTGTTCATGTGAGAGATATTAGAATTATATATACAAGTTGATTTGTATTGCTTCTGTAGGGTGAACGAGATTTGGACCCTCGCTTACGTTCTAGAAAATCTTGAACCAATGCTACCTTCTCGATCAACTTGTATCATTATATAGGTGAGATTTGCAGTTTATCGGTTTCTTTTTTCCTTAGTTATGTTTTGTTGTTGAGATAGAAGCAAATTTATGCGTTTTTTCTAGTTATGACATACCAATATATGAATGGTTATATATCAAGAAGTATTGAAGATTGCATACTCAGACGTTGCATATTTCTTAGTTCGAGTGTTAGCTACAGTTTGATATACCTTGGGGGAAAACTTAAGGCCGGGTCGGTAGTTTTATTAGTATGATTCTAATAACACGCACACACCAAGACCACTTCTAAGCATCTCCCCGATGTTGCGCGCCATGAAGCCGACGGTTCGGGTCATTTGGGAAGTTGGTGTCTTGTGCCTTAACACCGTCGGATTTACCATACTAGGGAGCTCATTCCAACATGCCAAAGGGCAAAAGGGAAGAAATGACCCAAAAAGAAACTGATGATACTGAAACAAGCCAGATAAAGAAGCGCTAATGTGTCAGTGGGATTGCGTGTGAGATAAGGCAATCACAAACAAAACCACACACATCGCAATCTACCAATGCGATTGTGACATTAAGGATTGTTATCGTAGTATATTGCAGAAAGTGAATTCCGGTGATGAATCCCATTAACACAGGTCTGAGAACTCAAATAGTTTCCAACTTTTAACAGGATTAGATGATCACTCCGGCCAAAAAAACACAAAAAGATGGTCACAGGGAAACGAAAAAACTTCAACTTTTGCAAATACAAAAAACACAGCTTCGAAAAATCACAACGCCAAAGAAAAAAACAAACAAAACAAACGACAAAATTTCACAAAAAAAGAAAAATTGCACGAAAAAAAAGAAATAAACTGTGGCCTTAAAGTGAGAAAAACCAGGAAAGCCGGTAAAAATTGTGTATTTTGGTTTTATAATTTAGTCTCGATTTCCCTTTCCATAAAACCCATTATTTTTCTCACTCCACAATTATTTCAATTAGAAGAAGGCAAATCCAATACGTGGATCTACTCAAGTTCGAAGCATTAGAGAAAAACTCGGCGACATCCAGTTTCAACAAGTTTCCCCCAAAGAGAGAGGGAGAGTCCGAGAGGAAAGAGAAATTACCTGTTGGGGATTTTCAAGTGAAAGCGCCCACACGACCTTAAGAGACCTACTCACAAGATCATAAAATCTGGTGATTAATCAATGGAGATATATCCTACACAGTCGAGTACGTCTACGTTGACCACAACCATTTCAAATGGTGAGAATTCGCTGTACAGAGAAGGTTCTGATAGCGTAGCGTCTTCAGTTTCAAGTGATGGTAAGCAAGAGCAAGCTACACGGAGTTCGAGGCCTTCAACACCACTAGCCGGTAACAATAACAACAACAACAACACACACACGGCGGCAAGTGGTACCGCGGGTAAGAGAAGAAGACACGGAAGTGAAGATGAGTCTGGTAACCGAGAGGTTGTATTGTTGTGTTTACACTATCTAAAGACGAATAATCATGCTGGATTGGCGCTCTTGGCCAGACAGCGTGGTGTGCCGCCAACGCTTAGACGTCGAGTATGGCCAGTGTTGTTGAAATATCACCCGTACGTGATTAGTCCATTCATCAGCCCGAACGTTGAGAATGAGGAAGATGCGCAACTGCCGGCGGATGGGAAGGTTAGAAGAGAATTGCTCAAGTACTTTAGAGTAAGGACTAAAGCCGAGGAAAATTGCAATAGCAACGCCAATGGAAATTCATCAAACAGCAGTAATGTTCCTTCTGGTTCGAGCTCTCCCAATTCCATTGATAACAACAACGGCAATTCCCCTTCGCCGGTGGAGGATGAGATTGTACGCATATTGGAGGCTGCGATATACAAGTTCTTTAACAAATGGGGAGCCATCACGAAGTACGACTCTGGCTTCGTTTGGATTGCACTAGGCCTTGCTGAGTGGTTCCCACCGATCCCAAATTCAAACTATGTGTTGCTTGGTCGAGACTGTATCAACAAGAATGATTCATTGAACAGACACTTGACACAGCTGAACGAGTACACTGAAGACAGTGGTACTCTGGCTACAGAGGAGGAATTTGTGCTGGATCATCATTCAATGAGTACACTTGATGAAAATGCACAACTCATGACTTTTGCAGAAGTTTATGAAAGACTTGTTCTTGTGCTGTTACACTCCAGGGAGGAGAAAGAAGGAGACCCATTAATTGAGTTCAGAAGAGGCTCTATAGAGACTCTGGAGGAACTCCACCCTGCAAAGACCATTACGGATCTCATTTCTTCAAACTCACTAAATCAACAGGAGTTGTTATTCAAAACTGGAAAGATTGAGACGAGGGTCCAATTTTTCCTCGTGGCATTTGCCAAATTGTTACCAGAGTTGTACAGATCGTTATCAGAAGATGATCTGTTGAATAATAACTCAAACAAGCATAGTCAATGGCTCACCTGGTGGTTGAAATACTGCGGTGCAAAGGCATTGAACAAATTTGATAGAGGTAGACTGTGGGACCTATTACTTGGCTTTAGATACCATTATGACCAATTGGCTGATGAGTACCATGACAGTGCCAAGGTATTGAAAAAATTCAAAAAGTTATACGATGTTGATTTGGATCTTATAGATACGAAGAATGTGGATTTGAGCTCAGATATCTTTTGGTACAAACCAGGAGAAACAAACGAGTTGAAATGGTGTCAAATTGACTATCAACTACAGTTGGCATTTGTATACGTTGCAATTTTACAGAGGAATGAAGGTAAACTGCTGGAGTTGGACCAAGTGGAGATTGCAGAGTTCTTGAACAGATTACCACCATGTGTTTGCCACTCAGATTCTCAAGTGGAGTTAGCCTCTGACAGTTCAACAAATGATTTCAACAAGGTTCTAAAGAGTGCAGGTGAACTCTGGAGAGGTTGGCTATGGAATGAAATTAGAGATGAGATAAACGACTAGAAAACCCTCAAAACTACTATTACAAAATGAAATAATTACGAAATGATCATTAACGTTGGATAATAAACATCAATATATCATGAGTCAAATCAATACAAGTTGTGTAACCAATCTGGTAGTATGAATGTATAAATTTCTCTAAACAATCACAGAGCAACGTTTCACGTTTCAAACCATTCATTCGTTCCCATCGGCTGGTGTATTCGTTGCAGCAGGAACTAAGGTGTGGAACACCGTTGCAATTGTATTGCCACCTTCATCAATCTCGTACAAAGTACGGATGGAGCTAGGTGGGGTTAAGTTGTTCACCTCACTCCTCTTTGTACCCTTGGAGTTTTTCTTTACAGGGTGGTTTACAGCTTCTTCAATTGGCCTTTGATTCTTGAATTCCAATTCACCTTCATCTTCAGCATCAGCTCCTTCCTCTAGAGCATCGAAAAGTTCCTTATCTTTGTTCAAATCGGCCTCACTCTCCTCAACCTTGTGTGACCTCGAGTTGGATTGGTCGATAACTTTATCAGACTCCAAGTCGTAAGTACCTGGGTCATTTCCTTCATTACCATTGAGTTGATCCTCCTCATTATCAGTGCCTGGGATGTATGGGTTTTTGAACTTCTTAAAGACCTTCTTCTTCGGCTTATTTGTACCATCGGCGTTGTTGAAGTCGTCATACATGATTTCATATTTACTCTGACCAAACGTTCTTGGAATATTACTCAACTGGTTCAATACCTGTTTCTCGAACTTCTTACTCTGCTTCAAGTCAAAGTCCAAGAGAAATTCACCTCCTTCGATGTCGTCCTCATCGAACTCGTCTTCATCAACCTCAACAAGGTATTCGTCAACATCATCCCAGTGTACATGGCCTATTTGCAATTTGGAAAGATCATTGTTCTTAAACATGTCAAACTTCTCCTGGTGCCATTTTTCATTGACATCTTCAAATGCAAACTCCCATGCTCTATCAAAGGCCTCCTTATTCTGGAGCATCTCCTGGTGTCTACGCTCTTCACTCGCCATCCATTCCATGTGTTGTAAATCGGCTGTCGAAGGCTCATAGATGTGCCAAATGACATAGTGAGGCAACCCGACAACTTGGAAGCCCATGGTCTTGCACAGTTTACCAAAGGCTTCGGTCTCAGCATGCTTCTTAAAGGAAAAAGCAGGAAACATGGCACCGTGTCTGAACACAGAGGCCTTTGCCAGGATAGAGACACCTCCTATTCCGTCTAACTCGATCTCAACTTCTGGATCACCATCTGGATCTCTGAGATATGCCAAATGTGGTCTCCAAGTGGCATATTCAGGATACCCTTCCACTATGACTGCATCTTCGTCCAGACGTTCTGCTAGCTCTATACCACCTTCACTCTCTTGCCACGAGTTCAGATCATAAGGTTGTTCGTTGTTCAACCACTCTGGCAGAGGTCTCCATATGTTTGGCACTATAACGTCCTTGTCATGGTGCATCAGATCTTCCAGAATCGTAGCAGGTGCAGTTTCAACGTCGATGTCCCTCCAATACACCCACGAGTGGTCAGGTTTCAAGGCAGTGGTCAATAGCCAGTTTCTTGCAATGGCCATCTTCTTACGTCTTGGTCCCTGTGCTTCAAAGCCGTGTCTGTCGCTGAAGCTCTGTCCAACGCTCTGTCCAAAGTCCTTCTCGTAGATCTCAACACGTCCAAACGCCAGTCCGGGAACAGATTGCATCTCCTTCAAGTGATGCTCCAGGTCTTCCAGCGTACTATCACTGGTATCTGAGATGAGAAATGCCAAATCTATCAGATAGTGCGGGTATGTCATGTTTCTGAGGTGTTCAAAGAACATGGGAAGGTGGGCAGATGCGTCTCTCAAGGGAACCAAGAACAGGATTCTTTCATTGTTTTGCCAGCCATTGGCTGATGATCCAAACTGTGCCAAATCATAGAACTCAACGTCCAGCCCATCCCATTCCGCCGTGGGACTTTGCAACGAATTTGGTATATCTGGTGTATAATAGTGGTGACCACTTTGCGCCTTACTATGGTAGTCCCATAGTAAACCGATGATTATAAAGGGTAGAATGGTGTAGACAGTTTCACCAATAGCTCTAAAGTTCAGTTTTTTCATCGTTTCAGCTTCAAGTTATGTCAGCCTACTCTTTCTTCCGCCAGTGGCAGCAACTTTCTTCCTGAATTGGAATGATAGTATTGAACTGATGAGACGATACCCTTCTGAGCTGTATAAAATGAGGATTCGCACGGGCTCCTATCTGCTGAAATTTTTTGCATTTTCCCACTGTCCTATTTCAGGTGGAACTGCGTAGGCAGCGCTAGGCAGCGCTAGGCGGTGCTAGGCAGGGCTAAGTAGAGATGGGAGAGGCGTATGTGCTGGGGAGGGGGGGGGCTTGGAGTTCTTTTAAGAAGCAGATCTTTTTCGTGTGGACTGGAGCTGCGGCTCAACTCGTGGGCTCAAGGGCTCACTAAATGGTGTCGCGTTTATTCGTTAGGCAGGAGATCGGTCCCGCTAGAAGGGAATCAACTGCGAGATAGAGAGATAGATAGAGACAAGAGCGCTAGGCCGAGAAGACATGTACTTAAACCAGCGACTCTCAATAAAGGGCGAGTTGTGTACAGTGAAGTACCTGGGTTCTCTGTCCTGTTGGCCAGATGACACTGCTGTTGGCGTTGAATGGGACGAGAGAGCTGGAAAGAACAATGGTGAATATCGAGGTAAGAGGTTGTTTGACGTTAGACGACCTCAGAGTGGGTCCTTTCTGAAGCTTTCAAAGTGTCAAGTTGATGAGAAGAAGGTGCTGTCAAGTGCGCTGGTGTATCAGTACGGTTGCAATGGCGATGTTGAAGATGTCAAGATTGGGAAGAAGCTGGTTGAGATCATTGGGTTCGATAAGTTACAATCCCAGTTTGACATTCTGACGGTGGCTTCAGTGAGTAGAATGTGCGTCTACAAATTGGATTCAGGTATTCAGCTACCAAAGCTGGAGTCGCTTGATATAAGCTTCAACCTCTTGGAATCGTTCACCGATGTGCTATCATTTATAAAGTGTCTTCCCTCTCTCCAGAAGTTGAACCTCACTGGGAACAGGTTTGACGACAGGCCCTGTGAGCCCATCGACAAAGTAAACCTGAGAAGCCTCAATATGACAATGACGTATCCAGGTGATGCTATTCTAAAGTCAATTGCTCGATGTTTACCAACATTGGAGGAGTTGATTCTATGCGATAACGCAATGACCCGTGTAAACGATGAGATAAGAGGGATGACACTGTGTAACTTGGACCTGTCGATGAACAGAATCACCGAGATTCCAGCGGTATCGGATACCTTGAAGAGTTTGAACTTGAGTTTCAATGAAATTAAAACGTTGACGACGCTGGTGACAGAACATCACAATTTACAGTCCTTAGATCTAAGGCATAACAATATCAACGATTGGGATGAAATTGATGCCATTAAGACACATTATCCTAACTTGACAAAGTTGAGAATAAACAACAACCCGTTGTTTGCGTCGATTTCTATTGAAGAGGCAGAATTTGAGATAATATCGAGGATATCGAGTCTGGAAAGAATAAATGGACATGACATCACAGAAAAGGAGAGAGAGAACGCAGAGCTTTGGTGGTTATCGCAATGGCATATATCACATCCTAAATGGAAGCAACTATGTGCCAAGTATGGTCGTTCTACAGATAATTCGAGTAAACGTTCCAAACAAGAGGAATTGTTCAATGTGAAGATACATCACGGAGACACAGTTATCAAATTAAAGATCCCATCAAGTTGTGACACACTTCGGCTGAAATCCATCATTTGTCGTATTATTAACCGTTCTTTAAATGAGTTCAACTTGGTGACGAATGGAGACGAACCGTTAACTACGGAAACGAGACTCTGTTCTTCATATGGATGGGGTTCAAACCAAGATTTACACGTTGAAATTCCATAACCCGTCACCGAGATAGCAACAGGATTCGATACAGATACCTTTGTTCTTCTTTTTTATATCGTCTGTACTCATAATCAATTGCCCAACAGCCAATGCATTTTCCTTACCTTCAGCGTTGATCACCACTATGGTCTTCTCAGGCAAGCAGTCATCCGGTAGTTGACCACCTGGACTGGTCAACCCGGGACACATGATGTTGGCACCACTCAGCACGAACTTAATAGCACCACGGTCCACTGTCAGTGTTGGGAACAGAGATGGGTACTTATGCACCAATTTCAAAGCCGGGATCAACTCATCAAACTGCTGGAAGCAGACAACCTCATTATCCACAACGTATAACTGGATCTTGTCCTCACACTTGAACAGTTCTATCTGTGACTTCTTTGGGAAGATGTCATCAATCACAGGTTCGGTCAACGGGTATTGGCTGACGAACTTGGACTTCAACCCTCTTTGGATTGATGATTTGAGGTTGGAACGGGTGTGCACGTCCTCTTTCGTAAATCTAACAAGACATATTAGTACTCTGGACTCATAGAATAGCAATTGACATGGGCACCAACTTCTTAAACATAGTGATCCTCCACTTCTATAGCGCTTCTTCACCTTTTGCTGGCAGAGATGGTTTTCGGGGGTGACAAGGCATAATTATTAAAAAAATTTCACCTGTAGAAAAAAATCTACCAACGAAAAACATACACGCACACACTACAATTTGTTGCTAATTTTGCCTGCTAAATTTGCTTACTGAGTGACTCAAAAATCACCAGTTATTATAGTGAGCTTTGTTAATTTATATACTGTGTCCAATTGGCGTATACCATGATCACAGCCATCAGGTGGACACGAAAGAAGAGTTTCCAAAAATTCCCTTAAGAACACGGAAACAGCCGAGATTGAACAACTCAAGAGCTGTTAACTTAGCCAGGTCTCCATAGCGGTTCGAAAGAAGCGGTCGTGGTTAAAAATTTTCAACCAGCAAATACACAACCTCAGACATAAGTCTTCACTGATATGCGTAATTCCCGAGCACAAGGACGGTTAAGGAAAGGAAAAGAGAGAGAGGAGTGGGAAGAAGATGGAGAGAAAAAATAATGTTAGCAGGCTTTTTATTGCCGGATCTGATGATGTGGTGTACGGATGTTTATGATCGCCCGATTGGCGGTTACGAGCACGGGGCTGGTTATGAGCACGGTGTAAATGTGAAAACGGGACAGGGCACACCCGCTACAAGTGAATTTTATCTGTAGGACCGTAATACGCTTTGTAACAGCACTAATTCTGATTTAGACCCTCGGTATGCATGCCTATTAGGAGATGATCCGTAGTGTTCAATGATGGAGGGAGTGCTCTGTGATGTTCACTGTTGAGGGGAGGATAACGTGGGTAGATCGTACTCAGTGATTACTTGTTTGTGCTATACATTATAGATCTAGTGCCCTTAGCGATAGCGTTTCGATCGCCGAAGCAGGGTGAACTATACATACCAATGTGCTGATAGGGTCTTTCTAACGTTTAGCCCTTACATGTACAACTGTAACGTTAGATAACTGTAACTTTACAGAGCTGTGTGGAGCTCACACAGCGAGCTTAATGTTGGACCGTAGCGCACCACCAATATGCACTTGAAGAGCCTCTGGGGAAGATGTAAACAAAACTGCTGAGCGAGTTCCATCAACATTACAGGGCTAGCCCCGCCCTTCGTATGGCACTTTATGGCCCACGTTCTGAGAGAGCGTGTGTGTGCACAAACATCCAGACACCTCCTCCCAATCGGCCAAGGTGGCACAACAAGAGCCGACCGTGCTAAAATCCTTGTTTTCGCTTAGCCGTTTCTAGAAAAAACAAGAAAAAAAACAACAGCAATTGGGCAAACTTGGGGACCCTTTGAGCCGCTCGCAAGGAATTTCCCATAAAGGAAGGGAAGAAAAAAAAAGAAAACATAAACATTCACACGCACAAAATCCAGTTTTTTTTTAAAAGCCCGCAAAAGTAACTCAAATGACAGCGTTGGGCGCAGTTTTCTCGTTTTCGTCGGCAATAAAAAAAACTTAACCAGCACCAAATAATTGCCAACAATGACCGCAACAAAATCGCTCAATTGTGAAAGCGATGTCCATTTACAGTGGAAACAGCCAAAAAATCCCACTGTTTGAGCACGTAGATAGGTGAACTGACTCGCCAGAGACGATACGAGACGAGAACGAGAACGAGGCGAAGAGAACGGAGACGGAACGGCGTGGTAAGCTATTATGTCTCTATGGCTGTGCACGAAGATTGAGAAAAAAAACCCTACCCGGTTTAAAACGGCTGAGCTGGTTTGTCCTCCTAGCGGCCTTCTTCCTCCCCTCTAGGCAGAGCCGCTAGAGGGGTTTTTAAAAGCGCGCGTCCGCTAGGCAGAGATCGCCCAGCCCGCCTAGCGCCCAGCCCGCCCAGCGCCAATGTTTCACGCTGCCAAACTCAACAATAGCATCACTACCGTCCCATTGGCGCGGAAGCCCTGGTGCGATACTCAGCTCCCCCAGCTACAGCCTCACGCTAAAAGCAATCCATGACCGGCTCACAAGGTGCTGCTGAGCCGAAGTTAATGACACAAAGTGATGCTCTATGCAGATGGCGATGTGAGACGCCAGTGTAAAGCTCATACTGCACACGGATATATATATGAAGACCTTGGCTGCTCCTTTGTAACTGTGAGTTGAGTCTGTACAAGTTGTTTGTTTAAGAAGTTCACGTTACCAGTTAAACAACACAGCATTCTATTTACCAAGAAGAACATTTGCTTGAAACGAACTTCACTACAATGTCTTCCGCTAGCGTAAATTCACCAAACTCCCCTAGGGATTCTGCCTCGCTCAGCGATGAGGAGCCACAGGCTTTTGTAGGGGATAACGATAGCAACGCACAGAACATATCAAGGGTTCATACACAGCTCTCGAGAGTACAGACGATACTCTCACACATAGGTAACAGGGATGACCCTGATCTGGAGAAGCTGGTGTCCAATAACCAAGGTGTTGATGACTTGGTGCACGAACTGGAGTTGGACGCTGGTGGTTTAGGTCCACTGGAAGAGGGGATCGATATCTCAAGAGTTCATACCCATGCTCTTCCAGGCGGTACTTTTAACGCCGAAGATGAATGGCAGTATCCTACTGATGCCGCTACAGGAGTCAGAATCGTTGAGTTTGTCGAGAACGATCCTGAAGACCCAAGAAACTACCCAAACTGGAGGAAGTGGTACCTTACTGGTTTGTTAGGTGTTGTGTGTTTTGACGTTGCATTGGCTTCTGGTATTGTCACCGGTGGTATGGAAGGTCCAATGGAGACATTTGGAGTCTCCATGGAGGTTTCCATCCTTGCAGTTACTCTGATGGTTATCGGTTTCGGTATTGGTCCTTTGATCTTTGCTCCAGTCAGTGAAGAAATTGGTAGAAAGCCTGTCTACGTCGTCACTTTGGGTCTTGCGGTGATCTTTATCGTCCCATGTGGTGATGCTAAGAACATTGGTACGCTACTGGTTTGTAGATTCTTGGATGGTTTGTTCTTCTCTGCACCAATGTGCCTTATCGGTGGTAACTTGGCTGAGATGTGGAGTACAGAGGAAAGAGGTGTTGCCATGTCGATCTTCTCAGCGGCTCCGTTCATTGGTCCTATCATTGGTCCTCTTATCGGTGGTTTCATTTACGACAACGCAGGCTGGAGATGGCTGTATTGGGTTCTGTTGATCTTCTCAGGAGTTGTCTACGCAGTGCTTGTCGTTACGCTACCAGAGACTCATCACCAGACGCTGTTGAGAAAACGTGCTAAGAAGTTGAGAAAGATCACTGGTGACTCGACCTACCGTGCCATCTCTGAACTACAGATCCGTTCTATCAAGGAGGTGTTGCACTCCACTCTGCTGAGACCATTGATCCTTTTACAAGAGCCAATTGTGTTCTTGATCACAGTGTACATGTCCATCATCTACGGCTTACTTTACATGTTCTTCTTTGCCTACCCTATGGTCTTTGGTGTCGGTAAGGGTTATTCCAACTCCATTGTCGGTCTGATGTTCATCCCAATCGCCATCGGTGTCATTCTTGCAACCGCAGTTGCACCATTCTTCAACAAAGACTACAACAAACGTGCTCAGAAGTACATTGACCGTGGTGAGGTGCCACCTGCAGAGCTGAGACTGATTCCTATGATGATTGGATGCTGGACAGTGCCGATTGGTCTGTTCTGCTTCGCATGGACTTCTTACCCTAGATTGAACTGGTCTGGTCCTTGTATCTCTGGTTTTGCATGTGGTGTTGGTTTCAACATGCTTTACAACCCAGCAAACAACTACATTGTCGATTCATACCAGCATTATGCTGCCTCCGGTTTGGCAGCAAAGACCTTCCTTAGATCCATGTGGGGTGCATCTGTGCCATTGTTCACTATTCAGATGTACAACAAGATGGGCTACGAATGGGCCTCGTCTTTCTTAGCCTTCATCTCGTTGGCTTGTTGTGCGATCCCATATGCGTTCTATTTCTACGGTGCAAAGATTAGATCAAAGAGTAAATACGCTTACTCTCCAGAGAAGGAATCAAAGCATGTAAAAGATGAAGAGTCCAAGGGAACTGAAGGGTACACCTGTTGATTCCGAGGCAGGCTCTGACTCTGTCTTCTCTGTCATTGCACATTCTCAAAACATATACCACCTTTTTTTTGGCTACACGCGCTCATGTTTTACAGCAGTTTATCATGATATCGTCGTACTTCACGGTGACATTTATTGATGTATTGCTTTGGGGATTCACAACTTGAGCTGTCCATTTCCACCTAATATCGATGCATTTTTTAATAAGTAACGGATTCTTTTCGTCAATTATTGACTCTTATAATTTTCTACATACAATACACACAAGGGAACTTATAAATACGCTAAGACACCAAAGTGACGTAGTTATTATGTTTGCTATGGCTATAGTCGTCTATCTCTTAGTATCACGTACTGATGAGCGCATAACCCGTGAAGTTTTCGAATCTCTCCTCGTTCATCTTCATGACAACGAGCATGAGCTCCATAAACAGCTCTGGTTCCTCGACCCTTAACTGGCTCAGTGCCTTGTCATCGATCTCCCAGTACTTGCAGTCCTTCTTAGCCTTGAACGAGTTGATTAGACGACGTTTATAACCAGAGGAATCGCCCTCTGTTCCACCAGCAAAACGACCAATGATGGTACGGGGTAGTAAAGTCTCTTGGATAATAGGCACACCTCCTTCATCTGAAATGTTGGTATGGAGATCAACGGTTACAACACCCTTCTCCACCAATACAAAGAAAGAATCCGTAATCTTGAAAGATAATGTTTGTCCATTTGCCAGGGTGAACGGCGAATGGAAATACGGTAGGAGTCTTTTCCAGAATTCACGTGGCTTTGTAGACACACCTTGCAACGACAACATCAACAACGATAGTGGCTCATCCTCTTTAACTGCCTGCTGTTGATCCACCAATTCTCTCTTGTAAGTTTTTGACGCCTCTTGTAGGAAGTTTGTATTTCTTGGAGTGTTGATCGGCAGTGTTGAAAAGGACGGCTTCTTAGTAGTTCTTGGGATAGACGATGTCTTTTGATGCTCTTTCTTGAATTTTTGGAAATTCTTGTACTTTGTCAAGAATTCGTTCTCACACCATTCCAGTGAACTGTTCAAGTCTTGGAACACTTGTAGTTTCTTGTTATCTGTGTCGAACAGACCAACTTTTCTCAACGAATCAAGAATCATATCTTTATCACCGATGGATATAATCATGTACGCATCTTGTTCAAAGATGAAGTTTCTAATACGGTTCAAACCTTCAGCAGCACTGAAATCAATGTTCAAGACGTTTTTGAAATCAAGAATCAAGTAACGAATAGGAGTCTTGTGGAAGTTATCGGTGTCGAATAGCTTTTTGATCTCCTTTTCAACTTTGCCAATGGTTCCAAAGAAAAGGAAACTTTGCAATTTCAAAACGTAAATCTGCTTACCAATTCTGTGCAAGAATTGTTCTTGCAATGGGTGCCTGATGACTGTGGATCTTGCAACCTCACCTGTATAAGCATTTGTAATGATCGGGATCTTGGTGTTTTCCCACAAGAAATGGAAACTTGCAAGGATAACACCAACAACGATACCGATAACAAAGTCGTAAACACCCATTGTCAGAACAATCACCAAGATTGTACCATACTCAACACCACTGACTCTTCCCCAAGTATCCCAAAGTGCTTCCTTGAGCAATTCGTAACCGAGAAGGAAGATCAAACTTCCAACAACACACACAGGGATGAATCCAATGACAACAGGCCCAACGAGCAACACTGCAAACGTTGCCAGAGCAAGCATAACACCAGCCACTCTCGAGTCTGCTCCTGCACGCATGAACAACAAAGAGTTTGTATACACAAGATAGTTCTGAATACTCCCTGCTGCACCAGAGACCATATTACTAAAGCCATGAGCGATGAGTTCTCTATCAACGTCAACCTCATCCTGTTTCATGGATACAGCCAGGGCAGGAACGTTGATTGGTACGTGAAGGATTCCAAAGAACGTAAGGGCAAGCATAGTTGGCACTTGTTGGAACAGAACTCCCCAACGAACGACTTTGAAATTGTACAGGGTGTAAAATTCATACCATGGGGCATTCGAATTTGGACCAGACGAGAACATATAACCAGAGTCTCTAGCCGATTCCAAGTCCCAGGTGGGCACCACGATGATGAGAATGTGCGTGATGATAAACACCGAGATGAAATAGGAAGGAAGTATCAACGAGTTGTGGTTGAAGTGCTGTAGCACAATGAGTCCAACAGTCAAAACCACGGGCAGGAGCCACTTGAAAAACGTTGACAGTTCAAACAACAACGAGAGGTAGTGCCAATTGTACTCAAAGCTTCCCAATTTTGACGACACCTCCATCCCTGTCACCACGAGGAAGTAACCAACACCTCCAATACAGCCTATGAGGATATGGCGTGGGAAGAATGCGACAAGCTGTCCCAGCTTGAACTTACCCAGTAGAAAGAATATAACTCCCGTGATGATTGAAGAGAATGCGTATGCAGTGATGGTGGTTGCAATGACAACGTCCGGCGAATCCTCACCAATCTCATGGGTTATAGCTGCAGCCATTGCATGGAAGAATGGAGTCACTTCAATCATCTCAGAGCCTATTCCAGCTTTGAAGGCAGAACCACCAAGTGAATAGATCAACTGTGAAATGATACACGAAGCGTAGAACATTGATAGCCCAGCAGACCCAAGGTTGGCAAAGATACGTTCACCTATGGGGAATATGATCATACCGTACGAAAGACCATCCAAAATGTTCAACAGTAGGCCAAGAACCACCGAGGGGATGTACGATGCCAGCTTCATGGGTTTCAAGTCCGACCATTCAAACTCGGGCTGCTTGACCTTTGAGCGCACTTGAGACTCAGGATCAACTCCGTTGTACGAGTAGAACGCGGCAGCCAGGCTAGGATCCACAACTAGCGGAGAGTGTTCATCCGCCTGTTGTTCCTGAAGTCTCTGCTGTTGATCCTGTTGATGATTTTCCAATATCGGCTCTCCATATTCAGCAATGGTGGTTTGCTCGTCTGTTGCTCGAGCCACCACGTCGTCGAACATCGAGTCATCAGCAGCCAGCTCCTCAGTCTGTTCGTGAGATTCATCCCTGACAAAGTTCGCACTGTGGACGCCATCATCAGACATCACTGGTGATCTACCACCGGTGCTGTTGCTATACACGGTGCCTGGCGTCTGCTTGAATCCGAGGTATGACCTTCCCAGGTTTATGTTGGAGGGGCTCTCCTTGTAGGATGAGCTCAGACCGAGTGAAACGCTCAGCGCTCCCGACAGAGATTGCTGTCTGGCCTTTCTGGACATGTTCGTCGGTTTCTTTATGTCCCTGCTGGTGATGTTGACGTTGATGCTGATGCTGTTCTTGTAACAATGGACAGGCTCAGAAGGACACACTTGATAAAGAGATTGGGATCTTTAGAAGAATTCACCAGGTATCAAAGCTGGAAAGAAAGCTTGAAGGAAAGCTGGAAACAAAGCTGGAAACAAAGCTGCAATTTGGTTGCTTGTTTACCTCAAAGGGAAAGACTCTCTTAGTGAGCCCTAAACCGCACCATGAGCAGATGCTACTAGGCAGGGGACACATAGATTGCCGGAGAAAAATGAGCCTAATGGTGAGATTTCATTCGGCAGTGGGCAGGCGCGAGATAACGAACTTTGACAGCCAACAGCAGCCCAGCGTGGGAGCGGAGCAGGGGCTTTTTGCCGTGGCATTGGACTGCTCAGTGGTGAGATGGACCCACAGAGTGTTTCAATTGGACGAGGTAGGTACACAGGGAGAGCTTTGGAAGGTCATGTTGTATAGAGAGGAGACAACGGTGAAGAGACAACGGTGAAGAGACAACGGTGAAGAGACAACGGTGTTAGGTGTTAGGTGATAAGTGGGAAATTGGATCGTGTGAGATATATGCAGTGGTCACGTTCCAAGTCACGTGACCATAAACACACATTCTATCTCTACCACTCTTATCTCAACCTTACAGAGCACACCAACGAGACGTTTTCCACAGCTTTTATAAATCCAGTTGGAAAACTCATTAATCCACGGGATTAAAACCAATTGGCCTCAGCAATACCAAAACAGATTTTTACACCCAAAGCAACCTCAAACCCAGAACCGGTTCTTTTACTTTTATACACCGCAATGCCTTGTATAATTGCCCATTTTGGTTGTGTTTCCAATTCGGCCGGTTGATGGGATATTTTCGCCTGTTCGGGCTAAAAAAAATCCCCCCGAGCCTGCTGACCCATGTGAATTATGCCCAGGGGAAAATCTTTTCAGGCTGTTCTTTCCCTCTACTGCTTTCCATTCCATCGCATTCACATCTGTTCTTAGGCGTGTCTTAGCGGCGTATAAATATAAAGAAGAGATACACAAGTTATCTTCTTGAAACTTATCGTTGATTAACTGAGTAACGCTGGAAATCATTAGGAAAATGGGTGTTCCAATTACCGTGTTACTTGCCATTATCGTCGTGGTGATTACAGTTGCTTTTCGTTTCCTGTCTACGCCAAAGCAGCGTAAGGTATTGAGAAAAGATGAGTTCCAATACTTCCCATTGATCCAGAAGACAATGCTTTCCCACAACTCTGGTATCTACAGATATGCTCTTCCACGTCCAGATGACGTTTTGGGATTGCCTATTGGCCAACACATCCAGGTTGCAGCCCGTATTAACGGCAAGGAGATTGTCAGATCGTACACTCCAACTTCCAACGATGCTGTGAAGGGTTACTTTGATCTGTTGATCAAACACTATCCAGAGGGTAACGTCTCGAAGCACATTGCCGAGATGGAGATCGGAGAGTCCTTGAAAGTGAAAGGTCCTAAGGGATTCTTTGAATACGCTCCAAACATGGTTACTCATTTTGGTATGGTTGCAGGTGGTACTGGTATCACCCCAATGTTCCAAATCATTGAGGCCATCGCCAACAATCCAGAGGATAAGACCGAGGTGGATCTGGTGTATGGTAACCAAACCGAGGAGGACATTCTTCTCAGACAGGAGTTGGATAAGATTGCCAAGGAGCATCCAAACATTAGAATCCACTACATGCTTGATAAGCCACCTATGAACTGGAAAGGTGATTCTGGCTATGTTACACAGGAGATCCTCAACCGTTACATGCCAGCAGCCACACCAAAGACAATGGTTTTGCTCTGTGGTCCACCACCAATGGTTTCGTCTTGTAAGAAGTCTGTGGTGAACTTGGGCTTTGAGAAGGCTAAGCCTGTTTCCAAGGCTGGTGATCAAGTGTTTGTCTTTTAATTGTAATTCCAGATAACAAACGTAAATGAAAAGGCCAATTGGTTAAATAAAAGTTATTCTACATATTGTTCTAGTCTTGTGTAGTGTTGTTTTTCTTTTGTTCCTATTAGAGTGTATATACATGTCCAAGGGAGCTTGTCTTAATCTTGACCGAGTTTGAGCCTTTCGATTCTATCGTGTAAGACACTTCCTTCAACCATTGGTTGATCCAATAGCTTTGCATGGATAGCCCGGAGTGCCTTTAGGGAATCCTTTTCATCTATAACGGCACTGATATTAATCTCATTGGCACCTTGGGAAATCATCTCAATGTTGATACCTTGTTCAGCAAGTGTAGAGAACATCGTGGAAGCAACACCGATGAACTGCTTCATGTGCTTACCAACCAATGAAACGATTGACATGTTTTTTGTAACGTCGACGGTACCTAATTTCTTCAACTCTTGAACAGCATCTCTCAAATCCCTGTTGGAAGTTTCATCATCGCTGTGTTGTAAAGCCATTGAAACGTGCACTTCAGACGTTGAAATCAGATCAACAACCAACTTATACTCGTCCAAAGTGGAAAAGATCTTTGCAAGGAACCCATGGGACAGAGTCTTTTTATTTGAGTGCACGTTCAGCACGATGATATCGTGCTTTGCAGTGATTGCCGTGGCAGCTTTCTTCTTCAGGAAGGCCGCAGCCTGTTGTGCAACGATTTGAGGTGGATGCAATGGAGTCTCTTCTCCTTTACGGCCAACATCATCAGGGTAGATGATTGTGCCTTCACCAGTAGGGTTCTCAACGTTCTTGATTCTGATTGGGATCTTTGCTTTGATTACTTGTTCCATTGTGAACGGATGAATAACCTCAGATCCGTAGTATGTCAACTCTGCCGCTTCCTCTGGCGTAACAGAAGGTAATAAACGAGCAGTGGCAACTTTACGTGGGTCTGCTGTGAAGATACCGTCAACTTCTTTCCAAACTTGAAGTTCCTCAGCGTTGATACCTACGGCAATCAACGCAGCACACAGGTCAGTGTAACCACGGCCAACACCGTTTAATAGTCCACCAGGTACAGTACCAAAATAACCTGTGAAAACTGGCACGATATCATCATTTTCCAACTCCATAATCTTCTCTGCGAGAGATTGGCTCAGATTCTTATAGAAAGAGTCATCAAACCCGGATTTGGATAAGTCTAACCCTGGAGCAATGATATTGGACAAATCAACATATTTGGCCTTGATTCCATGGTCGTTGAACAGAGCAGTCATAAAGAGACAACTGAGCTTTTCACCAGCGCTCATAATAGAGTCCAGAGTCCGTGGCGAGATCTCGCCAATGATCTGAGAGGCATGGAGCAATTTCAACACCTGGTCACATTCAAAATTCGTATCTTTCAACAGCTGTTCCAGTAATTCTGGAGATTTCACAAGAGCCTTTGCATTGTTGAGATGGTCCTCTCTGACGAGCTCCAGCACAGCCTGGTAGTCTCCATCGATGGAGGCCAAGTCAGCAGCCCTCAGTAACCTCGACGTGGTCCCTTCACTCTTAGTCTTGGACGAACGTGCTGAGCACACAACAGCAACTCTATTCGTCTTGGAATACACATCGACAATCTCAGCGGTAATCTGCTCGCTGAATTTACCAACTGACGTACCACCAAACTTTTGTACAACCCACCCTTGCGATTGGAACGACGACGAAAGAGAAACACTCGACATTTTAGTATGAATATATACTTTCTCTTGGAGAAGTAATAGAGAAAAGTAGAACGGTATCGAGTCCACGAGACATTTCTATTATGACTCAAGCGAAAGCGTAGAAAAAAAAAAACACTGAAACAGGCCCGGTCCGCGGAATCGTCGAAGACATGCAGAGATGCGGCGCGTACCGATGACGAAACACTGTGTGATGTGGTGTGCTGATGATGTTGAGAAGCAACACGTAGTGTTGCTGGTTAAAGGCGTGAGCGAGATGTGATTTGTATGGTGATGCGATGACGGTGGGATGACAATGGCAGGTGACGAATTGTCATTGTTGAGCCCTTATGGTTGAGGATATACGCAGCGGTTCTATGACCCATTGTGTGTATGCTGTTGTAAGTCTGGGGGGTGAAGGGGTGGGAATCTGCCATTTGACGTGCGGTTGACAGCGGCGTGGTGCACGGGTGTGGTGCATGGGTGTGGTGCATGGATGTGATAGTGTTTCCTCAACGGTGGTTTGGGGCATGATGGTGGGGCAGGCAGTAGCAGGTAAACCACGATGGGAGTACGGACGAGTTTACACTACGTTGTGCCAGCTGGTTGGACCTTCACAGATGGTGTGGTGCACTCACTGTCATCACTGTCATCTCTAGCATCACTGGCACTGTCGGAATTACTCCGATGCCGGGATTCTTTCCCCCATGCGGAAAGTCACCGCATCCGGCCATTAACCCATACATCTCTACGCTGCCTCACTGTGCCAAGGGCAACAGAGCACACTATCTCTCTTCTCTTCATCATCACAGGGGAGAGATGACGAGGATTAAAAACAGCGGCTGGAACCATTAGAGATGACACGTCACAAGTACGGCATCGTAGTGGATTCTGGGTCGTCAGGATCACGTGTCCAGATCTACTCATGGCCAGATCCTTCGGATGTGTCCAAAGAGGACACTTCACAGTGGAATTCCGTTCCTAGAGTGTTTCAACAAGAGGATTGGAGTTATAAAATCTCACCAGGGGTATCAACTTTTGCAGATAAGCCACATAAAGTGTGGGATGATCACTATGAGGATCTGATCGAGTATGCTGAGAAAATTATTCCAAAAGAACAGTGGAGTGAAACGCCGATATTTATACTGGCGACTGCAGGGATGAGGTTAGTTCCAAAGAAGAAGAGGGATACACTGTTGGAGACGATTTGTGAGAAAGTTGGTAAGAAGAGTGAATTCTTGTTGAAGAACTGTGCGGAACAAGTTCAGATCATCGACGGTGAGACGGAAGGGTTGTACGGTTGGATCAGCTTGAACTATTTACTTGGTCAGATGGATGATTATGATGCAAAGAGTGAAGAGAATGGTGATTCACCACGCTCGAGCTATGGATTTATGGATATGGGTGGAGCCTCCACCCAGATCAGCTTTGTGCCGTATTCCAAAGAGGAAATCGTTAGGCATAGAGATGATATAGCAACGCTGTACCTCCGTAGCGTTGGAGGTGATATCCAACAATGGGACGTATTTGTCAGTACGTGGTTAGGATTCGGTGCCAATGAGGCAAGAAAGAGATACTTGAAGAATCTGATCAATATACTACCAGAGTTGAACAACAGTGACGACGAGGACGATTTCAACACCAGAGCCGTTAACGATCCGTGCTTACCACGAGGTGCCAAGTTAGACTTCCTCCATTTGAAACATTCTTACGAGATCATAGGGTCTGGTGATTACGAGAGTTGTTTGAAAACTACGTATCCCTTGTTGCTGAAGAATTTACCCTGTACTGAGTCTCCATGTCTATTCAACGGTGTCCATGCACCAGAGATTGATTTCCAAAGGGATAAATTTGTTGGGATTTCTGAGTATTGGTATACGGCAAATGACGTTTTCCACATGGGTGGTGAGTACAACTTCTTACAGTTCAACGAGAAGGTGAAGTCCTTCTGTGAGAGTGATTGGTCGGAGATCCAAAAGAACTCAGAACAAGGTGCCTATAACAACGTTCCAACTTCTATATTGATAGATGCATGCTTCAAGGCCAATTGGGTCATCAATATATTACACGAGGGGTTCAACTTACCTCGTGTAGGCATTGAAGAGAAACACGCAACCTCTGAAGATGTTGATTTGGAGTATAAACCCCATATTCCATTCCAATCTGCTGGAAGTATTAAAGGCGCAGAATTATCTTGGACTTTGGGTAGAATCTTGCTTTATGCTTCTTCTATGATTGCATCTTCTGATAACTTCAACGTTGGAATAGCACCGGCTTCCAAAGAGGGTAAACCTTTTGTGTACGGGGGTATTGATAACCCATCGTTTTCCTCACAATTCGGACATGGCTCATGGAGCCTTTTACTACTGTTGATGTTTTTATGTGGGCTAACGTTTGCTTATCTCTATATGTACAAAAGAGATTCCCTCAAACGATTTCCCACTATCTTCACACAAATCACATCAAAGTTGAAAGCCAAGTACAACCATTACCGGTATCTCAAGCTGTCTACACAGGAACAGACAGATTTGGAATCCGGAACCCTTGCAACGATGGACAACAACAACGACGATAAGGCACCAGACGGCGCAGTATCAGGTAGCATGAGTCCAGCACTCAAGTCTAATGAGGATTTCAAGAACCTGAGAACAAGAAGTTATGCCAATTTCCATCTAAACAATGCCTTTTCACCAAAGAAGAATTCATCAAAGAGCCCTGGATCCTTCCTTGAGTTTTCAGATTTCAACAGAGAAGGGCTCGTGAGAAGTCAAAGCTCTACAGTTCTGTGAATTCAATGGCCTACAAGTGTATAACTATATATATATATATATAGACATCACATTATATCATACCCATGGGAAAGGTGACACTATAGAAGTTGCAGTATGTCATATAGAGTTGAGTTTATCACTGGTTACCTCGGTTACCACATTGCTGTTACCTCGGTTACATTGATGGCTGAGAAATGACACACCCGGACACCAATTCCAAAATAGCACAACCGATCGTTCCAAGCACAAATTTCACCTTGTGTGTAATTTTTTTCTTTCTTTTCCTCGGCCTCTTCCCCCTTGTCATTTCACTTTACCTTGATTCACCCCCCTTGTTTTCTCTCTGATTGATCCAATTAGCTGAATTATTCAACCAAAATGTCTGATTTCGTCGGTCAATTACAATCTTCCTTGAAAGCTATCGATAATGTAAGTTGTTCTCTAAGTTGTTTCCTGCTTTGATCTGGGTATTGGTTTTTAAGCCCGCGCAATCAGGATGGAAGTTGAAATGTACTAACACGATGTGTGCGTATGCTTTTGATAGAAACTTGCTGGTAACTCCATTCTTACACAGTTCGAGTCATCCACCCAATTGCCAAGATCTTATGCCGTTGTCGGTGCTGGTGTGGTTTACTTCATCTTGATCTTCCTGAACTTTGGTGGTATTGGTCAATTGCTCTCCAACATTGCCGGATTTGTCGTTCCAGGTTACTTGTCTCTTTTGGCCTTGAGAACATCCACCTCAAAGGATGATACTCAGTTGTTGACCTACTGGGTTGTCTTTGCCTTCTTGAATGTTATCGAGTTCTGGTCAAAGGCTCTCTTATACTGGATCCCATTCTACTGGTTTATCAAGACGCTGTTCTTGCTCTATTTGGCCCTTCCTCAATTCGGAGGTGCACAGGTTATCTACAACTCTGTCATCAAGCCAATTGCCGACCAATACGTACTTCCAAACCAAACAGACAACTTGGCTGACAAGGTTGATGAAGCCGCTGAAGCCGTCTCTTCTGGTGTTGACCGTCATTAAACAGAAGAATGACGGTGATGATGTGGATTCTTCACGTCGTACGATATACGTGATGGATATTTGTACGCTATGTTTTATTGTATACTTTAAGAAAACAATAACAACATAACAAAAATTGGATTATTCCAGCTTACATCCGACATATACGGACGGTAATAACGTAATCTATTTCGTCTTCATTTAAATCGGTAGGAGAGATATCAATCACAACGTTTCAGTAATTTGCCCAAAATCGAACTGTTCTGTTGAGGTTGCACCTTGAGATTCATAGGTAACTTTAACCCTCAGTTTGACTTTAGAACCAGCGTTACCAACAATCTTTAGATCTTGTGTAGCAAAGGAATTTGGTGGGATCACTGGGTTAGAGATTGAAGTCATTGTCAACTTTTGAGTCTTTGGAACAGCAATGAGTAGTTGTATTCCTTCAATTTGGTGAGAAGTTTTGTTTTCAATGATGGTTTCAATAATAGCTTGGCCATCTCCAATACTCTTCGGTAAGAAACAAACCCTTACAGCATCGTTATGGAATGCTTCAATACCACCAGTTGGGAAAGACTGGATAGGTTTGTTGACATTACCTCCAAACAGATCCAATATGTCATTCTTGGCACTTGAACTCTTTGGTTGCGCTGCTGTAGATGGTCCTGAACTTCCGAATATATCACCAAGCAAGTCAGTGGTATTGATATTTTGAGTGTCAGCTGGAATGGTATCGTCATCCATCAAGTCAAGCAAGAGGTCTTCGGTCTTGGAAAGAGATCCTCTACGTTTGTCAACCTCACCTCGTGACAGCATGTTATGCTTAGCCCTGTTTGTGAGTGAAACAGTGTCTTTTTCCTTGACAACAGGAGGTGGCATTCTATCCAAGACACCTCTTTTGATATTTTCAGGTTCGTCAAATAAGGCGAGATACGTCGTTGCCTTGATTTGAATTCCTAGATTATCCGATGTGGTTTTTGACTTGATATAGTTTTTCAATTTGGATCTAGCAGAAGAATCTCGAACATGTGTGGACAACTTAACCGCAGATGCGAGGATGAACGATACAAGCACTGGCTCATCGTTTTGCAAATGGGAAAGTCCAACCAAAAAGTCTGCTAAAAGGGTATCTGTTATTTTCTCACCGTCTTCCAAGGATGTACCGAGCAACATATCACCATATTCACCTGCTAGATAGACCGCAATGTCGTTTAAACCATCATTTGAAGAATCCAAATATGCCTCTTTAAATAACTTGTTGATGATATATTTCTTCAATTCATCATTGTTGGGGATATTCATGATCAAAGCCAAGATCTGGGAAACGATTGTAGAAGAGAAACAATCACCACCTAGGTAGCAAAGTTTAGCAATTGTATCAAACTTCCATTTTTCGTTTGGAATGAGTTCTTTGTGTTCCAGAATATTTGTAACGTTTGTAATGATATAAGTTTTCAATTCCTTATCATTATTCGCAGGATTTTCCAAGAAGGAAAGAATTTCTTTGATCAAAATTCTAATGTTAGTGGAATCCAAAATTGAAAATGTCAACTCCAATGCTCTTCTCTTTATGGAGATATCTTGGTCTTTCAAACATGCAACGATTGTGGCTCTATGTCTTTGAACTGCCAATGGTTCGATATCGACCACGGTTAAGAAAGTGTTCAAGGCAACATATCTGTTGTTGTTATCCTTTGTACTTAGAAGTTGGCCCAGGGTGTTAATTCCCAACACTTTCAGTGCAGGATCCAAATTTGGAATGGAGAATATAGTCTTGACTGTTTCATGAAGAACGGAAGCAGATGAACCTTTTGCCTGTGAGCTTGAAGAAGACGATATGTTTGTGTACGATGTGATCGATGTAAGGACATCGTGTAATTGTTCGTTGAACTTATGGCTCTGAGCCTGGTGTTCTTCATCGATAAAGATCAGACGTAGAGTTTCCACAAGAGACACCTGTAGGAATGGATCAGCAACACCTGAAACAGCATACTCTGGGTTCAAATCCTTGGTCAAGGTTTTCAATATATCGATCACCTTTGGTATCTTTGAAACAAGAAAAGATCTCGAGTCCGGAGAAACTTCATATAAGCTTCTCACCAATTTCAAAGTTCCCAACAGAACACCATGATCTGGACACTCGAGCAAGTTGTTCACCTTCGGTTCAAATATTTCAGCAAGATCCGGATCCTTCTCCACGATTTTTGCCGCAACAAGAGCAGCTTTCTTCTTCAAGTAGTTGTTATTACCCGAAATCACCTTCTCTACGTCAGTGTACAGGTCTCTGGCCAATTCTGGGGAACAGATGTTTCCCAACGTCGTCAATGCCAACGATACGATGAACTGATTAGGATGATTCATATCGTTATTCAACGAGTTCGTCAACAAGGTCAAAACCTCCTGGTTTTCATCCAAAATCAACATCGTAGCCAAATAACCCAACCGCTTGTCAACAAAATTTGGCGAAGCCAACAGCTTAATACACTCAATCTGACCAAAATGGGTCTTCTCACCAAGGATGTACAAATATAGTAACTTCTGGATGTTTATACGGCGAGTTTGATGCGAAACGTGTGTATCCTTGAACGCCGTTCTAATAAGGGCGGATTCACGTTGGATGATTGAACGTTCATCCGCTATTGTCTTTGACGACTTAACGCTCTTGATAAATGACTTGAGCGATGTCGTAACCATGTTTTCCTGCTTTCAGCGCCTCTTCTACTTGTTCTTCTCACTGCCAGTGCTTACCGCCGTGAAGATCTTCTCCTTTGTTTATGCCTTTGTTTATGTTTTGATGTTTTTTTTCTTTCGACAAATTTCCCCTTTGTTTGTCGGACATTTTGTGTTTGTGTTCTATTTTTTCTTTCTCTTTCAGGTGGTGAACAAACGGGAAACGAACTACGCTTTAAAGATCATTAAGCCTTAACAAGGGGGAAAAGGGCTATGGAAGAGAGGAATATTTGGCTTATAGATCCATTTGCCAAATGGTTACAAAGGATGCAGTTTAAGGCTCCGTTGTTACGGGTAAAGTCACACTTTAGATCGCCCACGACGAATTATGTCCTGTTGACGGAGATGGGGAAGAAAGTGAAGAAGACGGAACCTGTGAAGGTATGGGCGAAAGTACAGAAAGTTACAGAGGACACTGTTGGCATTGAGGTTGTTGATTCTACTGTGGATACGAGGTATATCCTGAAATGTACAAGGGAAGACTTGGAGACTGTGCAAAATGTGGTGAAGATGGATGATCCGGTGCTTCAGGCGATGGGACTTGAGAAGGAGCATATAGAGACTAAGGGTATGCTGAGTTTGTCATTCCGGTATAGGTTTCTTGAAGATGATGTGGTACATGATACTATTTCGGAGAGAATGCCGTATAAGTCTTGCAGACCGGCCCATTTGGGCAGTGATGAGGAAGAGGAAGAGGAAGATGATGAGAGCTGTATTCTTTTAACAGGAGACAAGCAATCACAGGATGGCCATGGTGGGGGTGTTGTACAGAATTCCAGGCCGCTGACTGCAAGCTCATCAATCAGCAATGAGGCGAAGAGCCGCAACGACACCCACAACAACAACAACAACAGCAACAACAACAGCAACAACAACAGCAACAACAACAGCAACAACAACAGCAACAACAACAGCAACAGTAATGACACTAATACGTGGGACTCAATCCCAGAATCCGAGCCAAATGACCACTCTTCAAGTCTTAATAACGACCAATTACAACAGAGATTAGCCATGTCTATGGGGGAAATACAAGCATTGCATTCACAACTGATTGTTCTGAGATACTGCTTAGAAGATCAAAGGATACGTGGATTTCAGAACAGTGCTAATAGCCAATCAGGACAAGCACAACAAGCACAGCAAGCACAGCAACCACATCAACCACCCTCAAGTGTCAGATTTAACATCCAGAATTATATCCTGCGTAAGATCATCTCAAAGACCTCAAATGGCATACTCTACGCTGTTGAACATATAAATACAAGCGAATGCTACACCATCAAAGAAACTAGCAACCAAATCGGCGCAATTGATGCAGATTACAGAGCTGAAGCCTTAGGAAGAGAGCTGAAAGTGTTGAAGGATTTGAAAAATAGTGGGAACACCACTCCAAATCTGATGCAAACATATGATACTATCTTCGAAACAACACCTCTAAGAAGCACTTGCTACATCCTTTCCCAACCAGTTGCATCGTCATTTGAAGAATTCCTCGATACGATAAAGAAGCACATCAAACCGGAAAATACCCAGTTGTTTGCTACAGTAGCGTACCAAGCACTATCGGGATTGAATTTTCTGTTAACACATACCGGCTGTATTCATGGGAATCTGGGATTGAACAATATCCTACTATCAACTGATGGCCAAATACTCGTTTCGTCCTTTGACCATGCTTTCCAAAGAGACACACCAATACACTATTCGTTGTTCTTGGACGACCAGAGAAACCTAAAGTACAAGCATAGAAGCATTCTTGAAGCTCGACAGTCGGACATGTTGGTCGTTTCAGGAGCCAATCTTGATATTTATTCACTTGGATTGATACTCTACCGGCTACTTTCACATGATGACCTATACGAAGATTCAGACGATTTACAACAGAGGTTGAACAAGAGACCCACTCCAAGGTCTTCTGAGACACTTGTCACGTTTTTCGTCAGCTTTGATACTTATGATACTCTCCTAGCATGGCCATGGATGAATACACTCAAGGCTCCAACTCTACGGGAAGCAGTCCAGAACGTGACAGGCAACTAAGGTACAATTTGATCTTGAGAGATATAACATAATAGCACTCATCTAATGACAAAAGTGAGTATACCGGCTGTGTGGTCATTCAGCCATGGCTTCATCCTTCTGGTTATCCAACGTGGCAAATAACCCATCAAGGTCGAACTCCTTGGCCCACTCATTGACGATGGTGGTCTGCTCCACACTTGGTGCACTACCGGATCCAGAGCCTTTGATGACGTGCTGTTCATTCGAAGAAGTAGCAGATTCCTTGGAGGATTTCGGCAATACCCATCCATTGATCTTACCATCTCTCCAATCATTCAACACACTGATACCAGCAGAGTGCAAGTTTGGCACACCACCTTTACTCAGTCTTCCTCTCTTTCTTGCAACGTGAATCAAAAAGTTCTTACAGAACTCGTTAAGGTCAGAATCAGGAATTGGGGGAAGTTGGTAGAACTTCTTAAACGATTCTGTCATTTCTGAAGATTTGGCAATTCTCTTCAACAATAACAGGATTGCAGGAACAGGGTCTGTGATTTGCTTTGGTGGGAGGGCATTGAGTAAAGCCAATTGTGCTTCCTGATCAACCCTGGACTTCTTCTTCTCGGATGGGAACACGATACCTGGGGAGTCCAACACTTTGAGCTTACCATCGATCTTCACCTCTCTTAACGAAGTTGTAACACCAGCCTGGTTACCAACAGGACATGCCTTTGAAGAACCACCGTGACGTGAAGTCAATGCATTAATAATGGATGATTTACCAACGTTTGGGTAACCAATCACACCAACAATGATGGATCTCTTGAAGTTGGATTTCGCAGCGTACGATTTCAACGCTGTGAGTAAGCTTGAAGTTGTGACTGCTTGTGTCATATTCTTATTGAATGAAGTACTGTTGGTGGCACCACCAGATGCCTTGACTGGGATAGTTGGGAATGAACATTTGAGGAAGTCCATCCATTTCTTCAAAACTTCAGGTGGAATCAGATCAATCTTATTCAAAATAAGTATTAATCTCTTACCTTGGCTTTGCAAGACAGCCTCTTCCACTTTTCTAGATCTTGTACCTTCTGGGTCCCTTGCATCCAAGACGTATAGCACAACGTCAGATGCCTCCACGACGGTCTTGAAGATCTTATCATAGGCCTTACGGGACTTGTCCAATTCCGAATCGTCATCGCTGTCATCACTGATTTCATAATCGACAACTTCCAGGTCTTGGTCGTCTTCGCTGTAGTCATCGTTATCCTCACCTTCGTACTCCTTAGCAGCCTGTTGAGCACTCTCCAAGAGTGCTGCCAACCCATTGCTATCACCGTTATCGTCTTCATCATCGTCTTCTTCCATCGCATCGCCGGTGTTCACACCAGAATTGAGCCTCTCCTGTCTCTTTAACTCCTTCAAACGTTCTCTTTCCTCAGCATGCTGTCTCTTTGTCTCTTCAATCTCGTTGACGATTCTATCCTTGTATGGGAAACTGGATGGAATACCCGGGTCCTTCTTGTGCTTACTCTTCCATGTTGGATCTTTCTTAGCAAGCTTGTTCTGTTTCTTTCTGTGAGCAGCAGCTTTCTTCTTGATACCTTCCCTCATACGGGTGGTACCTCTCTTGGAAACTGGCTTTTTGAGTCTCATCTTGATCCACTACTCTGTTTTTTTTACTTCTAATGTTGAGAGTATTAATACTGTTTCCGTAGAAGAGAAAGAACACTGAATGGAAAAATATCCGAGTTCTCACAAAATTTTCATGCGATGAGCTTCCACGGTTTCCTATTCCGGTAATTACCAGATATGGTAATTAAAGGTTTTTTTAGTTTTTTTCGTTTTTCATTTTGCGCAATTTTGACGGAATTTCTGCCACTGAAAACGGCAAGACAGCAAAAACAAAAAAAAACATCACAAACACGCCAAAATCAACACAACATTGAACTCTTTGCCCCTTCATCATCATCATTCTTTCTCTTCACTTAGAAGGAAACAAAGCACGATGACGATTGCCGAGGTTGCTCCGAGAACCGGTCCTGATCTTAACATCATCTTATCATGTCCTGAGTGTAAAGTTTTCCCTCCTGAGCTGGCTGAGAGGTTTTCCGAAGGCGATGTTGTATGTGCGTTGTGTGGACTTGTACTTTCCAACAAGGTTGTTGATACACGTTCTGAATGGCGTACGTTCTCGAATGATGATCAGAATGGTGGTGATCCGTCACGTGTTGGTGAGGCCAGCAACCCGTTGTTGGATGGTAACCAATTATCCACGATGATTAGCTCACAAGGTGATAACGCCAGGGTTGGTAGGGACTTGAGCAAGGCACAGAGCAAGAGTATAGTGGATAAGAAGGATAATGCATTACAGGCTGCGTATGCGAAGATCCAGATGATGTGTGAAGCTGCTCAGCTTCCAAAGATTGTTGCTGATGGTGCCAAACAGGCTTATAAGTTAACACACGATGAGAAGGTGTTGAAAGGTAAGAGTCAGGAGAGTATCATGGCTGCTGTTATCAAAGTTGGGTGCCGTAAGGCCAAAGTGGACAGAACGTTCAAGGAGATTTGTACGCTGACCCGTGTGCCCAAGAAGGAGATTGGCCGTGTCTTTGGTATCATCAAGAAGATATTGGAGGAGAAATCAAAGGAGAACCACCAATTTGCCACCCAGGAGAACTTCCAATCTTCACAAACGTCTGCAGAGGATCTCATCAGAAGATTCTGTTCGCACCTTGGTCTCTCAATGCAGTTGACCAACGCAGCAGAGTACATTGTTAAGAAATGCCAGGATACCGGTGTATTGGCTGGTAGATCTCCAATCACCATTGCAGCTGCTGTTATCTACATGACTGTACTACTATTCAAGGCAGACATCTCGCCGGCAAGAATCGCTGAGAAACTAGGAGTCAGTGATGGTACTATCAAGACAAGTTATAAGCTTTTGTACGATGCCAAGGATGATCTTCTAGACCCTGCGTGGATTGAATCAGGTAAGATTAAGCTGGAGGATTGATGGTCTTTTCAAAGGTTTTTTGATCTTTTGTTCTGTCCATTCACAGCGTACAATACAACACGATACAACACGATACGATACAACACGATACGATACGATACTCTTCCTGAGTATGCTGAGCCCAGGCGTGTATAATACAATCTAACGAACCTATCCTATACTTCTGTTCTCTCTTGACGAGGATTTCAATGTTGGTGTATAAGTGCATCACGTGATGAAAAGCTCAGCTAATTTGGAACAAAATCGCAACGTCAAGCCATGGAAACACGCACATCCATCAATAGTCACCGAGGGCATACATCGTAGCACATATCAGATCCAACCACCGCCGTCCAATCACCAACTTCCCTCCTCGTCTTAAGCCATAAAAGCTCCTCGTACTCACGTGGTGTCCGGATGTGTCGGCGTCCACACGCGTGGTTTTGGAACGGGGCAACATCAATGACGCCAGGAGGGGGGAGACCGCTCCCCCTTAGGCTATATAAACCGCACCATTGTCGCATTTATAAACCTCCTCTTCTTGTTCTATTTTCAACTCTTGGAGTCCCAATTGAACTAAATACGATGTCTACTATTAACCCTTCTGATCTTGTGTCATTAAAGCCAGCTTTTTTCATCCATTTGGACCTGGCTGAGCCAGATGCCGTTGTTAGTAACGCAAATGGTACCGAAACCGTTGTTATGGTTGAAGGAGGTTATGCTAAATCAGTTGATCCTGAAACGTACCCATTAGACCTGGAAATCACCAAGGGATGGGATATTTTGAGAACTTTTGCCGATAAGCCAGAGGTGACAAACCTGGATTGTGATCTTTGGGGTAAGTCAAAGTCCAATGGAGCTGGTGTTCACATTTGGTACGATGGTGTTGTTGTTATGAACGATAAGGCTCTTGCCGTTATCAAAGATGGAGCTAAGGGATTCGAATACACAGAGGCGTACATCACTAACCATCCTTCTTTCCAATTCGGTGAAGGTGCTGCTGAAGCTGCATGGGCTAAAGGGAAGAACTTTCTGGGGAGAGGTATCTTTGTCAGAGATGATGCTGGAAAACTGGGTATTGAATACTACGTCTACGTGTTGGAGTAAACGATATCCACAGATACTGCTCGGTTTATATATTTGAAAAACAACACACATACTCAATCGACGATTTGAGCCTGGTATTTTTCCACTACGGAGTTGAATAATTTGTTCTTGTCGTCAATGTCCAATACAGTAGGATACTTTGAATCCAACTTGGCCAACTGGCTCAATTTGTCGTTCGCCTCTGTAGAATCACCTTTGATCTGGGCATAAGCGTATTCATTGGCCAATAAGTCTGCACTGGAGCCGTTTATCTCAGAGATCTTTCTCAACACTTCGTCAGCCTCAGGGAATTGACGCAATTGGAGGTTCAAAACCAAATCGCCAACCAGTGTCTTCATGGTTGGATGAGAATGGCTCAACTCTTCAAAGAAGTACAGCGAGCCTCTCAGAGACTCACTATTCTTCGCAGCATTGACGTATGCCTCAGCCAAGTTAAAGATGATACTATCCTGTGCATAGGATGAAGCAACAGATACTTCCTTCTCAGCAAGCTCAAGCTTACCTTGTGAAAGGTACAACTGTACCAAAAGTAAAACAGCCTCCAACGAATTCTCATGGTGTTGAAGCAGAGTGATGGCCTCATCAGTACGTCCTTGCTTAACCAAGTAGAAAGAACCCAAGTTTTGTACAATGGATTCACGTTTGTCCTCGGAGATCAAGGCATCAAATCTGGAGGAGACATCTTTACCTTGGACAAAGTCTGCATAGAGAGAAACCGTCTTGGACAAAACAGCATTGTCGATATCCTTAACCAGGCTCGAAATCTCCTGGAACTTTCCGAGTAGGATCAACGACCTTAGTTTATACTCTATTGCGAGATCACGTGTCTCGTCGTTGTAATCCTCGAGGGAGATTTGAGAAACTTCCTCTAGTTCACCGGTAAAGAATTGCTGGCGAAGAGTATATAGCTCTATACATAAGAAGAATTGTTAGTCTCAGCACTCATATAAGTTCATTGGATCCACATACCGTCACTTTCTGACATTGTTTTCTTTTCCAGTTTGTTTGTATATGAAAGGACCATCAAAACAAACAACAAATGGCTTTTAAAAACCCTTTGAAACTTTGATCGTGTCCACAAAAACACAAGATCCGAAGGCATTCTCACGTGGGCGCTCACGTGGGTTCCGGAAATGTAGAGCATATCACTCTTCGGGGTTTGAGGTCCCTAGATGTATATACCAGAGGGACAAATCGGAATCAAAACTTGTTCCTTCTTGAGCAATTCTAGGCCAATTGGTATATAAAGCATGAATGCCGCAGTTCAAGAAGGTGCTGTGAACCCTGATGGATCCATTGATGAAAAGAAGCTCGACCCTGTTGCTCAACAGGCGTACAGATATGCCATCGAGTTCTATGAGAAGGATCATCTACTTACAAGGGATCAGAGATCGATATTAGCAAAGACGTATTCCACTGTGTCGTACGCGACGTTAGGGTTGGGATGGGGTACTTTCTTTGCCGTGACGAGTATTCCCTTTTACCGTCAGAAGATGAAGACTGGATCGTCAAAGGGTACAAACGTTGGTATTGCGATGCTCTTTGGTATTGGTGCGATGATGTTAACTTCCCCATATTTCGCAATCAAGACCTACAATTGGCAGTTGGAGAAGTTGAGACAAAAAGACCAGGCGTGCTATGAGGTTGCCAGCATGCTGAAACCAGGAGAGACCACTAAGTGGATGCTATACTACCAATTAACCATGGATAGTCCAGAGCATATCATGAAGGACCCAAGATCTAAAGAAGCAGCAGAACTTAGAACAAAGAGTCTGTACTCTGGAAGAGACCCTATGGGTCTTTACAGTGGTCCAAGAGCCGAGATGAGTAAAAGAAGACATGAATTAGAACTCGAGAAGCGTCAACAGCAACAAGGTGTTGTCTCTCCAACCCAGCCTTCTGAATCATCAGAGACTCAAGATGATACGTTTGGATTCAAGAGCACTACATCTACAGATGATGATCCTTTTGCTGAGCCAGTGCAAGAGGAGAAGAAGTGGTCTTCTGCCTGGGACAGAGTCAGAGAAGAAAATGGCACTGAGCCATCGCAATCTGCCAGTAGTTGGGAACGTCTGAGAAGACAGTCAACTATTCCAAATGTTGGTTCATCTTCGTCTTCAGCTTCCTATCCAGAGAAGAACTCAGCATCTCAATCAGACTTTGATAAGCTGCTGGATCAAGAGAGGCACCAGTCTGATGAGTTGGAGAATTCCAAGTGGTAGACATCTACAGCCCCAGATTTAACTCAGTACATATTATATAAACACATACTTACAACACCATATTCCATAGCCTTAGAAACTTTGTACCATTAAAAGTGTGAAAATGTTGTTTATTATTGAATTATACAGAGAATAAAATCTCTATTCTAATCAAATCAATGCGTTGTCATATCTCTTGGAGTCTTTTAATTCCTTCAATTGTGGAATGACCGTCTCCAATGGCACAGCGTCATTCTTGGTTTGCAAATCAGTGATATCTCTGTTTCTAACGTTCACAGACTTGGATTGTTCCTCTTGATCACCAACGATGAAGATGAAGTTGTACTTTTGCAATTGACCAGTTCTAATCTTCTTCTGCAAAGTGTTACCGGTCAAATCAACATCGGCGTAGAAGCCTTCAGCTTTCAACTTGGCACCAACTTCCTGGGCGTAGTCAAAGAATTTGACACCCACTGGAACGACAAGAATTTGTCTTGGAGACAACCAGAATGGCCATTTACCAGCAAAGTGCTCGGTCAAGATAGCAGTCATTCTCTCCACGGAACCCAAGATGGCTCTGTGGATCATAACTGGTCTATCAGTGTCCTTGGTGTCTTCAGATGCAACATCCTTTGTACGGTATTCCAAGCCAAATCTATCTGGCAATTGGAAGTCCAATTGAATAGTGGCACATTGGTGCCATCTCTTCAAGGCATCGGAGATCATAATGTCAATCTTTGGACCGTAGAAGGCACCATCACCTGGGTTAACCTCCCATTTACCACCCCACTTGTTTAAGGCAGATTCCAACTTAGCCTCGGCGTTGTTCCATGTTTCAATTTCACCAACGTACTTCTCTGGTCTTGTAGAAAGTTCCATCTTGAATTCAAAACCGAAAACACCATAGACATATCTCAAGAAATCAAAGATGGAGTGAATTTCATCTTCAATTTGATCATGAGTACAGAAGATGTGGGCATCATCTTGCTGGAATCTTCTCACTCTTGTCAAACCAGAGAGGGCACCGGAGAACTCGTTTCTGTGAATGACACCAAAGTCTGCAACTCTCCATGGCAATTCTCTGTAAGAACGTTCACGGGACTTGAACATGAGACAGTGACCTGGACAGTTCATTGGCTTCAAACCAAACTTCTCCTTTTCAACGTCAAAGGTAAACATGTTTTCCTGGTAGTTAGCCCAGTGACCAGATGTTTCCCACAGCTTAGCGTTGTACATGTTTGGAGTGATAACCTCATCATAACCACGCTTACGGTACTCTGTTCTCAACAATTCAACCAAAGTGTTGTAGATTCTGGTACCATGTGGCAACCAGAAACAAGAACCTGGTGACATCTCGTTGAAATAGAACAACTCTTGTTCTCTACCAATCTTACGGTGATCTCTGTTGGCAGCTTCTTGCAAGAACTTGAGATGCTCCTCCATTTGCTTCTTCTCTGGGAAAGAGATACCATAGATTCTTTGTAAGGAATCGTTTGTAGCATCACCCAAGAAGTAACAGGACGAGTTCTTCAAAAGCTTAAAGTTTTTGATACGACCGGTGTTTGGAATATGAGGACCAACACATAAATCAATCAATGGACCACATCTGTAAACAGTTGTAGAGCCACCATCTGGCACCTTTGTCTGCACCAAGTAGGTCTTATACTTTGAGTATGAAAACATCTTGAGAAGATCCTCTTTACTCATAACCAATCTCTCAAACTTTTGCTTTTGCTTCACAGCGTTCTTAGCAACAGACTCCAAATTTGGGAAATCAGCCTGGGAGACAGCAACCTCACCTCCCTTGACAGAAAACTCATAGAAGAACCCATCATCTGTTGGAGGACCCAAACAAATGTGAGCACCTAAGTTACATTCACAAGCTTCACCCAACACATGGGCAGAGGAATGCCAAAACACACGGCGACCTTCTTCAGTCTCAAAATCAAAGAACTCAAGCTTAGCGTCACCTTCCAATGGTCTCTCCAAGTCCCAAAGCTCGCCATTCACCTTGGAGATACACTGTCTCTCCAGGAATGACTTACCGATCTCCTTTGCAATATCAAATGGAGAAGTTTCCCAGGAAACACCATCTTTAACACTACCATCCTTGAGAGTAATCTTAATGGCAACACGTGGCTGAGATGCAACAAAGGTGTCGTATTCCCCTTTCAACTTCTCAAATAGCTGGATTCTTTGGTCAATGAATTCAGGTTGTGGATCCAAATACACGGTGTTGGACACTGCACCAGCGTTCTTATCCTTCTTGTTCTTCTTTTCCTTCTTTGGCGCTCCACCAGTTGCTGCTGCTGGCTTTGCTGCTTGCTCCTTATCCTCAGAACCAATGGACAGCTTTTCAACTTTCTCAGCAATCTCCTGTGACATTGTAGCTCAGTTTAGTTGGAATTGTATAGTTTCCTTTCGTATCTTCGTTGATTCTTTCGACGTGTTTTTTTTCCTGCTTTTCTCCGTCTTCGCTGCTGGCGGCAAATTTTTTTGTTTTTGTGGTTGGCGGCTAACTCTGAAATCCGAGGGTATCGGAGCTCAAAATTTTCTCTGTCTCTGTATTTTGTGATTTTTCCCGCTTTGTGCTGAGCGCGATGAGATGAACAACATCGACAACCAGGACAACAAGCTCTTGATACCAGTGTTGATATAATAGAAACTTTGGAGGCAAGTATGGAAGTGTAAGTATTATTATGTGATTATCCAGGATGAGACACTAACAAAGGAGAGCGGCAGAGTTGAAACTGGAGAGGTTGATTTTAGAGATCAAAAATCGATAGCGCCCACGATCGATGAGGTGAATGACAACCCTGATGAACTCGTGGAGATGCGTGGAGAAGGACGATATTTCGGTGTCAGCGACCCTTCTGCATCAATAGAGTGTGCTCATTGTCATCAGAAGGGCCATAAGAAGTCGCAGTGTAAAGTTGTTGTGTGTCGTTCGTGCGGTGTTGTTGGAGACCACTACGAACGACAGTGTCCAAAGACCATGGTGTGTAATAACTGTGGAGAGAAAGGACACGCTAAGGTTGACTGTAACAAGAAGGCACGTCGAATCTACTGCCAGAATTGTGGTTCTGGTGGGCATACGATGGATAGATGCCCGAGCATCTGGAGATCGTATCTGACAAACACGATGCCTTCGAGAATGGGGTTGCCTAATAACATATACTGTTACAGATGTGCAGAGAAAGGTCATTATGGAGACGAGTGTACCTCCAGTAGGCACTCACGAAGCACTGCGGTGGATGGCAGTGCATTCTCCGGCCATAACTTACCCAAGGAGGTACGGGAAGTGTATTTCAACATGGGAAAGAAGCGCAAGCGTGATGACTATAGGCCGTCAAAATCAGGCATCGTTGAGAAGGTTAAGAACACATTTAGAAGATCAGACGATAACAAGAACAAGAAGAGACATAAACAGCCTCTCTCACACTCCCAAAGCCTACCGTATATTCCCAACAGGTCAAGAAATGATAATAACAAGAGTTCCATGAACAGGGCAGAATCCGTTCTCAACTTCCCAAGAGGTGGTGGAAAGCACAAGAACAACGTCACCGATGAAACGAGAAATGGGTTTGGTAAATATCTTCCTTCACGTTCAGGGCTTCTAGGACCTAGAAAGAGACGTTAAACCGAGTATTGAACCGAATATTCAACGGATAACTGTCGGTAATTTACCCAGAATGAGTAGTAATTGTATATGTCCTGGTGGAAAATCACGTGATATGGTCATGAGTTGGAAAACCCGTCACGTGATATGGTGATGAGTTGGGGAAAAAAACTTCCCCCGAGTCAGTGGGACTTTATTACCCATTTTGAATCGAACTCAGGATTTGCTTCATCAAAGGGAAAACCCAACTCTTAAACGATGCTGAGACAGATAATCAAGAGAGGTTCATCAAGCGTTGTACGCTCCTCGTTTGTTACACGCGGTGCTCCTTCAAGAGCTGCTTTGTTCCACAGTTCGTCCACACAGTACTCTGCGTCAAAGACTGTGAAGCTCACCGCAGAGACGTATCCGAATGTCAAGCGTGATGACCGTTACGCTACGTTGGAACAGAGTGATATCGATTACTTCAAGTCGATTTTGCCAGAAAATGCGTTGATCCAAGACCAGGATGATCTGCTCTCCTTCAACGAGGATTGGATGAGAAAATACCGTGGCCAGTCTAAGCTTACTCTGAAGCCTAAGACTACTGAACAAGTATCTCAGATTTTGAAGTATGCTAATGAGAGAAACTTGGCTGTGGTGCCACAAGGTGGTAACACCGGTCTCGTTGGTGGCTCTGTTCCTGTCTTTGACGAGATAGTTCTCAGTTTGGCAAATATGAACAAGATTAGATCTTTGGATACCACTTCAGGTATCTTAAAGGCAGACTCAGGTGTTGTTCTTGAAGTTGCGGATCAACATTTAGCCGAGAACGGGTACATCTTCCCATTGGATTTGGGTGCAAAGGGTTCTTGTCATATTGGTGGTACCGTTGCAACCAATGCTGGAGGATTGAGACTCTTACGTTACGGATCTCTCCACGGTTCAGTGTTGGGACTTGAAGTCGTTCTTGCCAACGGTGAGATTGTCTCCTCCATCGATGCCCTGAGAAAGGATAACACTGGTTACGACTTGAAACAACTCTTTATCGGATCCGAAGGTACTCTTGGTGTAATCACTGGTTTGTCTATTCTGTGTCCTCCTAGACCAAAGAACTTCAACGTTGCATTCCTCGGTGTTGAGTCATACGAGGCTGTTTTGAAGACCTTCGTTAAAGCCAAGTCTGAGCTCGGTGAGATCTTATCTGCATTTGAGTTTATGGATGAGAGCTGTCAAGAGTTGGCTAAGAAGCACTTGAAGACTACTTACCCATTGGAGGAACAGCATCCATTTTATATCCTCATTGAGACATCTGGTTCCAACGGTGAGCATGACCTCGAGAAGTTGGAGGCATTCTTGGAGAGTGCCTTTGAGAACGAAGTCATCCAGGATGGTGTCATTGCCCAAGATGAGACTCAGTTGAAGGGACTATGGAACTGGAGAGAACAAATCCCAGAGGCTTGTCAGGTCAACGGTGGTGTCTACAAGTATGACGTTTCCTTACCACTGAGCGACTTGTACGGACTCGTTGGTGCTGCCAGAGAGAGATTGACTCAAGCAGGACTTCTTGGTGATACGGAAGACTTCCCAGTCATCGATGCCGTTGGTTATGGTCACATTGGTGATGGTAACCTACACTTGAACGTTGCTGTTAGACGTTACGAGAAGAGCGTTGAGAAGGCTCTTGAACCATTTGTCTATGAATGGGTCTCCTCCAAGAAGGGTTCCATCTCTGCAGAACACGGACTGGGATTCCAAAAGAAGAATTACATTGGCTACACCAAGTCTCAACCAGAAATTGAGATGATGAAGCAATTGAAACAGCTCTACGATCCAAAGGCCATCCTTAACCCATACAAGTACATCTAAACAAGCCTTTACATATCAACCCATAATTGAAATCGTGTTATACCACACTCACATATATATATATACTACACACAGCAACAGCCGCACCTGTATAATTTGCTCACTATGGCTCCTTCACCATATACCAACACACAATTCCCTTTAGATCAAATGTCTCCTTCACTTCGAACCCCCAGTGTTCGTACACAGGCAGCACATCAGCATTCACACATAGCAAAGAACTTCTCAAGCCATCCTTTGAGGCTCTCTCAAGAACTGGCTTAACCAGATGGCTCGCATTCACCGTCGACCCGGGACGTTTAGAGAGGAAGTGCAAGTACCAGTTCTTGTTCACCATATCAAGCTTCTTGTCAGCTGCGAGCTCTTTCTCTGCAATGAGATCAAAAATCTCCTGAGCCAAGGTCTTTGTAGAGCCATCATCCTCTTTTGGCTGTGCACCACGTGGATAAACCGGTGGGAACCAGACAGCCATGCACTCATGGTTCAAATCTTCAACAACCAGCGCGCCTTTCTCAGACTCGGCATGGAACATCGCACTCTGCTTCGCTCTGTTCTCTTCAGTAGGCTGGTTGAACCCAGCAACCTGTGCAATTTTGATCTTTGCAAATCCTTGGATCATCGTCTCTGCTACTTCGTCAAACACCACATCCGTGGTTACGCTTGAAGGGAACTCAATTCCGGTATCTGAAGTCATCTCGCTGGTATCAATAGCCTACAGACGAAGCTCCAGAGCAAAGTAGAGCCACTGAAGGTCAGTAGCTGGTATTTAAATACCCTCCCATATTATGAATTGTTCACCCGTATACAACGCCATTGTTAATAACCGATCGGCATCCGAACCCCGAGGGAACCATTGCCACGCCTAAGGACAAGCGTACACCTTCCTCATATGGTAACATTGACCAATTCCATAACAGGCAAGTTCGCTTACGAATTCATGCAATCGAGAGCAACAAGCGAGCCGATTTAAGTATTATGGGTCTCTAACCATATACCAGATCACAATATCGTGAGGCATCTGGATAGTCTCCTTGATTTCGAACCCCCAATGTCTATAAACTGGTAGAGCCTTCTCATTGACACACATCAACACAGTACGCTGACCTTGGTGTGAAGCAACTTCGAGAACAGGCCTCACTAGATCGCTCGACCTGGTCGTACAGTCGGGACGCTTGCACAGGAAGTGCAAATGCCAATGCGGCACGTCTTTTAGTCCATGCTTTTCCTCGGCTTCGCCCTCGTATCGATGCATTAACTCAAAGAACTGCTTAATCTCTTGCGCATTAGCACGCTCGTCCTCCTCGTCGTTGTCATCTCGACGGATTCTCTTGTAGCCTGGTGGATACCACACAGCCAATGCATCGTGATTAACGCTTTCCACCACAATTGCACCATTTTGCAACTCTTGCTGGAAAGCCCTTCTATGACGAGCCTTGTTTTCGTCTGATGGTTTATTCATGCCGTCATAATCCGCTATAGCAACGCCTTTGAAGCCTTGAACAATTGTCTCCGCCATCTCTCCAAAATTGACTCCACGTGTAACGCTCTTGGGGAATTGAATCTCTTCACCTACCATTTCGCTGTTGAATTGCTCTCGATGTCACTGCTTCCTCGGTAAATTGTGGGGACGATTCTTACATTTGCAATGTAGAAATGAAGACATACGGTGCGTATTTATACCCTAGAGCAATGTCACGGCACTGCCAACTTCCACGCCGTTATCATGCATATAGGCTTAAATCATAGCTTCCGAGTATCTTGCACCCACAGATCTTGGCCATGTCAAAGAAGGTGATGTTGGGAAAACAGTTTCAATCCTTCGATTGCCATGTAAGTAGCGATGTGGCAACAGTATCTCATCATTTCCTTCTACCTTTCTTCGTAGCAGGTTGTAGGAAGCCTCCCTCTCGTAATGCCTCAACAGCAACGGTACTGATATGCCTAAATCTTGCGTTTCCCAAGGGCGTGCCTCCATACCACCTGGTAACAACTACAAGAACGTTGACGAGCCCTGTTCGTTCCAACAGTCCAATTAGCCTCATACCGGCACCTGCTTCACCGCAATCGTTCATGCCTTGTTGTTGAACCTGTGGTTGCTTTTTCGAGTCCGGAGACACGATGCCTGTTCTCCAGGCATACATGGCCTGATGCGACGCTCTCTGTATCGACTTGTCCTGAGATACCAAGTCTTGAATCAGCACATTAACTGAGCTTGACGAGTTAATACTGGTGGCATGAGCTTGAAACTTGGACTTACGATCCACCAAGACTGTGGAATGGCTCCATTTCGGCTACGTTTTCGGGGTTAGAACACGATAAATCCACCAAGCAGTTATTCATAGTACTCACCACCGTGCTCATTCGTCTAATCATACGCCAATACACTAGCTTTTCTGTCTGAATCAGCAGTATTAATACCGTTGATGGAGTCGAGATGGAAGGCCGTTGTCAGGGCATCGCAAGACGTATTGTGGTGTTCGGGTGTTTCTGCCTTTTCTCTGTGTGTTAAGCCTACTCTCTGGTAAGCGCACGCTTTGTTTACACATTGGAACAACACCTTGAAACAATGAGCTTTAAACATACCCAACTTCACGCGATATCTTCACGGTTGTTGTTATTGGTGCCAGCATGAGGATATTAGCAGGTAATTCAGGTGAAGGAGGTGTTTCCGGTGAGTTGTTGTTGTTGTTGTTGTTGTTGTTGTTGTTGTTGTTGTTGTTGTTGTGGCTTCACTAGGACTGAAGAAACTAACACAGAATACAGTATGGTGTTTTGGTGGAGATAGAGTGCTACGACGGGTAGGTGACATGTTCAACAAGTCTTTTGTTGCTGAGAAGATGTGCGTGTTTTCGCACCTTTCTAAGAAGTTTGTTGTGTGCGGTCGAACTGGTAGGTATCTTGATATCTTTAACGAAGATTTTATATACCTACATACGTTGAAACTTGACCTCTTGAGGCCAGACCTGAGTGACTATTTCGTGAACATTGAAGTTCTCGAGATTGGAGGCACTGAATGCATCTTGACAACATCTGTTGCTGGGTTGTGCTTCCGAATCCCTTTGGTTTTAGCACTTTCCAATGAAGCCGTCACTGTTGACAGACCCTTGAACTTATACGGAGCCATAACATTTTCCAGGACGATACCTAACTCAAGGCCAAGTTTAATAGTTGGAGGTAAAGATCGGGCATTAACTGTGATGGACTGCGAAGAGATGGAAATCACTTGGAAATCCATGCGAACTCCCAAGACAAGACACAGGATGAGTCACGGCAGTGATGTTGAGAAAATGAGGAATACGCCAATATGGTTTCAAGACGTTGTGGTTGACGGTGAGAAATTCATCGTTGCAACGAGATATGGACAACTATGGATATATCATAGTGAACTCTCACGACAACCAGTGGATGTTATAACGGTGTGTGATAATCCAATACGACACCTCCATAGGATTGATAACACTTTGTTCATTGCAGATGCTTTCAACAACGTTGTATTGGTTCATCTGTTGAGGCTGACTGTGATGATCAAGTTCAAATTACAAATCGGGCCTCTGGGTACTATGAAGATACAAAAGTTAAGGAATGGAAGACACGGTGAGACTAGGTTCCTGGTGATTGCCACTGGGACTGTGGATAAATGTCTAAGCATCTATCTCGTTGAAGATGGCATTTGCAATTGTATTGCATCCACTCCAATCGGAGCTAGAGTAACAGATCTTGCAATATTTGACGAGGAGGACCTTGATACGATTGCTCCATCAGAGCAACTCGACAACTTACCAGTGCCTCTGATGAAAAGACCCAGATCTTAAGATTGCACTCTACCAATCTACATTCATCTGTGATGATGAGACTTGAAGTCAATTAAACGAGTGGCATTATTAAAAAAAATTGGGTATTGTGATACATAAATCGTCAAGGCAGTTTGGTGGAAGGTCATTATTGGGTCCTCATTCTATAATCATACTAGCAGTTCACGGACAGTTGTCTAATTCTTACCACTGAACTGCGAAGACTGCAGTTGTGGGTGTGATTCTTGTTGACGCTGATCATGCACAGTTGAGTTATCGAGCTCGGTATATGGAGGTGGCTGAGGGAACGCTTCACCTTGGCTGTTATTGTGACCAGTATTATTCACACTGGTTGTGGACCCATAGTACAACTGCGTAGACTCCGTCGTCGTTAACTGTGACCCGGCAGAAGACGCAACCATCGTAGCTCGTGGGTACACATTGTGTCTTCGAACATCCGCAGGATCGTTCACAACACGGTATATCTGTGCCTCCTCGTCTAAAACAACATATCTGATTGGATACTTTGCAATGATGTAGAAACTGTGTATAACACCCGGCAGGTACCCCAAGAAGCACAGCGCAATATTGATAAAAGACTCAGCAGAACACACGCCACATTTCACCCACACAGGGAACGGTGGGAATACAAGTGCTATCAGCACAAGGATACAATCACAGCAGCAAACGTTACAACAACACATGGCTTTCTTATTACTCTTCTTATCTTGGAGCCAAAATTCAAACAAAGTGTTTAGGCAGTGTAGGCAGAAAAAAAAAATTTAGTGGGAAGAAATGGAAAGACTCGGCAACAGAGGGTCCCGTTCCATTTTATACAAAGAGGATGCAATTAATTTCCGCCTAGGGAGCCTTTTCTTTTTCTCTCATGGGCTTTTGCCTCCCCCCGCCGGCTGTTCCGTGGCTTGCGGGCCTCTGCCTACGCGGAGCTGGGAATTGTCGGTTTAGGCCGACGCGCATCGTCGGGCTTTTAGAGGGAAGCTCTGGATTGGTGACGTACAACGGGCTTGTCAATACACGTCAGAGGGCATTTCATTACGTATTAAGGTGTTGTGCCTCTGAAGGCTGCGATTTTGAACTGCTCGCTCAGATCGACGGATTCCAAATGTTCTGTGTCGAGACTGTCGATGGTGTCACTCTCGCCAAAGAAGCTGCTCTCTGTAGCGTTCGCGTTTACCAAAGGTTGACAGTCTGTGTAGGAAGGAGGTTCTGTGGGCAGAGCGCCGCCCGTGGGCTGGGAATCGTCTGAAGCGTCGGACAAGTTAGTCTGTGAGTTGTCGTTGTTTGTGAGACAACGGCGGAACGTATCCAAGATTTCGCTTCTGGCTTGAGAAGGACGTCTTTCCACGGAGAGGTCCAAGGAGTCGTCAACGAGCGAGTCTATCGTGTCTACAGGTTCGATATCGCCTCTTGTAGATGCTCGAGAGAGATAGTTTATCGTCTCGTCAACCACACCGATGGATGGGCCCAGCATTGGCGAGTTTGCCGGCGACATTGCCTCCTCAAACGTTGGTAGGCGTTCCGATATCGTTCCTGCGACATCGACTGTGCGGTATAGAGGAAGATCAACATTATCGGGAACACATGCACTGTTCAAGAGATACAGAGGAGTGTCGATCATGACTTCGTAGTGGTGTAGTTTCTTGTCCTGTGGATTTGTTCTCGATATTCTCAGCGATACTTGCAGCTTGTGCTCGACATGAACATACCTGTTGTTGATAGAATCTGGAAAGAACCCTTCTGGCGATTCAAAGATGTGCGTTGTTGTTGGGATGCGAATATCGTTGTTCTGAACAACGGTATTTAACGCCCTGTTCAGCTGCTTGTTCAGCTTTGCAGTGTGGAATACGTAGTGGGCAAGTCTCTTATCAGTAGCTGGAAGTTGCTTAGGACCCTTGTGTGGCCTTATAAAGGGTAAATAGCACCTGATGCTTAGAGGACCGACAATCTCCATTGGTGCAGGATCCTTAGAAGGGTTATAGCTCTTTGGCTCAAGGCAAGATGAAGATAACAAGTTTTCAGACAATGTTGGTAGAGTAACCAGTTCGTCCCTTATAGCGTTTGTAAATTTTGCCCTTGATTTCAATTCAAAGAGAGTAATAACCTTCTCCTTTTTGTTCGATCTATAGTACCCGTCTTCATATTCAGCCTTCAACTCTTCAAACTCATACTCCAAATTCTTTGACGTGTACGTGATCTTTTCAATGACATTGACTTTAATTCTCTTTAGAGATACGGCTTTCTCCAAGGGCATTAGTTTGATCTTGATCGGTAATTCTTCACCAATGGTGACGTACTTCTTTGGGAATGAAATCTCATAGTTCAAAGAGTCACTCCACACCTTGTTGATATACACCGGCTTATTTGCCGTCGTAATACCAGTCACTGGAGGCCCACGAATCACAGTGACATCTTGATGTGCAAAGTTGTAGGTCTTATTCTTCAGAACCACGATGGAACGTAGAGAATAGCGGACGTTTGCCTTGAGAGTAACCAAGGACTCAGGTAAATCTGGGTCAAATTCCGTTGGAAGGCAAAACACATAGTGACCTGGTGGGAAGTTTACAGAGCCAGAGTTGACGCTTTGACTTCCCAGTACAAACGGATCCTGGTCTTCCCTTTTGAAGTTGAGATACCCGCCTCTTGTGATCTGTTCCGCGGAGTTATTCTCAAACTTCTTCAAGGGTATTCTCTGTTCTGTCATGAATTTGGAAGTATCAACGTTCTCAAATGAGCCACTGTCTTGTGAATCACTCTCATCAGTGTAATCACTGTTGTTGTTCATGGGAACAAAGTAGTTATAGTTACCCAAGTTCAAGTCCCAAGTGGTTTGGCCCATTTCAAACGTCTCTGTCTTTATATTATGATCACAGGGCAATCCCCTAGGCCACATTATGGAACATGATGCCTGGAGCTGAGCCCGTATAGTGGCAACAGCAGTTGGCACATATAACGATACTACAACTGCAAATGTGTGAGTCACGGGATCAACGCTCTGATCAATGTGCTGTGGTCTTGAATGTGTTTCGTTTAGCACAGTCTCCGTGTTGTCATGGTCATCCCCAGGTCCTTGCTCAAAGTTATTCGAATTCAACGTTGTGCCTGATTGAGCGTTTGCACTATGGCTTTGAGCATTGCCGCTGTTCCCAGCATCCATGTTGAACATATCCTCATCGGAAACGTCGATCATTGAAGGAATAAACACGGTGTCTCCTGAAGAAGACATCGATAGTCTCATCGTCTGTGTTTCGTTGAGAATCTTTGGTGCTGACAACCCTTGGAACTTGAGGTACTGTGTCAGTTCTCTGGGGAACTTGTCATAGTTCAACGACTTGAACCTTGTCAGTTCCAAAGTCTCATTATCACCTGTGGAGGTGGCCAACGAGTTCAAATCATCTGAAGATGAGTTATTTGAGAAGAAGGAGAGAGTCTTTGACAACTTATTGGCAAATACATTCATGGAAGGTTTAGCAGATTTCCTCGAAGTTGCACTGCTGATGGAAGTAATCCTCGAAAGGCCATTGTTGTTCCCGGAATCGTCATCATCATCACCAGCGCCATGGTTGCTCTTGTTTCTAAGCTTCTTGAACAGCATAACAAACTCTCACCTTTAAATTCTGACAGCAGATACTACAGAGGTGAATCAAAACGAACTGAACTGAACTGAACTAAACTGAACTGAACTGGAACTTGGTCGACGAATAGAGGAAGGGAAAAGTTTAGAGGAGCAGCCAGCACAACTCAGCCTTACGGACTTTAGGCCCACTACTTTATACACGCGAAGAGGAGGAGAGTGTGAGGAAACGGCTCCCTATGGGCACAACCGTCCAAGTGTTAAGAGCACACGCAGAAGCAGAGGGCGATGAAGCGAAAACACACACGCAGAGAGCACAATATCACAGGGAGTTCTTGGCTGATGACCTGCTCCACCTCCAACTCCTCCAACTCCTCCTCCTGTTGTTTGCCATCTGTTTGTCATTGATTGCCGGCTAGTGGTGTTGTGTTATATTTAGCCGGGGTATGTGATATCGGGTAAATCCACACTTGGTTGCCCTGGGAACCAATTTTTTTTTTTGTTGTTGTTGTTGTTGTCTTCTACAGCGAAAACTTCATCCTGTTATTGTATATTGAAGAGAGAAAGAGAGATTAAAACAAAGCGGTTATGGAGTCACAGAGGATACTGAACACCATGGAGAACACAGACCATGTTCTGGTTCAGTCACTATACAAGCACCAGATCATTCTTAAGCAAGATTCCAATACCGTTGTGCCGATGAATGTGGTTCATAATGGTTATGACTCCTCATCCACCTCAATGAGTAGAACGGAGTATGAACTGTTGAAGAAATTAGCAACGTCGCAATGAGTCGATTAGGGTAGACAGCTCTGTGAGATGGATCCCCAGCCATTGACATACCCTTGTCCGGTGATTGTAATATCACTGACGCCATCAACAGCGTTCGAGGAGAATACATGGGAGAAGCACAGGGGCTTCTTCAGCGTATAATCCAAGAGTTTCTTACCAATGTTTGGAATGTCGATGGTTTGTTCTCTCGGAGAGTAAAGGTCATCATGTGGCGTGGTTTGGAAAGAAAATGAGATGAACACTTCACCTTGTTTGTTAGAAAGATTCGATTTCCCAGGCTCAAAGTTTTCGATGGCTTCAATCAACTGTGCTTGAGATTCACCACCGGTAAATACCGTGGCGTATCCCTCAATGTGTTTTGCAACGAGAAATTCAACTTGGAACTTTGTGAGTGAATCCTGGGGGAGTTGGAATCCAAAGAATTTTGGATCTCGAATGATATAGGATTTGAAATCAGTATACCCATATTTTCTTAGTGAACTTGGCATTGGAATATCCTCCTTCTCAAATGAACCCAATGATCCCTTTACCGGTTTAACCCTAGGATCCCCAATGAGTTCAATAAGTGAAAAATGGAATGAAAATAAAATGACATAAATGGGGAACATTGCAATGCAAATCCTCAGCTCGTTGATGAGGCCAATTAGACTGTCCTTAAAACCATTTCTCAATCTGTTGCCGATTCTCTTGCAACGATCAACCCCAGCATCAACGATGAATTGAATCAACGTTTCTAGAGCACTGAAGCCTGCACCGATGAGTACGTCTCTACCAGCATCGTCAAGGCATTGGACACTTATATCGTTTGGAACCATAAAGGATGAATCATTGTTTGACGGTGGATTTTCCATTGAATTATTTAACACCTCACTTGCGGTTGCGTTGGCTTGTTGGTTCATTATTTCAACCTTCTCGACGCTCAACTTGCTCAATTATTTAACTACTCAGTATACTAATAAATGGGAAACAGACGTTCCTCTGATCGAGACATATCCCTCATTATATAATATCCAGCTCTGCCCTGGTTGGAATACACAATCATCTCATCCATATATCACAAGAGATGAATTTCACACACAAATCAACACGTTTAACCCTCCATTCTCAGTACAATAGATATCCTCTCATCTGCTCCATTGTACATAGTAATATGCTCTCTCTCTCTTTCTCATCGGAATTGATTGCCTCATCCGGTGCCATCCACTGTCGGAATTTCCCCTAAGGGGTTCAGCGTTAAAAAAATCGAAAAAACACATCCACAAAACCGTTCACACTTCCTCATCCAATCGGAACGAAGCACTTACAAAAAGACGTAAACAAATGATGTCCATGAGAAGATTCAGCACTTTCAGATCATTGAAAAAGGCTACCGAAGAAGTCGTGAACGTATTGGACCAAGCGCCAAACCGTGCTACCACATGGTCTCATTCACAGGCCTCAAGAGCCAGTGTGATTAAACATGCAAAGTTTCTTCAAAAGGATCTCTCAAAGCAACCAAGGGCACCAGCTGCCATTGAACTGATTGCTAAGGAGCCTGTCAGATTCGTCAATGACCGTATTGCTGTCTGTCAAGGTAACAAGGGTCATGGACAAGGACATCCAAAGGTTTACATCAACTTGGAACCTAAGAGACCACATTCCTGTGGTTACTGTGGGTTGAGATATGCCATGGAGAGTTATAAGGATGAGATCTAAGGTGACTTGTCTCTCTCTTTCTGTCTCAACCTATTTATTTATTTATTGCAATCATCTTTCGATTCCTCCCTACATCCATTTACAACGTTATTTATTTATTGTCTTACTGAGTTATTCATTCAACAATACACGCTTATAAACCACACCAATATAATTTCAATGCAAAACGGATAAAAGTCCAAAAACTACTACAACCGTACTCAGATCAAAGAGTGATAGTTGTAACAATTCCATGTACTTGATACCCAGCTTAATACGCTGCTTCCATTGTAAAGACAAGAGCTGTTCAGGAACAAACCCCAGATACTCCAAAATTTTTGAGTTATAGTTGTAGTACTTTTCCGGTGTGTTGATCATGTGGAGAGCATAAGCTGAGGTTGTAATCACCTCAAGGGCGGTAAACACCTGGATGAAGGGAGTGAAATCTCCAGTGACAATGGATAGAGTTGAAGATTTGAACCCATGCGTGAAGTAAAAGTAAAGGGTAACCGCTATTGTCAAAGTCATTCTCAATACCATCACCTGTGCTTTGAACTTATCATTGGCTTTCTTCGCCTCAACAACCTTTTCAAAATCAACGTCAACTTCTTCTTCTTCTTGTTTTTTAGCACCGTTTCCCTTTGGAACGCTGCTCATCATGGAACTAAACATTGTCTCGAGCTCTTTAGAGTCTTCATTCCCAATTTGTGCGTGTTCATGCTTCACACTTCCAATGAGTTCTTGAAGAGACCTTTGGAACTCTTTAGCCTGTGCTTGCATCTCTACAGAGTCAATATCCTGTACTGGAGGATCGTCTTCAAAGTTTTGGGATATCCTGTTACTCTTGTTTGTCTTCTTTTCGCTTTTAACTTGTGGTAATTCGCCCAAAGAGTCTTGATGAATTGTGCCTTTAACGTCATCGTCAGGTTTCACTTCATTGGTCGCTGAAACGTCACCAGTGATCTTATTCAACCGAGCAGATCCATTAGAAATCTTTGCAGCTCTTCTCTCACGGAGCAGTTTACGCTTCTCCTGTTCTGTAAGAGCCATTTGGGATGTTTTTTTTTTTGACTGAGCCTGCCATATGTCGTTGAACTACAGGAAATTTGACTGGCTGAAATTTTCACGCTGCCCTTTCTTCCAACACTCTCGCGAACATCATCACCATCACCAACATTTAAGGCTCAACGATAGCTTCTCAAAAAGGGCCATTTTGTGGTGAACTGTTCCATGTTGTTCCCTGGCGGCTATTTTTTGACGGGAACAGAATGGCATAAATTGAACGTTGAAAGGGAGTTAGCATGTTCAGCATATAACACAATCAGCCCTGCTAAGTCATCACATAGCCCGATTTCATGTAGTTTATATACTCCAATAACCATTATTTTTGTACTTAACACTAGTATTGTTCTCCAACGTCAATGTCCTTACTATAAGGCTACTATCCGCCATGAAGAGAAAAAATTCATCCCAATAAGAGAGGCGAAAACTCTTCTCGGACCTGGTTACAAGACTCCACGTCTCGGTCGACTAAGATGTCAACGGCTCCCAGAAACATATTAATCAAATGTCTGGCACCCTCCATCTAATCACATCAAACACAGAACTGCGTCTATGCTTATCAACACAAAATGATACAAAACCAAGACAGCTTTATACACAAATGCATAAAGTCAGAAAAATAACAGAAGAATAGTTACAAACAAAAGATTAAAAAATGAATGCAGAAATCATGGAGGACGTCCCAGGAAAACCCCATGGACTCCTCATGGGACCTTCAAACGACGTCATCAACTTCAAGAAGAAACATCAGCGGCTAATCCAGAACCACAGCGGCAACTTCAAACGAAAGAAGGTACGACACAACCAGCATACCTGGCAATCATTGAAAGCGACTAACAGGTCTGATATATGAGAACAAGATACAGAGCTAAGAAACCTTCAAGCCCTGTCACAGAATACCCGTGCAGGGATCCCAGACTTACCACAACAGCCGCCATTACCTGAGACTGACAATTCCAAGTTATATTTAAGTATGTATTTTGGTTCATATGTAAAAGAGTGACTCATTGGATATCAGTTCCAATAATCTGTTCCCAAGTCTTTCCTTCTTTCTTTAATTCATCAGTCAATTCGTCTTTAATCTTGGAAACTAAACCTGGACCTTTGTATGCAAAGCTTGTATACAATTCAACATATGTGGCACCAGCTTTACCGAATTCCAAGGCATCCTTACCTGTGGAGATACCTCCACAACCAACCAAAATCAATCCTGTTCCCTTGGCGTATTTCGCAGCAGTTCTGAGGGCCTTCAATGCCAATGGTTTAACTGGAGCACCAGATAACCCACCAGCTTCCTTTGTCAATTCCGGTGAGGACTTTAACGTCTCTGGTCTTTGAATTGTTGTGTTTGAGATAATGATACCGTTAACTTTAGACTTCTGTGCAGACTTGACGATGGATGCAATTTCTTGTTCGTCAAGATCAGGTGCCACTTTAACCAAGATTGGGGTTGTCTTTCCATCTTTAGACACCAGAGAATCACGTTGAGACACAACAGATTTCAGCAAGTTTGTAAGCTTGGCTTCACCTTGTAAGTTTCTCAATCCCGGAGTGTTTGGAGAGGACACATTAATCACCAATACATCAGCGAACTTGTTGAATTGATCAACTCCCTTGGTGTAATCTTCAACTTCATCTCCTGTCTTATTCTTTCCCAGATTGATGGCCAATAGTTTATTGGCTTTCAAGGATAAGTTATCCGTTGGAGCACCTTGAGCAACCAATTGCTCCTTTCTCTTTTCCAATCTAGCAGCAACAGCATCATGTCCTTCAGAATTGAATCCGTATCTGTTGATGACGGCATCATCCTCAGGCAATCTAAAGAATCTTGGTTTGGGGTTACCAGGCTGTGGTAATGGTGTAATTGATCCAATCTCAACGTAACCGAAACCAGAGCTGAATAAGGCATCGATAGCTTCCCCGTGTTTATCCAACCCAGCAGCCACTCCAATTGGATTCGTCATCTCTTTACCAAAGACGCTAACTTTCAAAACAGGATCATCCTTGTCAACAAACAAACGTGGTGCTAAGCCATTCTTCATAAGCCAAATACCCAACAGATGTCCTTGTTCAGCATCCGTCACAGCTCTGATGATTGGACAGAACAGCTTCTCGTGGATCGAGGAACGAGCATCAAAACAATAAGCAGTAAACACACCAAGACACGCAACTAAGCCGGTGAGTCTTAATGGACTTAGAGATGCCTGTAGAGGTCTCCGTGTAGAATGGTGACGAATTCCACGTACAAACAGTGGAGCAACACGGGTAGCAGTTCTATTCATCGTGATCTTTACCACAAGTTGTTTTCCTCTTCGTTTCGGTCTTCTTGTTTCCCTTGTTGAGTTTCCAAGCTGAAAACACTGGCGATGAGCTCTTTTTTATACTTTGGCGGCTCTTCGCTTTGGTGGAAATTTTTCCCTGTGGATTCTGCGTATCCGGAGAAACAGTCGGCATTAGAAAGCATCACCAGATTGGAAGTTTTCTACCATCATCAGATTATTCTATGGGAACTGAAACTGGGCAGACATATATAAATAAGATACGCTAGCGAGCTATATAAACAGGGTGTTTGAGTTGTTGAAGTCGTGTAGGAAAGTGGAGATGTCTGTGATTTCACTGTTACAGACCCTTAATAGCACTTGACCCGTATGTAATTTTCCCAGAGTGTTGTTTGTAAGGGCTTTTAGCTTTATATGTCCAATCAACACTAGGGAGTGTAGCTGAGGCAATTCATTGCCAACTATTGAGAATGAGGTTGATACGGACGAATTCAAGAACGATCTCTTGATGGATTCCTCTTCGCTTTGAATGTCGACAAGGTTGAGGTCGAATGCCTCGATATGCTTGTTGCTAACCTCCATTATTCTCAGGAGTTTTAGTTGTGGTGCCACTATGCCCTTAAACGTTGACACGTTACAGTTTTTCATCACTAGGGACTCGAGGCGTGTGAGTGTGAGGTTTTGCACTATCTCAAGCCCATCAAAGTAGAACTCGTTCTCATCCAAATCGGAGTTATGGTCATAATCGTCGTCATAATCGTCATCATAGTCATCGTCGTATCCATTCTGACGCACATAGTTATTGCTGTGCATAGAATAGACGTCCTCTTCCTCGTTCATATAGTCCTGTAATTTCAACTGAGTCAGTTGTGGGAGCGTTTTCGGGTGCCTGTCCAGGTTAAGATATCCCAACACCTCTGAATAGAACTTGGAAGAACAGTAGTATAAGTTCATCGTCGTGAGTTGCGTGTATTCGACAACATCGTTCATCAACAGATGGTTACCATTTGTCTTCAACTCCTTTAGCTTGGGGAACCGAACACGGTACTGTTCTGGCCTTGGCTTATCATGAAACAAGTACTTTAACATCTTGAGGTGCGTGACGTTGATCTCTTCAACGTCATACACTATATCGACGAGTCTGGCCTTGTTCTTCAACAGTCTCGACAAAACCCTGTACAGAGTCATGTAGTCCTTATCGTCATCTACTCTGGTGATGCGAAAGTTGAAGAAGTGGTATCTGTTGAACAGAGGGTCCAGGTGTAGATTCCGCTTCTGTATCTCCGATAAGCTCACGGTGTTGAGCCCTTTAGAAAGCTCCAAGTCATTAATGTTGAGCGTTATCAACTTCTTCAACTGTGGAATCTCAGCCACTGATCGTGTGATCGTATCAACGTCCGTATACGACAACACCGTCGTGAGAATCTCTGGCGGTAAATAATGAATGTTTGTCATATCAAATCACCGCCTATAACCTCTAACCATCCACCAACGTACGATACAGACATCAAAATGGGAAAAAGGGTGTGTTTATAAGTTTTGTCTGATTGAGTCAGTTGTTAAGGTGCAATTTTGGTGGGGAGAGCAAATGGGCGGAAACCGAATTCCAGACGGGAAAATGGAAACGGTTACGAGCCCCGTCGCGGTATCCCCCCCTCCTTGTAATCTTTCTCTTCTTATGGGGGGTAATTCGGCCTTATCAGTTTGATACTTTTACCGCGTTGTTGTTGTATAAGACGTTCGAGAACGCCAGATAGAGAATGTTATCCGAGGAGGAAATCAAAACACTCAAAGATAAATCAATTGAATCACTCTCAATGAGTTATTGCCCTTATTCAAAGTTCAGGTATGCTCTCTGTTCTTGATGGAAATCGAAACTTGAATATTAGTCCTAACACTGTACCCTTTTAGAGTCGGATGTGCTATCTTAACAGAGTCTGGGGATATTATACAAGGTGCCAATGTTGAGAATGCATCGTACGGTATGTCCACTTCTCCATCCCTTAACCATACTAATACTAACGATAGCGTTGATCTAGGTGCTGGTGTATGTGCGGAAAGGGCAACCATATGCACCGCAGTTAACCAAGGACATACACAATTCAGGGCAATCGCCATTGCAAGTGACCTAGAGGACGAATTCATAACACCATGCGGTATCTGTCGTCAGTTCATCAGGGAATTCGGTAAAGATACACCGATTTATATGTTTAAGAATGGTATAGAGGGGACATTCCATATGACCCTATCTCAGCTATTGCCACATAGTTTTGGACCAGAACAACTCAATTAAAGCTCAAATCATAGTATATATACTGGCATAATCTTAGAGGTTGCATTATATCATCCATTCTTTCAGCATATAACCATCTCGGACTCGTAGTTGATGATATTTATTACGGCCTTTAATATTGACCGGCTAATGAAAATCCTCGGAGTTAGAATGACAAACAGAAAAGTTTTTTTTTCTTTCCCTTTAGGCTCAGCTCTCGCTCTTTTCTCTTTACTAAAGACACAATTGACTTACACTTTAAAGAGTTGAAATCCACTTTAAAACCAAGAAAAATGACAACTTGTTCTGCTCCTGACTGTGGTAAAGAGACCAGCTCTTTGTTGAAGTGTCCTATATGTCTGAAACAGGGACTTACCTCTGTATTTTGTGATCAACAGTGTTTCAAGAGAAGTTATGCTATGCACAAGGCACTACACGAGAAACCAGGTGTTGATTCTTACAATCCTTTCCCAAATTTCCCATTCACAGGTGACTTAAGACCTGCGTATCCGTTGAGTGCTCGTCGTGAAGTACCAGACAATGTTGTTTTGCCAGATTATGCTGCCGATGGTAAGCCAACCGCTGAGATCTTGAATGATAGAACAACAAAGATTCCAATCTATACGGAGGATGAGTTGAAGATCATCAAACAAGTTGCCGAGTACGGTAGAGAGATCTTGGATGCTGCTGCTGCTTTGGTGAAACCAGGAATCACCACTGACGAGATTGATCAAGTTGTTCATGAGGAGACGATAAAGAGAAACTCTTATCCATCTCCTTTGAACTACTATAACTTCCCAAAGAGTGTGTGTACTTCGGTGAACGAGGTCATCTGTCACGGTATCCCAGATAAGAGACCTTTGAAAGACGGTGACATTGTCAACATTGATATCTCTGTCTATTTTAACGGGTACCATGCCGACTTGAACGAGACGTACTACGTCGGCACACCTTCCAAGGATGCAATCAACGTTGTGGAAACTGCAAGAGAATGTCTCGATAATGCCATTGCTGCTTGTAAACCAGGAGTTGCCTTCAGATCCCTTGGTGATATCATTGAAAAGCATGCAAGACAAAACGGATGTTCTGTCGTTAGATCCTTCTGTGGGCATGGTGTTGGTAAATACTTCCACTGTGCTCCACAAGTGGCTCATTATGCAAGAAACAAATCGCCAGGTATTATGAAGCCAGGTATGGTGTTCACCATCGAACCAATGATTAACTTGGGGACTTGGAGAGATACAACTTGGCCCGATGATTGGACAGCAACAACTGCAGATGGTCAACTCAGTGCTCAATTTGAACATGAATTGCTCATAACAGAAAATGGATGCGAAGTTTTAAGTGCTAGAAAGGCTACAAGTCCAGGTGGTCCAGTTAAAAGAAAGTAGATCTTGTATATAGTACAATTGCCAACTGCAGTCATCTACAACGTGGATTTTGAGCCACCTTCGTTGCCTGGTCCAATACTTGGTTATCTGTTAAATCCTGAGTTGAGTAGTTCTCGTACCAAATTCTCTATTAATCATCCAGTATTAATCGTTCAGTATCTCCATGGTATGTACTCAAGCTTTCAAACCAATGATTACATCATCGCTGAGTCAGCAAACTCATCAAGAAGAAAAAAATCTGTCGAACACGGCGGCAAAAAAAAACAAAAACATCACGGACACAAAAGCAAAGGGCAAAAGAAGCAAAGATTTGTTTATCCTGAAGAAGCTGGGATTTCCATTGACGATGTCTTCTTTACAACTGTTGAATCCAAAAGCGGAGTCTCTGAGACGTTCTGCTGCTTTACAAGTGAACATTGCTGCTGCTCAAGGCTTACAACAAGTTTTGGAGACCAATTTGGGTCCAAAAGGTACACTCAAGATGCTTGTTGACGGTGCTGGTAACATCAAGTTGACCAAGGATGGTAAAGTGTTGTTGAGTGAGATGCAAATCCAAAATCCTACTGCTGTTATGATTGCACGTGCTGCTGCCGCACAGGATGAGATCACCGGTGATGGAACCACCTCTGTTGTTTTACTCGTTGGTGAACTGTTGAAACAAGCTGAAAGATTTACCTCTGAAGGAGTTCATCCACGTATCATCACCGATGGGTTTGAGATTGCAAGAAGAGAGACTTTGAAGTATCTCGATGGGTACAAGATCTCTAAGGAACTCGATAGAGAATTGTTGTCACAGGTTGCAAGATCGTCTTTGTCCACAAAGGTTCCACATGAAGTCTCTGAGACATTGGTTCCAATAGTTACAGATGCTGTGCTCAGTGTCAAGGATGATAAGGGATTAGACTTACATATGATTGAGATTATGCAAATGCAACATGGATCTCCAACAGAATCCGAACTTATCAAAGGTTTAGTGCTTGATCATGGTGGTCGTCATCCAGATATGCCAAAGGTTGTTAACAACGCATATGTATTGATTTTAAACGTATCCTTGGAATACGAAAAGACAGAAGTCAACTCTGGATTCTACTACAGCTCTGCAGAACAGAGGGATAAGCTCGTCCAAAGTGAAAGAAAGTTTGTTGATGAAAAGTTGAAAAAAATTGTGGATTTGAAGAATGAGGTTTGTGGATTGGATTCTGATAAGGGCTTTGTGATTATAAACCAGAAGGGTATCGATCCAATGTCATTGGATGTTCTAGCAAAACATAACATTTTGGCATTGAGAAGAGCGAAGAGAAGAAACATGGAGAGATTACAACTGGTTACAGGTGGAGAAGCTCAAAATTCTGTTGATGATTTATCTCCAAAAGTTCTCGGGTTCTCTGGTAAGGTTTATGAGGAGACATTGGGCGAGGACAAGTTCACCTTTGTCACTGAAAACAAAGATCCAAAGTCCTGTACAGTTCTCATTAAGGGCCCATCCATGCACATCTTGAACCAAACCAAGGATGCTGTACGTGACGGTTTAAGAGCCGTTGCCAACGTGATCAAGGATAACAGTGTTGTCCCAGGTGCTGGTGCATTCTTCATTGCTGCATCTGATCATCTTACAAGGAACATTTCATCTTTGTCAAAGGGAAGAACGAAAACTGGTATCCAGGCATTTGCAGAGGCCCTACTGGTAATCCCAAAGACACTGGTTAAAAACTCTGGATTCGACGCCTTGGATGTCGTTTCAACTTGTCAAGACGAATTGGAAGAAGGCCGTGTCATTGGTATCGATCTGAACGCTGGTGACTCATGCGATCCAACAATTGAAGGTGTTTGGGACTCTTTCCGTGTCTTGAGAAATGCAATCACATCGGCTGTGGGTATCTCCTCCAATCTTCTCTTGTGTGATGAACTACTCAAGGCTGGTCGTTCAAGCTTGAAAGAAGGTGCTGGTGCTCCAGGCCCACAAATGTAAAATGGGAGGAGCCCTATATAGAACTAAATTCAAGTTGTACAATTCATCCATTAGCCAATAACTCCTTGTAAACGGATGGTCACTGGAATATCTGACTGGCTCAAGCTATCAGCTACGCGAATGATACCACCACACATCTTCCTTGCCAAAATCACACTGGCATTTTGGTCTGCCTCAAGAGCAACCACCCTCTCTCATCTTCTCCTTGTTGCCACAATATCCGTGGTTATTGCACCACTTTTGGTTGTAGATGATTTTCCCCTCTGATAATGACATAGTACGACGATTGCATGCTCGCCGTAATGGTCGTACCTAATGGCTACAACGTCCGAGATTTGGATAACTTCATAACTGTTCCGATTACATCATTGGCAACATGGCTACATGGTCATTTATACCGACCGCACCAGTGTGGGTTTGGCCAGCGTTTTTCCACGGCGCTGAGGTAATCCGCACTACTGCATGAATCAAGCATGCAAAAGAAAGAAGAATAACCTTACCTTCCAGAAACTGAGAATTGCTGCTTATAAAAGCACTTCTTACCTCAAAACCCGGACTCTTTCCCTGCTGACATATCACTTTGGCAAGTTGGGAAGCTCAGAACTTATTGATGTGAGGCTGTGCGTTGCATCTGCAGGCGAGGTCTTGTAGATTTTGAAACTGCATTACAAAATTGATCAACTAAGCAAGCACACACACAGGGCCATAGCGTTGATTTTACACTGGTAGTTCAAAGTGTTGCTTTATTTGTTCATTGCGCCATTGGTCAGCAATCATGTCTGTCCCAATGGCTGCTGGTTTCTGGTGTTGTCTTCGTACTTGGTTCTATCCTGTTTTGAAGGGCACGGATAATTCAACGAGTGCATGAAATGCAGTATGTGATAGTTGCCGGGATGGCCGTCTATCTCCGATCTACACGTTGATTGTGAAAACAACAATGCGCTGATTGGCCTTATATCTTCTCTTTGTAGATAAGTGCAGAAGTTACTGACAGCTGAATGACTGGCGATCTAATTGGGTGGCTCTATCTTGTATATCAAATTGTGCCTATTAGCCATGGTGTAACCTACTTCGATCCTGCGCAATGGATGCGGCCTATAATTACAAGCCATTCCTATTCAACAAGTTTAGATGATCACTCGTAATGTTAAGCCGTTTGTAAAAACTGTTAGTCTGCAACGAACCACCGTCTAGAAGGGCCTATTGGAAATTGATATTGCATAACAGTATCGTAGATATGCGAAAAAAAGCTGTCGTATGCACACTGTGTTGTTTTTCTCGTTGTTGCAGGTCACATTGAATACCAACAGTTCGAATAACTAAGCGTATTTTTTGGTACTTTCCCGTGAAGGCTCAATTGATTGTCTCTGTAGTGTTGTAATTAAGCGTGGGTGATCTCTGCATTGCTGGATATTTTCCTTAAGTTTATGTAAGAGTGTTTTTGGAAATTGGGACCTTAGATCTTTTGAATTTCCTTAGGAAAGTTCAGAGTATGTGAGGCACCATATACTTGGTGCATTCCAGAGGACGATCTAATCGAATTCCTCGAACATGAAGTGTTTTCTACAAATGTGGATACGAAAAGTATGGGTGATTTTTGGAACTGAATCTCGTGCTGAAATAGCGTGATGTTTACAGGTTGGAAAGAATAAAAGAGTTTAAGCTGCAAATATTGTCTGCTATCATACTAGTAACTTCACACCAAGACCAATAGCAGATAAGCAGTCGAGAATATCAGTTTGAAGCTATGTCATTAGATGGAACAATTACCAATTCTGTATCCCTGGAACCAATATATGGTTCTCAAAACAATCTAACAGTTATAATCAAATGATTTCTGTACGCCATGATTTCGTTGCATTTTAACCCACCTTTAAGGTTTCATGAAGCACTTGGAGCACTTGGCTCTTGAAAGTCATTCGTATAAGCGGCCTTCAACGTACAATCTCCGCATTGTCATCATTCCTACCTACGATAGTGTATAGTGGTGCACTAGCTTGCTTTGTTCTGGCCGCAGATGATATTATTTTAAGGACAAGGGCGGGCCTTTCATAGTTGAGCATAACAATGCTACCCTATCCCACAAGCTTGAACTGGATTGCTTGCTCCAGCACCTTGCCTTTGAAAATCTCGTTCACGGTAATTGTAGCTGATATACATAGACTATAAAGTACCTCATTATATGCATTGTAATGAGGTGCAATATTTTTCCATCACCATTCAAAAATATGTCCTGATTTTCAACAGTTTTGTGGAATCACCAACGCTGATAATAATATTTTAAGGTTCTTTCTGAGTCTTGAATACAATTGCATGTTAGGATTATCCATCCACTCTGTTTGTTGATGGTAATTTTGGGTTCAACTGTTTCATGTTGAGACTTTGGGTCGTGATACACCATACAAAGGGTCTAAAGTTTTTACGACGTTCCCGCTTTCGTGCTCTCACAATCCTGCTCAACTTCGGAGGCCTATTCATGGATTAATCAAATAATCCTGGATGCTTTCAATTTTAGCTTCATCAGGATGTTGTATAAAAGTTATAACGGCTGATAGTTCAACAATCATCCGTATGTCTGCCGGGATATATGTACCTAGAATTAATTTTTCCTTGTAGGGTGGACTAAAGCTGATCAAACTTCATCTAATGCCCAGTGGGCAATGAACTGTTGATAACAACTCGTTTGGTGTTTAATAAACAGCACACCTTATTAATCCAGCGTCATGTTTTCTTGAGGCTAGCTACAGATAATAAGAAAAGCATGTAATCATCTAAAGATTTACTGCGCGCCGCTTCTATGCCATTGTTGGGGCTCTGTAAACGTTGATCGATTTAGCAAAACTGGCAGTCTGTCTAGAAGAAGCATACGTGCACCCGAGATGATCGTAATATTGCGACGCTATTGTTTGCATCAATTGTCGTTCATTTAAGGCCATGTTCTTAATTCTACCATGCGGTATTAGTAGAAAAGACATAGGCAGACTATACTTAGCCGATCGAGAATCCCACTTCGTTGGCGTAATTCATAACTTTTTCACGCTCAGGTCAGACCATATGTTATTACGGCCGACTGAAAATATGGGCCTGGAGCCTGCGGTACAACAAAACCCCTACAATAGAGGGGGGCCTGGTGCGACATCTGTGACCTTACGACAACCTGACCATACATTAACAGGCCAGGCCAGACAAAAGCCGTGCTAGAAAATTTAATTGAGCACCGCCGTCCAAATTTCCGAGTTTAATCTCTGCCGAATGTAAAGAGTATTATATGTACGTCGTTGGCCGCGCCTTTATGAACCACCAGGTATTGGTACGCTGGAGGTGAAGAAGATGTCTAGTGCCCTATGTACTTTTACCTATAACTAGCCTATTACGGTATGCGGATAGAGCCGATCAATGCATTGTGTTAGTTGGAATTGTCAGTGCTCGGCTCCATATTCCAAAAGATTTATGCAGGTTGAAGACTATGGGTACTCCTCTAACTTTAGTCTACTTATATAATTCCTGTCTGTAACGATGGTTTTGCGAATCATTTACCTAGTACGTCCGACAAAGAAAGAATAGTACCGCGAACCCTTATTCCCTGCCTAGTTCTTGTCCGGCTTTGAAAAATGACATGAAGCATTACTAGTCCCAAGACCTTTTCATCACCATGAAACGCCCCTTTGTGTCTTAAAATCTTCCACTCATACCACATGAGCATGGAGTATGGAGGCAACATACAATCCAACTCGTCGTCTTGATACTTACTTTTTGTTGTTGAAGTCACGCTCTCTCTATATCCGGTTATGTTGGAATTTGGCACGTATTCAGTACGTTGCCCCAGTTAGTATCAGTCAATCTGCGGAGCTAAGCTTTTGACATCTCAGAAAACACCTTTGAAAACAGGACTACGTTGAATAAATGTGTGGCCAATGTGCAGTAAAATTACATAAGAACCTGTACAATGAACCCCAAAAATACATTCTAGAAGGCCTAGTCTCGCCGGCATGACTCAGCGCCAGTTTATCCATTAGTTGCCAATCTTTGTATATCTTGGACTCGATACGGATGCCGTTGCTCGTATGACTTGAATTAGAGTCAAATTTTAGTTCTGAAAGGTCCGTGTAGATCTCAATTGAAGTGAACTGGATGTATAGATTTATAAGATTGTACGTGAATAACGTATTTATATTATAGCTAATTCTAATGCTTGATTATTTCGGCGAGTCCACTTGATATACTTAACCTGTACGCTTCGACGTTGAAGGAATGAAAGACATAGAAATCACTTACAATATTTCTTCTAAAGCGTAGACAATATTCACTGACCTAAGAGTGACATCCTCGGCTGTGGTGGTTAAGTAGAAACGATTTCCTCAAAAGAAATGTATCGAGTCTCAATTAAAGGAAGCGCCATACGGTATCACATAGTGTTCAATTCTCAAAAAAAAAAGAAAGGAAGGGGTTTCAAGACGCGCAGTGTACTGCATGTAGAATTTTGCACGTCGTTTCACAGCTAAGAACAAATGTGCAAGTTACCAGGAACCCCAACCCATCGTACTATTAATACCACGACTAGAGTATTGTTATAAGCGACAAACAATTTCCATTCTTGGAAATGTACCCTTCTGTGCCCAGGGCACACAAAAGGGCAGTGATTTTTTTTAGAGGAGCATGGGGGGCATACCTTGTGTTTGATGTGATTAGATGGATGAAGCCAGACATGTTTCTGGAGCCGTTGACATCTCTGTCGACAGAGACATGGAGTCTTGTAAACTTGGATACGACCTTCTTCAGAATAAGTGCGAAGAGTCTTCTATCCAAGTCCGAGAAGAGCTCTCGCCTCTCTTATTGGGATGAATGTTTCCTCCTCATGGCGAATAGTAGCCATATAGTAAGGACTTTGACGCTGTAGTTATAGAGCAATCCTAGTGTTAAGCACAAAAATAATGGTTATTGGAGGATATAAACTGCATGAAATCGGGCTATGTGGCGACTTGGTAGGCTTGATTGTGTTGTATTTATGCTGGATATGGTAACTCCCTGTCCTAATTTCAATTTATGCCATTTTGTTCCCTGTCGGCTATTTTTGAGGGGAACAAAACGGAACAGTTTACCAGAAAATGGCACTTTTTTGAGCAGCTGTTTGTTCACCCCTTTTAGAAAGAATGCACCGCAAACTGCGTTTATGAACATAGACCAACAGATGGTAGTCGTTCGATATAGTCGATCAATTATGTTCGTCGGCGAAACTTTAAAGTGGTCAGAACTTTCAAAGGCATATTCCACGTCTTTTACATGGATCACCGTTTGATTCGTTAATAATTCCCATCTTCTCTTAAGCACTACTGGTCAAGCATTGTACATGATTCTCAGGTCTTGAAAGTTCGTTGCGAACATGTTCACAAAACCGTCCTCGTTGAACACCAAACCAGTTACAGCACAATTCAGGCGCATGTTAAAATCTATATCCATGTAGAGTTAGGTTGACAATTTGACAACTGTAAGGCATTTCCGAGACAGAAAAAAGAAGGAAATTTTTCATTGATTGCGGACAAAAAGGTTTTCAGATGTGAATTTGACATTTTAAGTCCTAAACGCGATGATCTTTTCCCTTTTATCTCCGTGTTTATATCGGTAAGAATTTCTCCGGTGGACTAAACATGATCTACTTTAAGTTCTTGGGGATGCTGCCGTCGGCGATTCCGATAGTTTTCGGAGGACAGTGGGCATAATTCACCAAAAGAATACTCGTATATCTGGAAGATATAGACCGCTTGAAGGCTCAAACTGTGAAAGTGTTTATTGCAAACTTCTACCCTTGTAAAGTGGAAACATTAGGTCCATGACGACTGAAAAGCATCTTACTTATGCGGTTAATGTAATTGCACACTTTCTTCGACGTTAGTTTTAACACTTGACTTACCATTGATCAAAACTCATCAGTAAAGCCAGTGTGTTGATTTTTCAATTATGTCCTATCATTACGTATTCTCAACGCCTCGTTGAACCTTCATCTTACGATTTTGAATGTGTTATTGACGCGTTTCAGGTTTCATGTGTCTTGACAAACGTACGATATGGTGATATTGGGATCCGTGCTAGCACCTATCATTTTGGTATAAACACGAGCCACAGGGTCTTCTTCGTGTACGCGAATCAGCTTAGAATTAGGTTTTACAAGTCGGGGACTCGATCATTTCAATTGATTATTAAAATTAGCAATAATGAAGTCGCTAATTTGCTTGAAATCTCTTCACACACATTACACCTACCCCGTTCACTAAGTTGCGGAACTTTGTAGGGTACATCAATATTTTTTTCAGTCGCAAACTCATTTACACAGAGTGAGCAACGGTTAAAGTTTCCGACATGTTTAACGGCCCTCAACGTTTTCAACTGTGAGAAGCAATCTTCATTTGCTTACATGCATTCCGAATCTTCGAAATTGAACCGATTATTAGTGTCTTCAATATTTCCTCAATCAGCGTGGGCATTGACACTTCGTTGTCTACACGATATCTAGCTGTGAAAAAGATCTTACAGTTCATACGCTCCTACTAAACAATCGACCATAGAGAGTGTATAGATACATATGTATGTATATCACCGTTCTCTTGCTCATATAGGGAGAGATCTTCGAATTCGCTGTAACTATAATTAACATAGCGGGTGTTATCAAAGCAACTGTGAAATAAAAAATGCCGTATATGGTGGAAAAATCTTTAACCCACAAAAATAGCCTATCTGCACCCTCAGATATGTCCTTGAATTGTGACATTTTGTAAATAACCCGGCCCCCTGTCGAACTGAATGTAACAACTTTAATTGCTGTTAGTTAGTAGTTAACTCAACATGATATACGGTGGTGGAGGTTGCCCTTGTGGCTCATAAGCGCCTTGACGTCTAGAAGTGTCCTGAAATAAGAGGTGTTTTTTTAAACCTTCCTCCTCAAACATGAACTTTATTTCCCCGAGGGAAGCGTAATGTAATGCAACATTGCTGTGTGCATCTTGAAGTGCGTCATGCACTATGATCCCACCCATTTATGACTTTCATAAGCTTGTAGACCTTGAGCATATGCAATCTGCAAACAGTATCGTAGTGTTCTGTCTAAGCCGGGTTTGTGTTTGTTTCCAACAACAGGCAAAGAGGGACACTTTCGAGAGTTGCAACTTACATATATCTCAGCAGGTACATGTGCGAACATGAAGAGCAAATCATGGTATTCGAGTGCATTTGCGATATACGTCTTACATATATAAGAATGCCCACTTGTCTTCCTCCCACTCCTTCCCTCTTGTGTACTTGTTTGAAGAATTTCGATTCTGTATCTTTGAAGTATCACGTTTTTACTGGAATCTATCAAACCTTTTTTTGTCTTAGAACAACTCTACGTTGAAGAAGTGCTGCTTGCAAGTGTATTAAACCTCACATTCATCTCCAAAAAAAACACTAGTGCTGTCCACAATACTAAATTGGGAGATACTAAGGTACTATCGACTAAAGTTCCAAATCACTGTGTCAGTCCCAGATATTAATACATCACAATGGAAAATCTTAACTATCAAAGATTAATACCACAAGAAACGACGTTTTCACCAAGCAATCAGAATGGATCTCAGCAACATCTGCAGCGTCAACTGCAACGCCAGAGCCATATTTCTCCTCTCCATAGTCCAAACACAGGTTTCTATGAGAGTACAACTATGAATTCAAATTATCCTTTACAAGGAGAACAAGCAACATCAGCAGGCTGGTTTCAACCTGGATTTCCAACAAACTGTGGTTCCTCTACCATGGACTTTCCGCCCTTCGGTGTTGAAAACGTTACGGCTAGTACGAGACATATGGAACACAACAACTGTCTTTCCAATCCACATAACTCTCAATCTCCAGTGACATCGACATCACCCTCGAGTCCAGAGTATACCTGTTTCTCGAAGAACTCATCAGTATCATCTACAACGTCTGGTCATTCCGACTCTCCAGACTACACCTATTCCAAAAAGTTTGCAGATAAAAAGAACGACACCTTAGGAGACGGGAAGGTGAAGAGAAGAAGTCGTATGGGATGTCTCACCTGCCGCCACCGGAAAAAACGTTGTTGTGAAACAAGACCTCGTTGTATAGAATGTGCAAGATTGGGACTAAAGTGCACTTGGCCAACACCAGGAAGTGAATACAGAAACAAGCCAAAACATGTTCGAATCAGCGATGGTATGCACTATGATCCAGTCTTTGGAAGTATAAAAATCCTCAGAGGTATCGTTGAGTATAGAGCTGTCGATAGCACTTCTGATGATTAAACTAACTACCATTGTACCTGTGACGTTATAGATCTAACATGTACGATATTTCACAGGCACATGAAGCACTCTTACGGTAAAATTGATGCTATAAGGGCGAGTCTCGGGTTTTGCTCGTGTCGCACTACTATTATCATTTGAGGCATGGTGGAAAACCAGGTTTTATGAAAAAAAAAAGTTCCATTTTGAGAGTTGTACATCCACGATTGGTTATTGTTGTTACTGTATGTTTCTTCACTTTTTCGTGTTGATAAATGTTAAGAAGATGAGTTTTATGGATTTGTTTTTCTGATAATGTTATGCATTGGTAGTTGATATATAGATGTGCTAACCACTAACTGTGCGGGTCTGTAAATGTGTGTGTGCAAATTATAAGAACATCACATTTGACATGTTCTGTTTGTTGTTCCTACCGTTTTTGGCGATAATCCTCTTTCGCGAACTTGTTTTTGTGTGCATGTTGTGTGTCTTTTGTTTTTTCTTCTTCAATGTTCTTTTCCTTTCGAGAGATGCCACAGAAAAAAAAACAATTGAATTCCCTTTGCAAAAGATCATCAAACATAACAAGGCAAGAAGCTAATCAAACCCTGTGCGTCTAACTACTGTTCAACCTACCTTATACCCTGTTTCTTCGCCTGCAATCTGTATACATCTACCGCCATATCTATCTTCATCACGGCGGTTTCTGGGTTGTTGCTGTTGTTATTTGTTGTTATTTGTTCTTATTGTTTTGACAAGGCGGTGTTTAGGAAATCAACTGATTACAAATGAAACCATCGCGTAAGTTCATGCTGATAGTTGTTTCGCTATTATCAGTGGTATTAGCATTGTTTTCGCCCGGATGGTTAATTTCTATTTCACAAAGTACAGATAATCAGGGTGAAATACCCAAGATTCAAGAAAGAGAAACAGAGGAAGAAATCATACAGCGACGAAGCGAAAATGAATTACCCATTTTCGGAAGACCAATCCACGATTTCCATCTTTCAGATACGCTTATTGCTACAGATATAGAAGGAGGAATACATGCACTCGATAGATCCACTGGAGAAATCAAATGGTCCCTCGAAATTGAAGAACCGCTGGTGTCGGTCGTTACAAACTATACCTCGGATGGTGAAAATGAGCCCGATGACTCGATAGTTTGGATTGTTGAACCATACGGGGATGGTAATCTTTATATGTTCAACAAGGAAATTGGGCTCAACAAGCTGCCTGTGTCAATCAGCCATCTTGTTTTGAAAAGCCCGTTTGCTTTAAACGGAGATGACAAGGTCTATACAGGGCTTAGAAAGTCATCGTTGTACACAATTGATCTTTCAACAGGCGAAGTGATCTCCACTTATGGTTCTTGCAGTCCACAATTTGATGTTTGTTCGCCCGATACTTCGGATAATTCGAACAGTTTTGTTCTTGGAAAGACAACATTTGAACTCACAATACACTCAAAAGATAACACGTTTTGGAATGTGACTTACTCGACATGGGGGCCAAATAACATAGATATTGATCTTGCTATGCAAAACAAAATACCTATTGATGGGACTTACATTGCCCCTTTCCACGACAGCACTCTATTGGCTATAGACATACATTCTAAGGTCGCTAAATGGGTCAGCCAATTGTCTTACAACGTTGTCAATGTATTCGATATACTACATGACTTTAACGATGCGTTCGAAAACCCATACATTATCGTTCCACATCCTTTAAGACCACCAGCAGGCTTCACAGAACTTGGAAATGAAGGAGTATACCTTGATATGACACAGAATGGTTCGTGGTATGCGATGTCCTCAGAATACTACCCTTCTTTGGTGCACTCAGCACCAACTTCAAGATACTCGTTGAGTGAGCGTTGGAGATCACCACATGTTCTTAACTCAAAGCATCACTTTAATTCTGCAATTATTGGTGTTCATCTTCCAACTGATGCAGAACACAATGTTGCATCGACAGTAGCTATTGCTGGTTATCCGACAGATTTTCCTCAGCAATACCCGAAAGTGGAACACAATACAGACGTTACAAGAACTAATGAAGTGGGTGTTTATTCTCCATCATCAAGATGGATGGGTCTTCCGTCACCATCTATGTCATTACTTCAAATTGGACCTTCTCCAAAGCATACTACTGGAATTTTTGATACAGCTTTTGGGAATTTCCTCTACAGATGTCTTGAAAATTTGTTGATGATTGCTCTGCTCATTTTATCGATATCAATTGCAATTAGGTTGCACTGGTTACCCTCCCTAAATGTCCTCCTAAGAAACAATGGACTGGAGCTTAAACAGCTTGAAGTCCCTATTGTTGATGGAATAGCATCTTCTCCTGAGGTGGAAGTTTCCCAGGGAATTGATGAGAATATAAATTCGGTCGACGGATCAGCTGCAGAACACACTAAATCATTCGATAAAGAGGGTAAGGATAAATTAAATGGATCAGAATCCACTGAACCTGATACTCCGTTTATGCCAAACGTTCACACCAATGCGCAGGCGCAAACTTTGGAAGAAGAGAAAATCAAGAAGGAGGTAACCATTGTTGAGCCACCGGTTGAAGATCTTGTATCTCATGAAAATGGTGGCAATGGTCTAAAGAAAAGGAAAAGAGGATCCAGAGGTGGAAAGAAGTCAAAGAAGAGTTCAGAGTTAAAAAGTACGGATCAAAATCTGCAATCACTAACAAAAGCCGAAGTTGACCTGCCCTCAAAGCCTGAAGACACTGAGCAGACGAAGCGTGAAACCCAAGCCATGGTACCCGCTCCACGCATGTCAGATAAATTGATACTAACTGACGAGGTGCTTGGATATGGTTCCTATGGAACAGTGGTGTTTAAAGGTGTATTCCAAGGTCGTGATGTTGCCGTCAAGAGAATGTTAATTGACTTTTATGATGTTGCATCTCGCGAAATTGGACTTTTAACAGAAAGTGACGATCATCCAAACGTTATCAGGTATTTTTATAACGAAACTAACGACAAATTCTGGTTCATTGCGCTGGAATTATGTTCTGCAAGTCTGGAAGATGTTATCGAAAGAAGTATAGACTATCCAGGCCTTGTTAAGATGATGAACCCTGTCAATGTTCTGGAGCAGATTACTAATGGTGTTCATCACTTGCACTCATTGAAAATTGTCCATAGAGACATCAAACCACAAAACATTCTGGTTGCACCTCCGAAGAAACTGAAAACGCGTCAAGAAGCATTTACACCTGTTAGGATTTTAATTTCCGATTTTGGACTGTGTAAAAGACTCGAAGCTGATGAGAGCTCTTTTAGGGCAACCACACAGCATGCTGCGGGTACTTCTGGATGGAGAGCCCCTGAGCTTTTGGTTGATGATACCAGTAATGGCTACTCACTCTCAAGTGATCACTCTCATAACTCGCATAGGTCTATCTCGGAGCCAATTGTGTTCGATACTTTAACCAAAAGACGGTTGACAAGAGCAATTGATATATTTTCTCTTGGATGTGTTTTTTTCTATATTTTGACTAACGGTGGCCATCCTTTCGGTGATCGCTATATGAGAGAAGCCAATGTCATAAAGGGCGAGCACGATTTGAGCGCTCTGGATTTCTTGCCTGACAACGTATGCGAGGCAAAAGATCTCGTTTCTAAGATGATAGCAAGAGATCCTAATCTTAGACCAAGCACTGATGAAGTGCTGAAACACCCTTTTTTCTGGAACGATGCAAAGAAGCTTGACTTCCTGCTAAAAGTCAGTGACAGATTTGAAATCGAGAAAAGAGATCCACCTAGTGAGCTACTTCAGAGGTTAGAGGAAATAGCACCAGATGTCATTGGTGACGATTGGTGCTGCAAATTCGAAAAGATATTCATGGATAATCTCGGTAAATACCGGAAGTATCATCCTAACAGGGTTATGGATCTTCTGAGAGCATTAAGAAACAAATATCATCACTTTAATGATCTGCCACCAGAACTCACATTGAAAATGAGTCCACTTCCAGATGGATTTTATAGATATTTCAACAGGAAGTTCCCAAACTTGTTGATGGAGATCTATGGTGTTGTGGAGAGGAATTTAACTGACGATCACGTACTAACCAACTTTTTCTGAAGAGACAACTTTCACCATTGCATTATATAGCCATGTGTGCTAAACACTCACTTATTAATTTAACGATTTACGGCCATAACAATACAACAAAATGTATTAATCTTCTCGTGAGGAAAGCACCAAATCGTTCTCTTAAAAAGTTCTGCTGTTAGAATTATAAAGGGTCTCATCACTAGTGGTTAATTGAGTAAGCAGATCATCTTAATTAACCACCACCCTTGAGATATTACCAGATGATAATGCACAACGTCTCAATTGTGATTTTTGAACAACTCAGCCTTCCGATGGTTACAGGTAGCCATTGAATAGCGAGTTAAACGTTCATTAGCACATGTCCCCTGCTTTTAACAAGAATCATTTATTGTACTTTGACGGAGTGAGTTTTAACATCTCATCACATCATATTGAATGTATATGAAAAGTGGTCAACCCCCCCCCCCAAATACGCCAGACTTTTCTCTATGGAGCTCAATTATGATTCCGGTAAGCAATTCTTCGCAGTCTATTACGAACTTCAAACCCTCGTTTGTACCCTCTATTCAGCCAATTAGAACACTGCACAGTGCACTAGCGAGTAACCTCACTAACTCTAATTATAGTGAACAAGCGTATACACGCTGTACTTCGAGTCATTGCAGGTACATAGATAGACCCGCATAACAACAGACTCAATCCCATTCCGTCGATACTTCCACCTGGAATATATAGCTCAGTGATAGACCAATGGAGAAGAAACCGTAGACAAGAGTGTAGCTCTGCCAACAAGTGAGGAATGGTTATCCTTTCTCCTCAAGACGGTGTTCTGCAAAAGAAACCCCTGCCTCCTGGAACTTATCGGGTACGTTCATTGGTACGATACTAAGCTCGTGACACTTTGTCAGCAGCTCCCGTGTTAAATTTGACCTTGCATGATGAAGGCAAGAGTCCAGGTTCTCTATGCCTCGTGACTTCATAACCGAAGTAGGACTTCTAGCAGTTCCGAAAAAGGGTAATCAACGTACTATGACATATGTATACACCACCTCGTTACCTGCTATGGGCCCTTCACGTGTATGAAACCTCTCATATCAAGATATCATGGTATACTTAGCTTTATGGCTGTTCTTGCGTCTGCATGAAAGGTTTGCATTTTAGTGCTTCAACACCTCTGTGGGACATTTCATGCAAATGGAGCAATTACGATTGTCGAGATTGTTTTGTACTTGGACGATACGGCAACTCTGTGTTTTTCCCATAGCAATTTTGCAAAAGTGATAGCTTTGTAGGACTGGTGGTATGTGCTTGATACTGCTTGGAATTTGGAAAGATCCCCTTGTAGAAGAGTTCAGAACTGGTGGCTTTGAGAATTCAGAGGAACCAAATACATTTGGCAATTCACCCAGATCACTACACTATGAGCCGTTGAACCCATCACTGTGTGTCTGTGGGAAAGGATAGTCCAAATGACAGACCACAATAGCATCAACAACGTCTTCCCAGCTCTGCGTAAGTGCATGTCAAACGAAGTCTGGGCAAAATACAAAATGACAACAAGGCATCCACCAACATCTTTGAGCTGCATAATCCAAGCGTTTGGTAATTGGTGGAATATCCGGATGCAGATTGAATTGGGAATCATAACTCTCAAGAAATGTCTCTGAAACCTTTTGAATGACGGGGAGATACACGAACCTTATACTCTATTTCATGTATAACGTCTGACGTTAACCATGGCATCAGAAAGGGGAAGACCCGTTATAGCGATCCGTTCCCGTTCTTGCGAAGACACTCCAATTGATCGTCATCTATGACAGGTGTGTGTAAATCTTAGCAACTTCAAGAGTAGTACTGGGGAACGGCAGTGTACATCTTTGGGTCTTCATACTTCATGTGGATGCCACAGTTTACCCAGCGTACCGATACCAAACGCTCTATGTCGACTATCTGCTTGTATGTGTCCATTGCTCAGACATGTCACTTTTCTCCGAGACCGGAATTGCTCCTTCTTCGCCAGTTAACGAAAGATTCAAGAAGGCTGACCCTCTTGACACCAGTGATATTTAAGATTAAATTGGGCCTTATCTCCATATGATTGATACTCTTGAGGATTCATAGAGATCCTCTGTGAAAAAAGCCTCTTTGTAGTTGAACAACGTTGTCACACAGTTCACATCCATACTCTGCACTGTTAAGCTTCTAGATAAGTTGAACACATAGTGTAGATGACTAAGCATAGCATCAACTGGAGGAGTACTTTCACAGTCTTTTGCTTCCCGCCCTGTTCATCGCATCAAAGGCATAAGGCCCTGTCCGAGTTCCTCGACATTCAGATTATCCGGTGCTTCTCCTCGGTTTGCTAGGCTGGGTACGACTCTTGGACCCTCCATACGCTGTCTTCTCACTTGAATTAACACTTGATGCATCTAAGGATGGAATGCTTCACTCAACATGAACTCCACGGATTGGTTTGACAAAGGAGACAAACCGCACGGGAAAACAACGCCTCTTTGTATGTGCAGAGCATATCTAAACCATCAGTGTGTGCTTATCAACGCTGTATGTGTCGGATTTCCCTTCTTCACCTGGGAAATGTGCGTCGAATTGGCTTTAATACCCAAAAGAATTCATCAAAGTAACAAAAAAACATTAAGGTTTGAAAAAGTAAACAAATGCTGTGCTTGGTGGCGGTGATAGATGGCGGCTTATGTAACATATCACGTGATTGCTTATATAATCAGTTTTTTTTCCCTCCTCCTCCTCCTCCCTTCCTCGCGAACTCGTTTTCTTTGTTTTGGTTCTTGACCAAAACGACAACAAACAACAATGAAGTTCAATGCATCTCAAGACAATCCAAGTAGGAATAATCAATTGAAAAAGCAACTTCCAACCATGTCTCAGACCCATTTGACACTAAGAGACAGGCAGACAGGTATGTGAGGGCTTCTTATGCCTTTTTCCCCCTTCAAATCGATACAATGGAACGTTCAGGAGAAGAAGGGGTGGTTTAAATACTCATTGGCCAATGACGAAGTAAACTGGGAAATGAACTAACGTTTTAATGATAGCCATTCTCGAGAAGATGCTGAACTTGAACATCAACGCTGAGAATTCCGATCTTACGGAATCCTTGAACGGCGAAGAAATCATTTGGAAAGTGCTTGTTCTGGATTCAAAAAGCACAGCCATCATCTCCTCTGTGCTAAGAATGTCAGACTTGTTGAGATGTGGGATTACGATGCATACACATATCAACGCAAACAGATCACCTCTACCTGATGTTCCTGTGATTTACTTTGTGGAGCCAACTCGTGCCAACATTGATCAAATTTCACAAGATTTGAAAGAGGACAAGTATGCAAGTTTCTACATCAATTTCACATCCTCATTAAGCAGGGATCTCTTGGAAGATTTTGCCAAAAGCGTTGCCCTTACTGGCAAAGCATCCAAAGTTATGCAAGTGTATGACCAATACCTGAGCTATATTGTGACTGAACCTTCTCTTTTCTCTCTGAAATTACCAGATATCTATGCACGTTTTGCATCTGCAAAGACTACTGAAGAGGAGATCAACATGGCAGCAGATACCATTGCCAATGGTCTCTTTGACACTATCATCACTATGGGTAGTATTCCAATCATCAGGAGTCAAAGTGGTGGTCCTGCTCAGCTTGTTTCAGAGAAATTGGATCAGAAATTGCGTGATTATGTCATTAGCACGAAGTATACTACAGGACCAGACTATTCTCAAAGACTTGTTTTGATTTTGTTCGATCGTAATATTGATTTGGCTGCAATGTTTTCACATTCATGGATTTACCAATGTTTGGTTGCTGATGTCTTCAAATTGGAGAGTAATACAATCACCATTGAGACCGAAAAGGATGGTAAAAAGACAAAGACTCAGTACGATTTAGAACCAAAGGATTTCTTTTGGAATGCCAATGCACAGTTGCCATTCCCAGATGCTGTGGATAACGCAGATACTGAGTTGAAGAACTATAAAGAAAAAGCGGAAGAATTGACTCGTGGTGCTGGTGCTCAAAACTTGGAAGATTTGGATAATCATAAGGATGACCTCTTACAACAAACCGTTAACCAATTACCAGAGCTCACTGCACGTAAAAACATCATTGATATGCATATGAACGTGTTATTAGCACTGTTGAACGAATTGAAGGCAAAGGGACTGGATTCCTTCTTTGAAATTGAGCAAAGTTTGAACGATCCAAAATCCAGACAACGTTTCCTAGACGTTTTGAGAGAAGATGGCAATACACACAACTTGGAAGACAAGTTGAGAACTTTTATCGTGATGTACTTGACAACAGATCTTCCAAATGACTACGTGTCATCTGTGGAAAAGGAATTTGCAAAGCATGAAGAATTCAACACCGCTGCACTATCCCATATCAAGAAACTCAAGGATTCACTTCGTATACGTAATGCTATGGTTATGAATACGTATGCAAAGGATTCGTCTAATGGGTCGTCTCAGGGGAACTCTGGCGCTCTATTGTCCAGTTTGAGCTCCAAATTGTACAACCTTGCAGATGGAAAGATCTCAGAAGGTGTCGGTTCTTTGATCTCTGGTGTTAAAAGGCTTCTTCCAGAGAAGAAAGCCATGCCAATCACCAAACTTGTGGAAACTCTTATGGATCCAAATAATGCGACTGAAGAGTCGTTGAAAGTCACGGATGATTATCTCTATTATGATCCAAAGGTGATTAGAGGCTCTCATTCAAGACAACCAAAGAGACAAACGTATTTGGAGAGCGTTGTGTTTGTCGTTGGAGGAGGTAACTACTTGGAATATCAAAACTTGCAAGAATGGGCACAACAGAGTACCCAGCAGGGTAATTCTAAACAGGTTGTCTATGGAAGTGACGATATCTACGCTCCATCAAACTTCCTCAAAGAAATTACACTACTTGAATGAAGATCGTGACATAATTTACATCCATTAAGTGTCTTCAATGTAAACCACGTTTGTATTGTACTTTCCATCCTCAAAGGAACCCTTCTGTGGTTTGTAAGACAGCTGCGCTTCTCTTTGCATCCAAGAATAGGTCTTTGGCATCATCTATATCACTAACTTGGATCTCGTTGTGACCCAAGGTCTTTGATAACACACCAGCTGGACTGAGAAGTTGAATGGCATAACGTAGAGAAGTCTTACTACCTTCTAATGCCAATTTATCAAGAGCTTCTTGTTCAATTGGCAAGTTTTCCACACGAGCACGTTTTTCAATGATAATTTTAATCTCATCTGTGGAGTATGGAAGTGTACGAATGATCAATAGACGATCGATAAGATCTGGTGGGATACCATGTGGAGCTTTGATATCTTCTGTGCCTCTTACTGTGGTCATACCTCTGTTTGAAGCCAAAACGACAATTGGAGCAATTGTCGCCTCTAGAGCCCTGTTCAAATAGGTAAAGATTTCAATATCCAGCATATGAACCTCGTCGATAAACAACACACCTGGTACCAATTCTGCAACACCTTGATCAATGTATTTCTGTACAACTTTGTTAACCTCCTGACGCAATTTCTCTGTAATTTCAGTCTTCTTAGGTTTGAGCAATTGACCCATCATTGACAACACATCTTGACCTCCCTGTGGACGAGCGTTGGCGACGTCCAGGTCATGAAGGGTAATATCCTGAACAATTTCCTTTTTCTTGTGAACATCACCCTTTGGCAATGGCACGTACTCCTCGGCCTCCAAATCAAACTCAGTTGCATATGCATCTGATCTACCAACACGTTTCACAGAACCGGTATTGGCCTCAATGTATATCACATCACCAATGGTAACTTTCTCCTTCTGAATGGACTCATAAATTGTAGGATCCAATCTCAAAGTTTTAGTTCCCTTTGCAGACTTTAACCCAACAATTACATGAGAAATGGTCTTTCCATAACCTCCCAATGGATTCTCAGCTTCTTCTGGTGTCAATTCCGTAACTTCACCTTCATAAACCTCCTTAGTCTCTTTGATTCTCAACCCAATAGAACGTCTAAAGTTCTCCATCAATGCCTCAGTCTTCTTCACCTCAACAGAGTACAACTCAGACCCAACAATGGGAACAAAGGGCACTTTAGGACCCAATTCCTGAGAGATTGCCAAAGCAATTGCGGTCTTACCAGTTGCTGGACCACCGGCAAGTAAAATGGCCTTACCACTCATCTTCTTCGCCTTGATAAGGTCCACTATAACACCAGCAGCTTCCCTTGCCTCTGTTTGTCCAACAAACCCAGAATCAACAGGTCTAGCAAGTCCACGTTCATCCAATCCGAGTCCTTTGATGTGTGTATGCGCAGCAGTTCTCGAGTCTCTCGTATTGTTATCCTTCACTTCACTAATTTGCACCATCGTTCTTCCTTGTTGAAGTGTCAATTCGTTGTTGATGTTGATGTTGTTGTTTGTTTATTTTTGATCGAAAGCCACCTGGCGGAAGAAATTTTCCTCTGCCGCCGAACCACAAAGATGAGTTCCGAGATATCATCACGTGTGAACTGTGATATGTCTCACGTGATCTCTATTTCCGGGAGTGTGTGGGTGTTGTCAAAAAGTGGATAATTTCCCAATAAGGTAAATTATAAACATCACATTGCTTCTCTGTGCATCGTCTCACCGAGGTTTTTTTTCTCTTTTGCGTTTTCGCTCCCTTTAACACTTCCGAACAATTCCAGCTGTCAACAAAACGGTGATAAAATTTCCCCCTCTAACCCCTTGGAAGGTTTCTATACAAACTACGACATTCGCTGAAGAAACACACACAGACACAGAGAAGGAGAAGAGAACGTTATGACTGACCTTCTGACACCACCGTCATCTCAGAGCTATGTTGATGAATTTGTAGACGAATGCGATATTGAAGTGCAACGAATGTCGCATAGCCAAGGGCCTGAGATACAACAACAACAACAACAATCACACTTCTCATCCGATGATGACAACGGAAGCAACGGCAAGGTCCTGAAGACCAAACGGAAGCCAAAGCTCCAATACAGGCCTGCAAATGGGACAATCTTGGAACTCCAGTTGTATGATGATTCAAAATGTATATCAGAGCAGGATGACTGTGTTGATAATGAGGATGTCAGTTTCCTCCACTACGCCATAAAGTACTCAAAGAGAATGTGTGTTGTAACTGGCGCCGGCATATCTGTCGCCTCTGGCATTCCTGATTTCAGATCCTCTAATGGGCTATTTCAAGGGTTAAAATCTACAACGTCTGCAGGATCTAATGGAAAGGCCTTGTTCGATTCGAGCGTCTACAACGACGGTGAATCCACTGCAAAGTTCCATGCCATGGTTAATACTCTCCATGAGATGACATCGATGTCCAAACCAACTGAATTCCATAGAATGATGGATCGTGTATCTCAAGATGGACGATTACTGAGACATTACACTCAAAACATTGATTGTTTGGAGAATCAACTCGATCATCTCAAGACCACGGTACCAGTGAGGTCGAAACCGCCTTATCCACCAACTATTCAACTCCATGGAACTATACGGCACATGTACTGTGCCAAATGCCGTTGGAATTCAGAATTAGAACCGCAATTGTTCCAAGGCTCAGAACCACCGGCTTGTCCTGAATGCCTTGAATTGGACGATATCAGAAGGATAAATGGTAAGAGATCGACAGGGGTTGGTTGTCTACGTCCTAGGATCGTTCTATACAATGAATTCCATCCGGATGGTGAGAACATTGGCAACATTTCACATTCAGATCTACGGTCAAAACCTGATTGTTTAATCATTGCTGGAACGTCGTTAAAGATTCCTGGCGTTAGAAGGTTGTGTAAGGAATTGGCTAAAGCTGTTCATGCCTCTAATGGATGTGTCATATGGATAAACAGAGATCAACCTTCGGTGAGTGTCGTTGATTACCTCGAATTTATAGATTTGATCGTTATGGGAGACTGTGAAAATGTTCCAAAAGTTGTTGACAATTATGATTCATATTCAAAGACTGCACAGTGCAAAAGATGGATAAATAGGAAGAGAAGAGAAAGACGTTCAAATGATGGTAAATCACCGGTGATTGATCTTGGAAAGACTACAAGAGTGGTGAAACCGAAAAGCGACAAGGTCAAATACGAATCATCTCTGATACAGATGAGCTTGGATAGAATATGCTGTAACGTGAAGAACTCTGTATCGAGTTCGAGTATTAATTAACGCAATCACTCTTTTCTCTCTCTCTCTCTCTTCTGTCTCTGTAATTGTTAGATTAGTCCTCTTCTTCAAACTCAACCTCATCGTTAGGCTCTTTTGGTTCTTGGCCTTCTGCCCATTGAGTTACATCGTCTATATAGCTCAATATTGTTTGGATGCTATCTGGGTTCTTAGCCTCCAATGGTAGAAATTGAACCATTCCAAAATCATCAACCAAATGGGCAATGCTCTCGTTCAACTTGGCAAAACGTGGGTTTGTTTCTCTGTTCACGTCCTCCAACAGTAACAACGGGTCTGGATTGAGGAATTTCTTGAGCTGTTTCTTCGAATACTCATCCTTGATGAGATCCAACTTGGATAGGATGTTGATATGAGGTAATTCCAACAGAATCATCGCAGACATGGCACTCAGTGCTCCACTGAAGAACTTTGACCGATCTATTATGAATGGAGCCTCTAACAGATACGTTGCACATAGGTTGAAGTTCAACTGCTGCTGTAAATGTTTCACAATAGTTGGTAACACCGGAATGTGCGTATACAGTTCAATCTGTCCAGGACAGTCAAAGATGAGATATTCATCGTTATAGTCCCCAATTTCCTCATCTAGCCAGTCCAGATTTTGCAGCAGATACTCAAAGCAGTACACCAATCCACCGTTAGGACCAAGTTCCAGCTCCTCCATAACATCTTCAAGCGATATAAGGTCTCTGATATCGATTGTGAACTCATACTCTGACGGTTCAGCGGCGGGATCTAAATTGACAATGTGACAACGACGACCAACAGATTGTAAATAAGAAACCATCGAATTGCAAAAGGTCGACTTTCCAACTCCAGCAGGACCTAACACAAGTGTTCCAACTCTTGACATTGTGTGTGTGTGTGTGTGTATGTTTATTGTACTGCTCCACTGGAGATATAATTAATACTCGGCGGTTGTAGGCGATGAGTTCCTACCATAGAAATTTTTTCTTTCTGTGTGTGTGTGTGTGTGTGCTGCTACGGTTACCGAAAATCCATATCACGTGACTGTTTCTTACTTCTATATATGTATATCCAGTCAATGGCAGCACAACTACTTCTCCAATTGTGTTGATACTAGACGGTTTTAGCTGTTCCTACACCAGCACGTAGACTTCTCGTTCTCCACTTGAATGACAGCGTACACGTTGTTGTTTTCAAAGATTCTTTGGACTCGTTTCTTGATAATCGTGGAGTTCTCCCCCTCCATGTATTGGATATGGATGTATCCGACTAACGATGGAGTGATTGTGGATTTGCCCTGTGTCTTGGTTCCATGGGTACGTTCATGGGAGTGACCATGTGAATGTCCATGAGAATGTTTATGTGAGTGACTGTTGTGATCATGGGAATGAGTTTCGTGCAACTGATTAACTTGGACACTCTGCGAAACACCAGAGGTCATCACCGTAGTTGTCTTAACATCCGAAGAGACAAAGAACCTTGGTGTTGTATAGCCAACTACGCCCGGTGTATTGGAGATCTGGCTCAGTATATCTCTCATTAGCTCTTCCTTCTTGTCTCCTAATGATAGCAATAGGTTCGATGCAGAGGAGCCAATCAAGGGTAATGCACTGAAGAAGATCATCACAGCGATGAATAAAGACGCAATGGGATCGAATATGCTAGAGTGGAAGATCGTTGTGAGTATAGTCGAGGCAACAACGCCTGCTGAACCAAGCGTATCTGCCAATATGTGTAAGAATATACCCTTCATGTTTTCGTTTTCACCAACGTCATCTCCATCGTTGTGTGAATGATCATGACTGTGTGAATGTCCATGTGAATGTCCATGTGAATGTCCATGGTTGAAAGCAAAGATACCAATGATATTCACGACAAATCCTAAGAATGAAACAACCAATAACTCTCCAGTTTTCTCCAGTGTCACGGGGTGTACAATTCTCTGAGTGGCTTCAATAAAGATTCCAGCAACGATACCCACTAGTAGAACACCATTGGCAAAGCCAGCAAGTGTTTCAATTCTCGCCAAACCAAACGGAAACTTCTCATTGGCAGGTCTCTTGGCCAACACTCCTGCAACCAATCCAAGGGCTAAAGAAGTACAATCCAACGCCATGTGTAAAGAATCTGATAAGAGCCCCAACGATTTCGATCTAAACGAGTACAAGAACTGGACAAACATGAACAGAGTGTTCAACAGAAGGTAAGAGAAGATGGCACGTGTATCCTCGTGTTCGAACAATTCACTCAGTATACTCTTCTGTTCAAGACTTGACGACTGGATAGGTTCATCAACTTCAACATGGACAAGGACGCTGCACAATGTTAGAACAATCCCTAACGCTGCGTGGAGCCTATCGCTTCCAAAGTTTGTCTTGAATGACAGCACCTCCAGCAATATTGCAATGACACCAACCACTGTTGGAGATCCTCTAGAGATTTTGAAATTGGTATAGGAAACGTCCATCACGGTGACTTGGAGCACAACTCCACAGGCAACAGATACAATCAGCATACTCGTATGAAGTGCCTCGATACACCATACAATCAACGCCAGAGTCACTGCAAATAGCGTGTGAAGCGTCCAACTCGGTCTCGTGTACGTGAATCTCCAAACGTTGCGGATTCTATCACGCATCGTATATAACAACGTATAGCTGATCAACACCGTGTAGAGTTGAATTTCCGATATCTTAGTAGGTAAAAGCACGAGTTTCCCATGTTGGTACCTCGTTCCAAGGTCAAAAATCAGAGATATCACAGGGTAAGTCCAACCATTGGAGATCATCAACACCGTTGTCAACACGCTTGTTCTTATGCTTCCCAAGACATGGGTCACTGCAAAGACCATCAACAAGGTTCCAAACATGAATTGGGGATTCACTGGCTTCTTCATGGATGCAGCAGCAGCATTCGTCAAGGAAGAATACGACACATGGCAGTAGAACAACGTCAACGTCACAGAGAGTAGTATTGGAACGGCAACGTGGCATATCGCCAACGTATACGTATCCTTTGAATATGAAGTATCATAGATCAAATTCGACAATAAAAGCAGAGTTGGATACGCCAGGAGCAATGGAACCGTCTGTATCGATATGAGATTCTGCAATGGAGTATCGTCCTCCGTGTTGAAGGACATTTGGTACGTATCTTGCCTGTGTAAATGGTTGGTGATGTTGGACTCGGTGTGTTTGTTGCTAGGCTCGGTATTTTTGTTTTTCTTCTGCAGCCTGCCCGGCGGAGCCCTGCCCAGCTCTGCCCAGCTCTGCCCAGTGCAGTCCAGCCCAGCCAGGCGGGAACAGAGCTGTCACGAGAGCTTTCAACAACACACTTACAACACCAACTGGCTTCCAGCATCCAAAACAAGCAAGCTATACAACGGTGGAAGGGCTCGGGAGAAGTTTACTGGAGTGGTGATGGAGGAGAACGATAACAAGCCGTGGTTCATCGAGCTGGTTGAATGGTTAGTTACCTGTCCAGACGAGGGAGAATCTCAAGATGTTGATGGTGATGTTGATGGTGACGGTGGAAGAGATCATAGAACTGTTCGTAGAAACTACCAGGTATGGAACAGTAGGTCTCAGGTTTTTGTTATGGGAGGAAGATTCAGAACGTTGAAGAAGTCTCTTCGAGGATGGATAACGTTTTCTTGTTGTATCATCCCCTTTGTTTTGTTTTGTATCTTTGAGTGAGTATGAATTCCCATGTTGTGTGGATCGTCACGTTTCTCCTCGGTACTAACACTATAATAAGGGCATCTTGGTGGTGGCATAAGATATCACCTGGGGTTGTCATTACCTTTGTATACAGTTGGATCCTGTGTACTGTTTCGTTCATTAAGGCCTCGACCAAGGACCCAGGATTTGTTCCGCATAACGTTCATCTGACAGAGGACCCATATGAAATCCCTGAAGAATACCATAACGTCATCTCATTGCCTTGTTCCACGTCAAAGAAAGGTGTTCAAGTGAGGTACTGTTTAACGTGTCGGAGTTGGAGAATGCCACGGACTTTCCACTGTTCAAAATGTGACCAGTGCATCTCAATCCACGATCACCATTGTGTTTGGATAACAAACTGTGTTGGAGAGAGAAACTACTTATACTTCTTCGCATTTCTAGTGTTTGCTGTATTTTCATCGACGTATTTGATCGTATTGGAGTACGTACGACTCTTCTACAACGATGATGTTGATACCACGCTCAGCAACACCCCTGTGACCTTGTTAATATTGATCATGGCTCATATCACCATCTTATATCCCTTACTGCTCTTAATATTCCATGTGTCACTCATAGCAAAGGGCCAAACCACGAGGGAATACTTGAGAACCTGGAAGATCCATCGATACGATAATCCATTCAGTATGGGTAACATACTGAAGAACAGTGTCTACGCATTGTGTAAACCACGTGGCTACAGTTCGCTGAGTACTCGTGCACGCTATGAACCGGGAGATGTGAGGTTTACAAGATTTGATAATTGAAATTGTACATGGAATTGGCTGATGTAAACCGTTGTTTATTTGAACTGTTGTTGTTGTTGATGTTTTTGGTAACCGTAGAAACAATCAAAGGCATCACGTGTATCACCACGTGACCTTTCTTTCCTTCTTTTTTTTCGTCTTCTTTTTTCTTTTTGGCTCCTATCCCATATCCCGTAGATGGTTGCTATAGTTATCCCTAAAAACCCGGGGCCTCGGCTCCACAAAAGCTCGAGACTTTTTTTTTCTTTCTTTTTTTTTCTATCCCAAAGTATTAAAACGGATAATTTCTTATGTCTTTTCCCTTTGTTCCCTTTTGTTCACACGATCAGTTTATTAAACTTACAAAGGATCAATAAACGTTGGTGAAAGTAACGATGAAGCTGTTTGAAAATGATTGTCAATTCCATTATCCTTGGGAGCAAGTTACTGCTGCTAACTGGCGTAAGTATCCCAATGAGATGAGTACTCACGTCGTTGCAGTTGACGTTTTAAGAAGGGAACTTGATGCGTCCAAGAATGTGTTAACCACTGAAAGATTGATCACTTGTAAGCAAAGTGTCCCCTCATGGTTACAGTACATTGTTGGTGGTAAGAACGTTAGCTATGTACGTGAAGTTAGTGTTGTTGATCTCAACAACCAAACGTTGACAATGAGAAGTGTCAATCTCACAATGTGCCACTTGTTGAAGGTATTTGAAACCGTTACGTATACACCACATCCAAATGACCGTAACATTACCATCTTCAACCAAGAGGCAAAGATCACAGCTTATGGTGCATTCCAAAGAGTGTGTAACAAAATCGAAGACTGGTCATTGGAGAGATTCCATCAGAATGCTCAAAAGGGTAAGCAGGGCTTTGAAAACGTTTTACAGGTTTTCAACGAGCAGTGGAATGAGCTCAAAGAGCTCCAAATCGTTGACAAAGTGGTAAAGAGTGTTGATACGTCCATTGACATTGTCAAGAACGAGATTGTCCAGGAAACAGAGAAGTTAAAGAAGGAACTCGTTGACGAATTGGCAGCGTCTATCGATGCTGAAAAGTTGAAAAAAGACCTGTATAAAGAGACAGACAAGCTATTGGAGGATGCTGAGCTTGTGTCAAAATCCATTATTAACGAATGTTACGATAAGATTAAGAAGGCATTCAAGAGGGACTAAATCATTATTACAAATACTACAAATACTATTGGGAATATCTAGGGAATTACGCTGTGCTTTTTTGGTTTTATAACATACAGCAACATGGGAATGGAAACTTGTACATACTACCACGCTCCATATCACTATAAACGATTTATACAAGAGGTTCTCTCGCTCGTAGATTGAAGAAGCCATACAGCTTTATACGCTTTCTCTTGCATCACCGTAGTAACCATGGGTTTCGGCTATTAATCCCGATTCGGACCGTTTCTCCGGCAACGTCAAATGGCAACGCCAATGACAATAAACACTCACACTAAGCTCTTTATCAAAACAGATAAACCTCATTAGAATGGTGCAGCGCCCTGATTAAAACGTTTCAATTCCTCCTAAATTTGTTACTCATGGACTCGGAGAATACACCACTGATACCAGGTATTCGTAAGGATATCGTCCTCGATCCCTCGAGTGAGATTTCTGGGTTTATAGCTTCAGAATTGGAACAGACAGAACTACTACACGATGCCACCTACACTGACTTGGAAAGCACCAATGACGAGGCAAACGGTGATCCTGTGTCATGGACTCGAACCAACGTTGTTGTTGGCTCGATGTCGCTGAGCATCTTTCTAGCCGCCGTGGACTCGACCATTATAACCACGTTGATTGGCGATATGAGTGCAGAGTTTGACTCTCTGGACAAACTCTCGTGGATAGCGTCGTCGTATTTGTTGTCAAGTGCAACTTTCCAACCATTGTATGGGAAGATTAGCGATATATTTGGAAGAAGATCATTGCTGCTGTTCGCCAACGTGCTGTTTCTCGTTGGATGCCTGATCTGTTCATTGGCGCCTAATGTAGTGGTGTTAATACTGGGTCGGTTTATAAGCGGCATAGGAGGTGGTGGACTTACTACGATGACGAGCATCACAACCAGTGATCTAATTCCACTCAAGTCCAGAGGTATTTACCAGGGGATAAACAACTTGGCGTTTGCCTCTGGCTCAGGTGTTGGGTCACTAGTTGGAGGTTATTTTGTCTCTAATCAGATCATGGGAGGTTGGAGAGGTGCTTTCTTAATTCAAGTCCCCATTGCTGTACTGAGTACTGTTTCTATCCATGTACTGTTGAAGCTTCCCAGGGGTTCTCCCGGGTTAGGAGTCCATGGTGTGGATGTCATGAACAAACTGAAGTTCATTGATTGGTACGGTTCATTCACGCTGGTTGTCACATTGCTCTCCTTCTTGACACTGACTTCCTTGGAAACTGATGATATGCTCAGTGTTAAATGTCTATCACTTGTACTGGTATTCATCATTTCTCTGGTATTCTTCATCATTGCCGAGAAGAGAGCTAGGTTCCCCATATTGCCATTGGAATTCTTGAAGATTCATACCGTATTGGGTGCCTCTTTATCCAACTTCTTCTTTTGCATGTCATCTTTCAACTCGTACTTCATCATCACCATCTATTACACGGCTGTAATGAACCTAACACCACAACAGGTCGGCTACAGATTCGCACCAAACTTCTTCTCCATTGTTCTTGGTTCTCTTGGTGCAGGCTATTACATGAGGTCCACTGGAAAGTATTACAAGTTATTACTATTTTCAGGTCTATTAGCAGTATTTGGTACCTGGAGAATCGTCACAATCACTGCAGACTATCCTGTTTGGGCTCAATTCTTCTTACTCATCACCCCAGGTTTTGGAATCTCTGTCATCATCACTGCTACTCTGCTGGCGTTGATAGCTGCGGTGCCTCATGAACACCAGGCTGCAACAACATCCATCTCCTATCTGTTCAGATCATGTGGTTCTACCCTTGGTGTATCGTTTGGCTCTGCCATCTTCCAGCACAAGTTGTCTTCGTCGTTGTACCATAACGTTATGCAATTCTTAGGAACAGACCATGATGAGCAAGAACTGTTAGAGATCATCGCCAATGCTTCACATAGCTCTGAGTACGTCCATGGAGGTGCACCGAGCTTTATCACAGATGTACTGGTACAGTCCTACGATACCAGTTGTAAACTATCGTTTCAATTCTGTTTGATATCGTGTATCGCTGGACTGTTCAGTATGCTATTGATTAAAGAGTATGTGTTGCACAGCACATTGGATCGGAAATGAGCGTAACTACAGATATACACACTTACTCATTCACTCACTCACTCACTCATTCATTCACAGTGTATATATATACTGTGTATACCCCAGTATATTTCCTCATGTGTTACCCTACCTTTGTGCTTACGTAATATGACATCAATGTGTGCGTACTACTTCTCACCCCGTTTGTGGCCATTTTCCCCCCCTCGAAACTCGAAAAATTGCCACTGTTGAAACGTTTTCTCGTCCATCTCAGCAACTCTTTCTCCTCTCTTTTCTTATTCAACTGCAATTTCCATTGAGTTAAGAACAAAATGTCTAAAGTTTTCTTTGAAGTCACCTCTGACGGTAAGTTTATTCGTTGATGAGTGTTTCAATTGGCTCTGGACGGTGATCATTGTGCTGAGCTGCCCAATGGGGTGTTTCCTCCCTAGTGAAGCCTGAAGACGGGGGCATCATGTGGTTGTCCTGTTCATTTATGGTGGCAATGAGCTCCATAGAGCTCCATAGAGCTCTACAAAGGAGCATAGAGGGCCCCACTTTCTTTCCCCTGGGCCAATTGAAAGTGTAATCTACAAAGACTGTTCCATGTTACTAACTATGACCGGAATAGGTAAGCCACTTGGTAAGATCACCTTCCAATTGTACAACGATGTTGTTCCAAAGACTGCTGAGAACTTCAGAGCATTGTGTACCGGTGAGAAGGGTTTTGGTTACAAGGGATCTCCATTCCACAGAGTGATTCCAGATTTCATGTTGCAAGGTGGTGATTTCACCAGAGGTAACGGTACCGGTGGTAAATCCATCTATGGTGAAAAATTTGCCGATGAGAACTTTGCTAAGAGACACGATAGACCAGGTTTGTTGTCCATGGCCAACGCTGGTCCAAACACCAACGGCTCCCAATTCTTCATCACCACCGTTCCATGTCCATGGTTGGATGGTAAGCACGTTGTCTTTGGTGAGGTTATTGACGGTCTTGACGTTGTCAAGAAGATTGAATCCCTCGGTTCTCAATCCGGTGCTACCAAGACAAAGCTCATCGTTTCCGACTCTGGTGAGTTGTAAATAGCCTGAGCTATGGAGAGACACTAGCGTTGTATATACACTGTTGTCTTGGAAAACGTTGCGGTGTATGTAGAGAATCAATTGATACTATTATACGCTTTATTTCTCTTGCCGTGTAATTCCTCCCGTGTATATCTTTGTAGTTTTATCCTCAACATCGCTTTATTAGCCGCTCAGGGCTGCGTACGTATCCGGGAATTTAATACTTGCCGTTATTTCCCCCCAGAAAGTTCTAGAATGTTTTCATTTTCTCTTCATCTCTTACTCTCCATCTCTTACTCTCCATCTCTCACTCTCCATCTCATTGTCAATTGGCGCTTGGAGGCTCTCTCTACTGTTGATAGCCAAAAATGTCATTCTCCTTGTACGATATACGGAAGAAAGCCCGTGCAGTGCAAAATTACCTAGTATCGGATCCTCAACCAGAGCTCACGGTGGTTAGACAAGCCACTACGACGGATCCATGGGGCCCTACTGTAAAGGAAATGGAACAGGTTAAAGACCTACTCATCAAGAGTGAACCAGAGTTTATCATTTCGCTTATAACAAATAGAATATCAGAGTATGTGAAGTCATCGGACAGTGGTTTGGCTCAGACGAGCTATTACTCCCGAGCAGTTCATTATTTGAACATGGGATCTGAATGGAGAATCGTATTTAAATGTCTTAAAGTGCTGGAATATTTGGTGGTGACGGGGGATGACGTTGTGATTCCCGTCATCAAAGACCATTTGCCATTGCTTGAACAAATTGGAAACTATTCTGTTGATGAGAATGACGTTACAACCAAAGGTTTGCAGAAGAAGGAGCATCGTGACATTTTACAGAAGAAAAGAGACGAATTGATACGGCTTTTGGAAGAAAAAGGGTATAGAGATTCACAGCGATCAATATTCATGAAATTACAATCCCAAGAAAGTATAGAAAGTGGACCTGTGGAACGTAAGAAGAAATTTGATGATGATGTTCCAGGGTTTATGAAAGATTTCAAAGTTAAACAGATAGATCGTCACAAGATTGCAAATTCCAACATCAAGAATGAACTCAAGACGGAATGGAACCATATGTCTCATCCAAAGGAATTTTTACCCGGTGATTATGGAGTCATAGGATCGGTTGGAGTTGGTGAATCTCTTTTCGATGAGGATGAGCTTAACGACTTACAAAACACTGATAGTCATCAGGAATGAATGGCTCTATTCCCCATGTTTCTCTACTACTGCTGCTGTTTGTTCAATCTTCAATTGTTAAATCCTTGATGTTGACGTCGTCTTCATCACCGGCAAGACCTCTTTCAAATATCTCCTTACCTGTAAGTTTCCCTCTGTGATATAGTTGTTTCCTCTCTTCAATTCTCTTATCGATACCCATCTCTTTTCTAAACTTTTCTCTCCATTCATTGAACGACTCCTTGGTTACTTTTGTACCGTAGAACTTCTTCTGTTCTTCACGTTCTTTAGCCAACAACTCTTCATCGTGTTTCTTCTGCCTCTGTTCTACTTTGGCCTCGAATGATTGTTCAGCAATTTCCTTTAGACTCGAACAAAGAGCAAATACAGATGGTATTCCAACCTGTTCCTCTGCTTCCTCGTTCAATTTCACTAGGAATTCGTCAAGATCTTCCTGCTCAAAGTCAACAATTTCTGAGATGATTACAGGTTTATTATGTGATTCCTCCTCATCTTCCGCATCTTCTTCATCTTCTTCGTACTCCAATTCTGGTTCTACAACTTCATGGTCCAGTGAAAGCTCTGGAATACACTCCGGATACGTATCAGGGTAAGTCACGTGAAGAATCATCAGGTGGGTTCTCTCACTCGCAGTTTCCAACCTCAGAGTGATGTTGAAATGCGTATCATCCACAGCTTCAAATTCATCCGGATAAATCGATTGAAGAATCTCAATCTCCTGTTGTTGCTCCTCTTTATAATCCATGAGATCTCGCTTGATAAGCAAATGGAACCAGCTACGTGAATCCGCTTCAATAGCAGTTCAAAAATCGATTGAGAACTATGTGTTTGTATGTTATAAAGAGCTCATTGGTGGAAGAAGGAAGCGAGCGAGCGAGCGAGCGAATGCAGAAAAAAAAAACAGTGGTACGGGCAGCAGTATTCACGTGACACATGATTACATAATATCTTATGTAATTATGCATCCAAAATTTTTTTTATATACGCAGTGCTTCTCCGAAAGCAAAAGAGATGAGCTCTTCAACAACAACTTATTAGTCTTTTATTCGGGTGTTTTTGCCATAGATTTTATCGTTAAAGTCATCTGTGGAGCCTGTTCGCCTAAGAATAAAGAGAGGAAAGAATGAATCTTGAAGAATTAGTTGAAGAATGCCACGATCTCATTGGGAAATCCGATTTCCACGAAGCGTATAAGCTACTCAAGAGAAACCAATCACCTTACCAAAGAGATGCTCAGTTCTTACAACTGTTCGGTGAAGTATGTTTAGAATTGGGTAAGGTTGACAAGGCCTATGATAAATTCACACGGGCGGTGGAATTAGACCCTGAAGGAGTACAAGGAGGTGAAAAGTTTCTATATCTGGGACAGATCATTGGAGGTATTAAGGGTCTAGAACTCATAGATAGAGGTGTATCAGTGCTATCTCAGGATTCAAAGGCCAACGTCAAGAGACTCACACAGGGACTGTTTGCTGAGATTGAGATTTGGATGACTGATCTATGTATGCTACCAGAGGCTGAATCCAAGTGTGATGAGCTCATCACTCAATGTCTTCAATTGGATTCAAATAATCCAGAGACTTGGAGCCTACTGGCCAATATTAGGATCTCACAGCAGAGAGATGAAGAGGCGATTGAAGCCGTCAACAAATCGTGGGTCCTATTCAAGGCTAAGAAGGAGAGTCTAGAGAAGGAACCAGGCTTCAACGTTGAATATCTCGAGTTGGTTCAACCGTTGATCTCACTTGCAAAGATCACCATTGAGCTATCAATGTTTGAGCTCACGATGGATATCCTCGGGTCAACACGTGACATCGATAGCGATAACGTTGAGAGTTACTACCTGGAGGGCTTTGCCAATTATCTGTACATTAAAAAGACCCAGTATTTCAAGCAATTTGAATCGTTTGATGCTGATCAATTTGATCATTTCATCATCGATGGAGTTGAAGGTTTCGAAGAGAATGCCATGCTGGCCAAATTATCCCTTGAACAAGTGATAAAACTATCACAAGTGCAACAAGTTGATCCAGAGATGTTGCAACAGGCAACAGATTTGTTAACCCATCTCTCTGGAGTGGAAGTGGTCCTTGAAGATGATTCAATTAATGATGACAATTGGGAAAACGAGATCGACGAATGATTCTTTCCCTTGTCATATTGATAAATCTTTTATTAAATTCGTTCCATCCGTAGTTTGTAAATTGTCCGTTCCAATGTCTATAGTCGTTATGGTCGTATCTTCATCGTCCCTGGAAGTATACCTCGGTACATTTCCTTCTGGAACTTCCTCTCCAATCTCTTCATCTTCCCAATCGCTTTCTCTTTCTGTCAGCTCCGCATACATCTGCTTGGGTTCGCCTTCTTGTTCGCTTTCATTACTCTCATCGCTTTCGTTGCTCTTCAATAGCTGAACGTACTCCTCAGGCACCAGACCAATTTCACCTTCGTCATCTTCCGCAACGAGCCATCCTTGGCCATACCGATAGTTGATCCATACGATCTGGCCCATCGTGAGCGCAATCTCATTATCATTCTCAGGTGTAAAATCGAACAGTGCAACGGCACTACCCGTTATTTCATCATCTTCTTCGCCAGTTTCATCCTCCCATGGAGGTTCATCCGATGGCTCGAACGAGGAATAGTGCAGTTCACAGTCGCTTGAGTATGCAAAATCTCTTACCGATATGCTCATCCTGTTGCTGTTCTTCGTTACACGCTCTCCAAGGCCGTGTTCTGTATGTTTGTTTGCTTTGAGTTTGTGGTTATGTTCTTAATATAGTCACGGTGCTAGGTTTTGTTTTTGATTTTTTCCTGGTCTGGCCTTTCCTGGCCTGCCTGGCTAAGGCTAACTTGCCTGGATTTGCCCTGCCTAAAAACAACCCCGTCTCGCTAAGGGTAACTGCAAGCTAGAACGACAAACTGGAACGACAAACTGGAACGAGAAGCTGGAACTGGTGGACAGTACATAGTAAACAGAGACAGAGGGAAACGAGATGACGACGAATCATAAGCCAGCGCTCGAATCGAGACAGGGAAGAGATGTTCAGACCTCGATATTGCACTCGAGGGACCAGCCTTCTCATAAACAGTTGAAGTATAGGAATGGACGACGTCATTTGGAGGAGTTAAAAGAGGATCTGGGTGTGAAGAGACAGCGGGTAGAGGAGAGGGAAGGCCGTGGTGATGGTGACAGTGATGGTGATGCTGATGGTGACGCTAGTGGTAATGCTGGCGGTGATGCTGACGATGCTGACGATGCTGACGATGCTGACGATGCTGACGATGCCAGCGATTCCAGTGATGCTCACGATTCTGACAGTGATGACAGCGAAGACGAAGCTGAACTCATGAAAGAATTACAAAAGATTAAGCAAGAGAGGGAGGAACAGAGGAAGCTCGAGCAAATGGAGGCCAAGATGCAAGAAGAGAAGACTAAACCTCGCAAGAGCTGGAGACAGGACAGCATGTTCAAAGAAACCTCAAAGAAGAAAGACGAAGAGTACGTGAACGATCTACTACGGTCAAGTGAACATCAGAAGTTTATGGACAAGTTTATAAGATGAAATTATAGACTGAGAATGATTTTGATGGTGGTAATACCACTGGCAGTTGTAGTAGTAGTAGTAGTAGTAGTAGTAGTAGTAGTAGTAGTAGTAGTAGTAGTAGTAGTAGTAGTAGTAGTAGTAGTAGTAGTAGTAGTAGTAGTAGTAGTAGTAGTAGTAGTAGTAGTAGTAGTAGTAGTAGTAGTAGTAGCAGCAGTAGTCGCTGTCGTAGTAATACTAGCCATAGTCCATAGTCATAGGCCATAGTCATAGTCCATAGTCATAGTCCATAGTCGTAGTGATAGTCCATAGTCATAGTCCATAGTCGTAGTGATTATAGTTCATAGTCATAGTCCATAGTCGTAATAGCTATAGTAGTGTGCCCCTGACCGATGAGTCGCTAGGCTCAAAATCCCGAAATTTTATAACCAGCACATAAAATCACACACCCATCAACGAACGATTATGGACACCGCAGAGCTTGAACATGAGTTCTCCCTGTTGAGAATCCTCTATCATAGAAACAAGAACCAACATAGGGCAACAACTTGGTGGAAATGGCTGAACAACTTGAAGAGAACGCTGACTAAGGTATTATGTCACACAGATAGACTAAAGCTACAACCACTGGTGAAGAAGCTGAAACTGCACATAATACCGGGGTGCTACAGGGCATTTAACAACATCATATCCCTGGGTCAGTTTGTCACACTTGGTCTGGTCCTGCTGGGGATGCTGGCACGGATAAATAAGTGTATTGATGGTCTTGGGGTTGTGTATACGACAAAGTCCAGGGTTTCCAAATTGGAGATTGCTCCTACAAATGATGACCTGGGCCAAGTTATTGAAACTGAAGAGTTGGATGTGATCACTGCAAAGATGGTACCCAATGAGCACAAGACGCAGAAGAAAGCGAAAGATAAGGAGAAGAAGAAGAAGAAGAAGAAGAAGAAAAGGTCAGCAATTGATGATATCTTTGGTTGAATTCTATCATTTATATATGTGTACTCATATATATATATATATGTCCAACACGTCATTTCAAGTACTTCTTTGCCCATGTTGGTAATACAAATGAACTCTTGTGAATATCTGCGTTGTAATATTTGAACAGTTCATCCTCATTGGGCATCGTTCTAGTTGGTGTTTTCAAATCAAGGGTTTCATCCTTAGAACATATCATTAGCCCTAATTGTCCCGAAGTGTACGTTGGAACCATGGTATAGCAGTACTCAACCACTGGGAATACCTGTTTCATCAGCTCCTTAAGCCTCTGCAACAAAGATATCTTTAACCAGACATTCTCTGAGGCTTGCATTATCACAATGCCTCTATCGGAGAGACATTCATGAAGTAATTGGAAGTAGTTTTTCTCGTAAAAGACTGCTGCAGGTCCATCTGGGTCTGAAGAGTCTGTGATGATAACGTCGAATCTCTTACTGTTCTCTTGGAGATATTTAAATCCATCGCACAGCTCTACCTTCACCCTTGGATCGTCAAATGACTTACTCATGTTTGGCAAGTACTTCTTACTCAACTCGATCACAGTGGCATCGATCTCAACCAAGATGAGCTCCTCCACTTCTGGATGTTTCAACACTTCTCTCAAGACACCACCATCACCACCTCCTATGACAAGGACTCGTTTAGGGTCAGGGTGGGACAGCAATGGGATATGCGTAATCATCTCTTGGTACGCAAACTCATCCCGCTCGGAGACCTGGATAATACCATCAAGCACCAAAACGTTACCATAATCTGTACTCTCAAACACTAGGATCTATAGCACAGCACCTCTCACCCTGCGCTCCTCCGCAAGTCGAGGCCATCTGTTAGTAATGTAAAAACGTCTAAAACAGTACCAACTACTATCACTCACGTCCTGGAATGCTGATTTACCAGTGTACAGGATCTTCTTCACACGCAGCTCCAATGCCTGTCCTGGGAACGACTCGTCACTAACTTCCCTGAACCATCCGTTCGAGATCGTCGAATGTGTGAGCTCTTGAGGGTCCATGGTGCTTCTTAATAACGTTACAAATGCTCAGTCACAGGGTCCATCAAACCAAATCTACACGCTGGTATGGGCTTTTATCTGTAATTCAGAGTCACAAGACGTGAGACAGTGGAAAGATTTTCATACTAACAATTTTCCCTCCTCCTCCCCCCCCCACCAGCACTGCGCTGATATATAACTTCCACTATGGCTATGACGTAATATCAATACAAAGTGCTATAATTCCACAGGCATTCCGCCATATCGGAAATGGAGATCAGCGTGCTGGGTCTGATGGGCACATCAAACAGTGCTGAGCCACCCAGCTGGAAGGAGAACAGCATATATTGGTTTCATAGTCAGGAGCCCTTCGCCGTATTATGTCTCGTCAATGGGTCTCGAGGAGAAAAAAATTACGTAAGCAGAGTGAAAAATCTCCGCTGCGTGTGTGTGCGATGCGATGAGCTTCCTTCGAGAAATTTTTCACTTCTCCAACGGTATTAATACCGGTGGTTTCTGCTATCTGTGAGAGTGCGGTAAAGTATGAAACATCCATTCCAGTTGATCACCTCGAACAAGGCCGGCGATGTTCTCTTCACGGCTACAAAGAACCAGCTCCAGGTGTTCTCAGTGACGAGTGGTGAGGTGCTCGGGTGCTGGGTTGACGACATTGACACCACTGAGTCTCTGAGAGCCAAAATCAAAGCCGAGAGGGAGAGACAGCTCAAGGAGAATGCGTTGAAGGCAGAGAAGGAAGGCGTACAGCCGAAGAAGAAGAGGAAGTCCAACAACTCTGAGCCAAAGATTCCAACGCCTGGTGATGGAGCACCAACGATCTATAACTACATCAGATCTCTGCAACTGACTCCACAAGAGGAGTACCTCGTTTGCACCACTGATTCCGATAAGTCGTGTATCATCTTCAAATTGAACTTTGGCTCTGAGAACTGTCTTGAGCTCATCAAGAGACAGCCTTTCCCAAAGAGACCTTCTGCCATCACCACAACAACAGATGGTTCCACCGTACTACTGGGTGATAAATTTGGTGACGTTTACAGAGTGCCAGTTGATTCACAGCCAGCTGTGGAAATTAATAGTGAGACTGATCCTGTGTTGGGCCATGTTTCGATGCTCACTGATCTACTGCTAGTCAAGCACGACTCAAATGAATACCTCATCACTTGTGATCGTGACGAACACATTAGGGTGTCTCATTACCCGCAAGGGTTCATCATCAAATCGTTCTTATTTGGACACGAGGAGTTTGTGAAGACTTTGCTCGTACCAAGCTTCCAACCAAACGTGTTGATCAGTGCAGGTGGTGATGATTACATCATCTCATGGGACTGGGTTAAAGGTGAAAAGTTGGACAAGTTCGACATAAGAGACCTTGTCGAACTTGACGATTCACACTTGGCCCCATCAAAGTTCCAGAACGCCAATGGTGACTTGAAAGAGATCAGTGTGGCTCAAGTAAAGGAGCTATCAAGTCTCCATGCCATTGTGGTGCTGGTAGAGGCTACGAAGTCGTTATTGGTTATCAAATTGGACCAAGAAACGGGTAAAATGTCCTTATTCAAGAGAATCGATTTTACCAACAAAGTCATTTCTTTCACAAGCACAACCGATAAGATCATCGTTTCTTTGGAAAGCGATAACATGTTGAGCTCTGTCGATTTGGACACCTTGGAGATATCAAAGACACAAGATTCTTTGGATAAGATCGTTGCAAACTCCTTGGTCGAGATTGAGAACAAGGAACAGTTGTTCCCGTTGTATACTACATACCAGTTGCGTAAGCGTAGTGAACATTGATCGATGTACTAATATGAATTAAGGACCTTAGTTCTGCCCGGTAGCTTTAGAACGGCTTCAATTTCAGCTTATCTACACAACGAAATGCCAGTGTTGAAATGACATAGAAAGCAGGCACATGTAGCTACACCAATGTAGGGGGTCCCAGGCTGTTTCCACGATTATACAATTTCTAGCCATGACGTGGTTCAGTGAAGTTCAATTCAAGTACAAGTGATGGTCCTCATGGTATAAAATTGAAGGGAATAATGTTGTTCTTCTATGTAACCAAAACGGTGATGACCTGACACACAAGTGCTGGTGTCTGGAGAATCTGATTCACCCTAAGCTCCTCACACTCGGTACTACCATCGAGAAGAAGAAATCAACTTGTTGCAAAAATAAGGAAGATTTTTCCACGTATTGCTGGAAGATTTGCTTCTTCGCATATCACACATATGCTTAAAAACGAGATACATTCTAACGGACAGTTGATGATCTTTCGTAAAGTGCAGGATTAGCTGTTTCAGTCAGTCCATTGGAAACTGCAAAGACAGTATCAAAACCTGCAGTATTTAGAAGTCACATTGCTTCTGAGCTCGCTTTACGTGACCATTGATGAAGAAAATGCATTTCGCATTGTCTAATGTCCCTGCCTTATCTTCCATATAAGCTTCAATAATATGATCAATATGACTACATTCTGAGGTATCGTTTGCTGAACTAGGAGCTGCTGAAAGTTTGCTCTCAGATTCATGCTCTACCTTTTGAGGTTAGTCCTCATCATCGTTATTTCTTTCGTCGTGTGAAGGACAATGGGCAGCATTGTCGGACGGTAAAACATTCATGGCATAGCTGAAACATAGTCTTACTCCATGCTGGGCAGCAACAGGCACAACTAGTGAATATGAAGTCAACATCATAGGGTAGCCAGGGAGAAGCTACATCTGTCCTACTGATAAGTTCGGAAACTGGTGAAGATAAAACAGTTCTCAATTCCTGTATGTACTGTAGAAGTACTGGCCATGGTCACAGGGCTTGTAGCACCGGTATAAAGACCAGCAGTTGGTCCATTATGATCCAAAGAAATAACCGGACGTTTTGTACGAACCGCACCATCTTAAGAAACCTCTGATTCAGCTACGACATATATACAGCAGATTCTATGGTACCACCTGTCTGTGCTGTATGACGACGTTTAACCGACATTTAGTCAACGACAATTCCGATGATGACCATGGTGACTAACCGGGTATGACTAACAACGCTAGTCTAATCAACTTGGTGATCACCATGTGATCAAGGGGGGAGGATAGAACTTCAAAGCAAATTAGTTAGTAAAGGTGGGAAGAAGAAAACAGATTATAGAGATATATATATAGAATCAAACAAACAAGCACCGCATTCACGGAATTGAAGCTTGATGATGATTAACATTCGTACACCACATGAAGATTGTGCATAGCTCGATGCAGACTATATATGCAATTCTAAGGCTTTAAGAATTAAAAGGCGATAAGAATCAAAGAACAAGTGGAATGCGATAAAAACAAAAACGAATTAGACACTCATATGGGATTGCGATACCATAAGTATTTACACACTGTCGACTTTCCAATCATTCATATCTTGTGGCAGAAACAGTTTACTTTGTTAATTTTTTTTCAATTTCTTCCCAGAAAATAATCCAGCGAAATATTTCAGAAGAATTAATGTAAGATTAAATTGTTGTGAAATTAATTGCAAAATTACTCTGGAGTGACTTGAACGGGATTAAACATTAGAAATATCAAGTCAGAAAGCTCATAATATAAACAATGCATCAATGTCTTATTAATTGCACTCCAGAGTCGTGCTTGTTGCTGATATAACTTATCAATCGTGCTCCTAGCTATAGATTACAATCTGATACAAGCCACATTCGAAACAATGATGTTCAATTGGCAAATTTCCCGGCGTGCTTACTCTTAAATCAATACCTGAAGGAAAGAACAAACAATATTTACATAAAAGCTCACTGCGAGCTATACAAAAGTCCCCTAGGTACGTTAAAGACAGTATCTATATAAGAGCTCTGAGGCACATTGATTCACTGGTTTCGCACTCTTAATAGACTGTTCTTTATGGCCCCTACCAATACTACATTGGCCAACGGCAAAAAAAGAGAAGTATGCTTCCACTCAGAGTCGAACTGAGGATCGCTACATTACTAGTGTAGCGCCTTACCAACTTGGCCATAGAAGCTTTCTTCGAAAACTGAGCCAATAGCGCTTTGTGTAGTGGTAATACGCTAAGCTGAATACAATAACTTATACAGCTCTTAAGTAGATGGTTTCAGGCTGAAATGGACAACACATTTTTAAAACGCTCATCCATCCACCTCTTTCTATGGACACCAACACCATTTTCCAGCGTGCAATCCGAAGTTCAGATAATATCGCCACCCCCCAGTCTCTAGATACAGGGTATCTGCAGGGTTCCTGTTGATCAGGTAACTGAGCACACAACCTCACAGACGATCTCAAGAAGAAGATTCCATCCACTCACACTATTTGCAGCAAGTTTACTGAAATCACTACTGATCTCGTCATACAGAAAAGCGATCACTCATGAGCCCGCGACTAAGTGAGGCTTTCCATCCCACCTTGACCAAATAAACAAGACCAGACTGTAACACCTTGGTCATTGTCACAACTTTCCAATCCCACAGACTAATTAGCCACGGGTGGTGGTCATACAATCGCACTACAACCTAAATTTGCATACAGTTACGCATCAGTGCGTTACTTTCTTCACCAATTGTGGCATTTAAAGTGTCAATTGTGGCTCTCTGTATACGCATCCAGGTTGTAAAATTTTCTGGTACAGATCACACACATGCTGAAATTATTACATTACTGCGAGATGAGCTTGATGTCTCAGAGATATGCGTAGACGAATACGAGCCTATTTATCGTTCATCCCGTTTTCTTCCCATAGCTCTCTGCTCTTCTAAAGTTTTCCTCTGAGAAGTTATATAAACTGCACTGAGGTAGCGTTTCTTCGTGCGTCTCTGCCTAAACAAACGTCTGAGACGTAGCGATAATAATGTCCGATACCAGTGACGTGAAGAAGGTCGAGGATACGGAGTCTCTCCGCTACGTGGGGCCGCTGAACATAAACAGATCACACAATGAGTCCAGTAGTGGCCTGGTGGAGGTGTTTGACCCAAAGACTGGTGTGAAAAGAGGGCTCAAGGATCGCCACATCTCGCTCATTGCTCTTGCTGGCATCATTGGACCAGGTATCTTGGTCGGTGCTGGTATCACGTTACGTATGGGTGGTCCCCTGGCTCTATTGATTGGCGTTGTTATCATAGGGCTCGTCGCCTACAGTATCATGGTGTCCTTAGGAGAGATGATCAGTATCTATCCTACAGGGAATGGCTTCACCTCACTGGCCAGAAGATTCCACAGCAACCCTCTTGGTGCAGTCAGTGGGTATAACTACGTCATAGTGTGGTTCTGCGTGCTGAGCAACGAATACAACACCTTGTCGTCAATCATGCAGTACTGGGATACCGAACCTAAGATACCACTCTACGGTTACATCCTCATCTTTTGGGTGGTGTTTGAATGCTTCCAACTCCTAGGAGTGTCTGCCTTTGGTGAGGCGGAATACTGGCTGGCCCTCATCAAGATATTTGGATTGCTTGCGTATTACATCTTCTCTGTAATTTACATATCCGGTGGTATCAGAAACCGTCCAGCCTTTGGATTCCACTACTGGAATGATCCCGGAGCGTTGACTCATGGCTTTAGAGGCGTGGCGTCTGTCTTTACATACGTTTCCACTTTCTTCAGTGGTGTTGAAGGCATCTCAACAACGGTCAGCGAGACTAAGAACCCACGCCGTGCCATTCCAAAGGCCATCACACAGACCGTTTTCAGAATCATCTTCATCTATCTCTTTGTTGCCATCTTTTACGGCGCAACTGTTCCTTCCAACGACCCAGGTCTGTTGGCTGGCCAGCGTGCCTTGAAGTCTCCAATTGCCATTGCCATTGTCAACGCTGGTTGGGCAGGCGGTTATGACCTGGTGAATACCTTCATCCTCGTCACCTGCCTGTCCGCCGTGAACAGTTCCATCTACATTGGAAGCCGTACATTGACAAACATGGCCAGTGAAGGATTGGCTCCAAAGATTGTTGCCTGGAAGAACAAAAGGGGGGTGCCAGTTGTTGCAGTGACCCTTATGAACCTCCTGGGCTTGCTGTCAATAATGAACATCAGCACTGGTGCCTCGGATGCTTTCAATTATATCGTGAACATTTCAGGTGTTGCTGTGTTCATCGTTTGGGGACTGATTAGCTATACACATCTCCGTATAAGACGTGCTTGGAAGATACAAGGATTTGACTTGAACCAGCTGCCGTATCGAGCAATATTCTATCCTTACATTGTATGGTTTGGACTCGTTGCCAATGTGTTCCTGGCACTGGTGCAAGGCTGGACCACGTTGTCGCCCTTTGTTGCTGGAGACTTTGTAGATGCCTACATCTTGTTGCCTTTCATGTTTGTCATATACGGAGTCACTGGACTGATCAAGGGGTTCTCAATTGTGGACTTGTCTGAGATTGATCTCGACGATGGTCGTAGAGAGGACATTGACTACCATGACGAGACGCTCCAGCTTACGTGGTATCAGAAGCTATGGGATTTCTTCTAATGAGTTTGATACCGTGTTCTTGAGCCGTGAGAGTGAGTGTCTGGGTGTCTTCACAACACCCATATATCCTTTTTTCTTAATATATGATCCAGCTGTTTCTGCCTTTGCCCTTTTCAAGTTCTATGCACAGATCAGAATATAAACACGTCTTGCGGCCTGTTCTCCTCAGAAAGCCAATGCCTATTCTTCATACCTCGTTTCATCCATTGCCATTGCTGGATCTTCCAGTTGTTCTTCCAGAATCGTCTACCCATTTGCGCTTTCACTGTAGTGCCAATCATCATCTGAACAAAGTCTTCACTTTGACAGGATTCCATGGGTTCGCTCAGCTTTTTCCAATGGTATGACAGCCGTGATTTTGGATAACTCTTAACTAAGGTGAAGTAGAGAATGGTAACCATGTGAAGCCAACGCTCATCATGGATAGTGTTGCATGAGTTCTGTGCCTTCAATAACAGCAAATCTTCAAATTCAGCACACACTTTGGCAAAGTTTCTCGAGTTCATTTGAATTTTGGTGAAGTACCGCTTATGGTTCACCAGCTGACACATCTGTACAAAGAGATAAACCAAATGAGAAGATATACCGTATACAGACGTTGCTAAATCTGGAAATTCGAATATGGTATCCTCTTTATCAGATCTTTGCCCTTCTGGTTGGTGTATGATGGCAGCATCGGAGTTGTCATGATCAGATCGGTCTTGATCTTCATCGTCACTCATCTTATTTGAGAAGTAGAACGTGAAAGTTGGTGGTGGTCCTAGTTCTTCGTCATCCGAATCCTCTTGTCCCTCTGAGCGATGCTTTGGAACCCTCATGATATTTTCTGGTGGAGTTTCACTCGTGGTGATGGTCACTTTGCCCCATGGTCTTTGCTGTTTGATGGTTTTCACCGTTTCCTCAATCTCGTTAAGCATGTTGTACTTGGGATCCAGCACATCTGCGTAGATCAACTTGAACGTGTCATCGAATGTAAACTGATGACTATTTATCAGGACATTTGTTGCTTGGAAAAGTTCGTAATATTCGACAATCCTCTGTTCTTTGGCCGTGGAGAGCTGAAACTTGAACAAATAACCATCGTATATCGATATAGTGGAGTTTATCATAATCATTAAGACCAATAACAACGGTAGTAGATCATACTCCTTCACTCTTTCAGGATCTTGTAACTGCTGTTTGAATATTGAATCAATATTGTGTCTATATTTCATAATTTCTTGAACCTGTTCCTCGTCATCGATTGATGAGTTGAACAGCAATGTCATCACTGAAGCTGAAAGCATCAAGATCTGGTCCAGTGGGTTATCAGTGAGTGTATATCTACCCACTGTTTTCAATATCAATTGTTCCACGTTCTCCTGGATAGATATATCGAAAAACGAGGGTGTCAATTGAATAAACTGTAGAACCAAGCCTGACAGTTTCAACATTGATTCCTTTGTCAGTGTTATATCTTCATTGTATTCCAAGAATCTTGAGGTTAAGGATTTGAATGGATCGATATTGGCTTCTATTTCTTCATTTGAAGGGCCTCGAGGGCCTGGAGGGCCTGGAGGGCCTAGGGGACTTGGGCGACTTGATGGACTTGATGGACTTTGAGGACTCGGTGGACTTGAAGCACTTGGACAGCTTGAGAGCAACGACTGCTTTGACTTCACCGTGGACGTTGATACCGATGCCAAATCGGATGTCATTCTCTTCGCTGAAACCATCTCTGCCGGGCACTTTCTTGAGCAGCCCCCTTTGAAAACGGTGAATGGGCCCACACAGCCATTCCTCCTCATATCCAACAACGCTAGATCATCATCCATATCATCATACGTATCGTATAGACACCATTTGAGGGACTCAATATTAGATCTTGAAGGACAACCATTAGAATCCACTTCCTCCATCGGCTCACTACCGGGCAACGACTGCATCTCACCATCCTTCAACACAAGGTTGGATATCCAGTGCAGTTTGATTCCATAACCTTCACACTGTATCTTCGACCTCGTACACCTCGTACAGTAAGGTCTCGTGGCATCACATTTGATCTTTCTCCTACGACACGTCCAGCATCCGACATACGATCTCCGGAAGACTTGTGATTTCTTCTTGGGAGGCATCTGATAGCCCACAGTACACACACACTCTCTCTCTCACCTCGTTGCTCCCTCTTTTCGGGTGGTGTTGGTTCACTCCAATGGGTAATAAGTCCCCATAAATAGATAAAGGAAGGGTTATTTGCTGGTGATAATGAACAAGTTTGGCCACACAAGTTAAACAGCCGAACACTAACCCGCTGTAGTTTAGTTTTTTTCTTTTTATCTACGTTTCCATGGAAACCCCGCCTGTGTGTGCCCCCTTCCAGGGGAACAAGGTTTAGGCGGGTGTTTGGATGTTAAGGTCATTTTCCAGGCGCCCGCGGAGGTGCGGGGAGGCACGGTAGTCATAGCCGAGAGTGTCGGGTGTGGTTGCTGTGTACAGACAGTTTTTTTTACTTTCTTCTGGCGATGGTTTGTAACCAAATAAGCCACCGTAGTAGAACTACGGCCCTACGAGAGTCAATAATAGTGTAGAGGCTCTCCACTTCTGCTGAAGTCCTCAGAGTAAAGGATATAACGCTCTTATATATACACACATCTTTTTAAATACCTACACGTATATATATAACCTACTCTCTTCTCCCGTATTAAACGTCGTATCGTATCGGTTCCCCTTCCTAGCTCATCCCGTCTGCCTCATACAACAGGCTTCACTTATCAAAACCGTCCCGAGCAAGTATCCCCGTCGCGGCCCTCCTCCAAACTCCCATAGAGGGCAGCGATACGCGATTATGTCAAAATTACCGCGCAAAGCAGAAAAACGAACCATAGCGATGGTGGTGTGTCGTTCACCGTTTCTCATGCCAATCGTAAGATAACATCCGCTTGTTCTTCGCCCGTGGTGAGATACCAGCGTGTTTGTTATAATTCACCCGCCTGTTATGGCGTCCTTCTGCCCACTGTCGCCTATTGGTGGTTTTCCCCTGGTGGTTCCGTAATAGTTCCGTAGTAATTTCGCCTGGTGGCGCTGGCTGTTAAGGAAGCCTATTCGCTTATCGTTGTCGTTAGGGGCGCGCGCTGCACGCTTTGCTCCCCGAAGCGCTGCGAGCGCAGTCATTTGCGGCATCATCAACAAAAACATCACCTTCTTTGTTTACTCTCATGACCTCAGCGGCTATATAAAAGGAGCTTGGCTCGCCTAATCTGCTCTCTTCTTCATTGTTCTGAATCCCACTGATTTGCAACGGATTAACCATACACCAAAGCACCAAAGATGAAGAGATTTTCGTCGAGAACTCTACAGCGCTTAGCAAAGAGAGGTATTAATACCACCAACTCCACCAAGACCACGGTTGCTGGTGATGCTATACACAACGCTCCACAGCCAAGACCATATACAAAGACGTATTTGGACTCGTTGAGCAACAGAATGCTGTTCAACTACGCCGCCATTGGCCTGTGCACTCTGAACAAGCCAGTGTTGAACTTGGTTATCAAGATGTTCCCTTTAATTCCAACCCAGGTGTTGGACTTCTTCATTGGAAAGATCTACTGTGGTGGTGCCACACCGAAGGAGGTGATCCAAACCGGTGAGGAGCTCTCCAAGAGAGGCATTAACAACATGATGCTTTCATTGACTATTGAGGACTCTGAAGGTACAAAGAACATTGATATCGAGTACATTGTGGCTGAAACGATCAAATCCATTGATACCATCTTGAAACCACACATTCTGAGCTTGGTCGAGTCTCCAAACCACAAGATTAACGAGATCCCACCTGGTTACATCGTGTTGAAACCTTCCGCTGTGATCTCAAACCCAGTACAAGTGTTGTTGAACTATGAAAACCCAGAGTATAAGCAACAGTGGGACCAGTTGAACGAAAACTGTGCTAGAGTTGTCGAGAGAGTTGCTGAGCTTAACAAGGCACTCAGTAAGCAATACCCAGAGCGTAAGTCTCCATTCTTTGTCACTGTTATTGATGCTGAAAAGTACGATTTACAACAAGGTGTCTATCAATTGCAGAGAAACTTGTTCCAAAGATTCAACAAAGTTGGTGATTTCGTCCAAGTTGTTGGTACCATCCAGATGTATTTGAAGCACTCCTTCGATATGATCAAGTTGGAGGAGAAGTTGGCTCGTACTCATAACTACAGGGTTGGTTTGAAGTTGGTGAGAGGAGCATATATCCACTCAGAACCGGACCGTGGCGTCATCCATGACACCAAAGCCGACACTGATAACTCGTACAACTCTGGTATTCAACATGTGTTGACCGATCTACAAATGAACTCTGAAAAGGCAACGTTGGGCCATTTGGTTGTTGCATCTCACAACCACAAGTCTTCACGTTTGGCTTCGGATTTGATCAACAACTCTACAAACCAAACCTTCAAGTCCAACGTTGTCTTGGGTCAACTCTTAGGAATGGCTGATGACGTTACCTATGACTTGATTGAAAACCAAGGTGTGAAGAACATCATCAAATACGTTCCATGGGGTCCACCAGTCGAAACAAAGGATTACTTGTTGAGAAGATTGCAAGAAAACGGTGATGCCGTTAGAAGCGACAATGGCTGGCCATTGGTTAAAAACGTGTTCAAAGTTTTCAAGCATAGACTCTTTGGTTAATTCTAATATTGACCCATAACTGCATTTGTTTTCTTTTCTCTTTTTATCATTATTACCGTCTCATGAAGGATGTGGCTTTCCAAATTATACACATAGTACTACTACTATAACTGCATATAAGAAGTTGTCCATATAATACAACGCCTAATTATTATATCATCATTACGTAGGAATCTTTATATCTTGTATGCATTTCTTCACATTGGCCATCACTCTTCATTGCCTTGCGATTCACTCCCTCCATCCACCATGGGTTCTATGTCTGTCTTTTCCATTTTGATTCTCTTTCTTGAACGCATTTCAGCTTCAACTTCGTCATAATCCTGTGCTGTATAATCTATTGATCTTTTCAATTGAAGCCCTTGAGATCGTTCGTTGAGGAGTTCGAGGTAGAGGTCTAGCCCTCCACATAATCCCATAAACCTCTGTACTTGATCATGGTTGTTACGATCATATTCCTCGTTAAGCCTCACTGTTTCTGAGATGAATAGCAGTAGTTCCTCGTCGTCGTCTTCTTGTTCAACATTGACATCGAACGAACATGATGAAGGTGTATTATCTTCTACCTGAGTGTCCATTTCTTCATTTTTTCTGAACAAAGTCATAGAGGCAGTATTCCTGAACAGTTCAACAGAGTCTTCATCAGCTTTTGCCTTCTTCATGCCAAAATGGTCGACATATATCCCCTTTAGCACTGGGTACCGTGCAAACGGCCTGTTAATGCCCAACTTGAGCCATGCTCTGTGTATATCTCTGACATTGACAATCACAGAGAGGTGTCCCTCTTGAGACAATGTGGCTTCAGACCTTGATATTATGGAGTTATGGATCTTTGTCTTTAGAATCTCCCTTATAAGTCTCCTCGTCAGTCTTCTTGCAATTAAAGAGAGTCTCTTATGAAGTTCCACATCTACAAAGATCTTTGACGATTTTTTCTGAAACAAGTTCAACGTTTCACATATTGTCTCCAGACATTGTCCATCAACCAACTGCCTATCAGACAACACCGGTGGTTCCTCATATGTCGTGGCTTTTTCAGACGAGAGCATCTCCTCAACTTCAATGGCAACCTCGTCCACTTCCACAGCCTCCGGAATGTCGCCATACAACGCAAGCTTCGCCCGTTTGTTCTCATCTTGCTGGTACTCCTCCAAGTTCCTCCTGAGTACCTCATAATAGTTCTGTATCTCCAGTACGCTCTTCCCTGGTACATATCGTTGTATCCTGTCCACCTGCTTGATCCCATATCTCCCCAGTGCCCAGAAGAACTTCTCCTTCTCCAGTGCAGTCCAATAAGTCCCAATGATTCCAGGACAGTAGTAGCTATTGCCCACACAGTTTATGTGGCTTCCTTCAAGATCAGTCTCCTCAACTCCGTGATGGAACTCATCGCATTCATCTTCAAAAAACCGCAAATACTTCTCCCTGTTGAGCTTATGATCTGCTCCTGCCTGCATCGTCGTATCGCCACACCTCGTGTCATGTGTCTGTGTATATATATCATCCAGTCTCTTCTGCATACACCTTCCAGCAGATGCCCTCTCTCTCAGTGCAATTATGTCTCGAATCCACACCAAAGTGGAAGCCGAGTCAAAGTGTGGAAAAAAAAGTTTTGATGATTCCATGGAGTTCCTGATTAGGAAGATCAATACTTACATCAAAAATTTCCCGTCTTCAGCGCTCGTCTCCAGCTTTCACAGAGAGAAGGCGAGTGAGCAAGCGATCAAGCGGACAACTCCGAGAGATCACACGATGGAGCACGAAGCACAGAGGGTGATCGAGCTGAGGGACCAACTGCTGCGTGGTCATGGCCCAGGCGCTGAGATGGTCGTGTTAGAGCGTGCGCTGAGGGACAACTACGCCACGAAGAGCCAATATGGGCGGCTCATCCGTCAAGGGCGGTATGATATGTTGGACGGGGTGACGCTAGTGAATGAGTTCACGGAGCAACGTCTGGTGGACGAGTTGCTGGAAGCTGACTACGAGAGCCGTCTTAAGAGAAGCAGCGAAGTTGAAGAGGACGAGCGGTCTCAGAGTAGTCGCTACGCCGGTAATACGAAGAGGAGTAATCCGTACCTCCATCTTCAGGATCACAGCATAGGGGACGACTTCTATGACGATGTGCCAGCTGAGCAGCCAGCTGTTCAGCTGGCTGAACAGCTGGTGACTGAGACGGTTCCTGAGCAGAGCCATGTGAGTGTGAAGAGCAACGTTGCTGCTACAGTGAACAGTATAAGCGCTGTTGAATACCAACAGTATCTCTACCAGCTTCAACTTGCAAATCAAGCACAGCAGCACTTAGCCATGGGTGGGAACATGGTGTATAACCCATACTACACGTTGCCACAACTTGTAGTACATCAGCAGCTCAGTCAGCCCGGCTCACAGTTACAACAACAGCCACAGCGCTATGGACAGAAAACACAGGGACAGTTTACTCAATATCAACTACAACTTCTCCAGCAACAGCAACAGCTTCCATACCAGCCACCACAGCCACCACAGCCACTACAACCACTACAACCACTACAACCACTACAACCACCACAGCCACCACAGCCACCACAGCCACTACAGCCACCACAACCTCCACAGCCACCACAACCGGACTACTGATTCACTCGCACTACACAAGGAACAATATGGAAGCGATTTCTATAATAAACAACTATGTTCATTCCTTCGACTTGCGCAGGAACTTTCTAAACCTCTCTTTTTTACTCTTACTTGGTGAAGCCTCAATCTGTGATGAAGGACTCGTGGCAGGGGACACTGTGCCCGTAGGACCCACGGAAGGTCTAGGAAACACTCCAGCTTGACTCTCAGTAACATCTGAAGTTGTGGGGGTATGTGTTCTTTGGAATTCACCCGACAAATAACGAGGAGCCTCTGTTGGTTTGGAACGTTTATAATCAATGTACAAGTTCAAGTCCTCACGACGTGCATTCAACTTGTGAACCTGCTTGAGGAAGTTAGAAGGCGTGAGGATCTCGTCTCCACCAATGATAACATCCTTTTCCCAACGGTTTCCCAGTTCATATGCGGTTCTCACCTCCGAGTATGTGATTCCTCCAGCAATGAAGTAAAATATACGCTGTCTTGGTGCTTGATAGGCACTGTTTGTACGAGCCCATGAAGGCTTGTGCTTTGGATTCCTCAACGACGTTGTCACATGGACAGGGCCAGAGGCTTCCGGATCATCGTTAAGCGGCTTGTCCTTCGTGTAGTCGAAGAGAGACTGTTCCAAGGTGTTCTGGAGCGCCTTGGTCACTATGGAGTTGATGGAAGGACGGAATCTGGACGTGTTGTAAGAGTTCTCGGACAAAGATTCATGGTAGAAGTCCCTCTTGAACAGTGACTTGGATTTCAAATCAGGTTTGATCAACTTGAACCCAATCAGCTCAAAGTTCTTGATGAAGCTCATGTGATAGTGGATTTCGTCTGGTGATGAGAACCCCATGAGACGTATCAGTTTGACGTAATCCTCCTCGATGAGCCCTCCTCTGTACAAACCATAGAGTATGATCACCCTCAGCTTATCTTTCATTTCATATCTATCCTCAGCAACCATAGAGACAAGTCTATCAGCAAGGTCTTTGACCTTTTCACCTTCGATATCAACACCAAAGTTTGCCAAAGTTTGTTCCAAATCTGCCAAATCTGCCAGCTTCTTTTTTCCATTGATCTCCAGCAGCTGGTCGATCAACGTCTTGTGCATGATGAGGAGTCTTCTATCCTCGTCGAACCCTTTCAGACGAGCCACTGCGGTGAGAATATCAGATGCGGTCTTGATCTTGGATCTGTCTACAAACATCTGATTCTTGGATAGAAACTCATCCAATCTCGAGTTCAGGAGGTCCTTTGCATCGACAATGTGCAAATGTCTCAATGTGCACCATTCAGGGTCTTTGTCATTCAGTTCACCTGTCTTTGGCTCAACTTCACCTTGTTCATTTTCAGCTTCGTAGATGTACGAATTGCCATTGATATCCTTCGAGTCGTCGTATGCCATTGCCTGGTACGTGAACTCGTGGAGCAAGGGTGCAAATAGGTCCATTGTACGATCAGTGATCAGGAATATCGATCTCTGTCTTGTGGACTGTGGTGGGAATTCAGGATGATCCCTGGCATAGTTATCCAACTGCTCCTGGAACTCCATGGCAATCATCTTTGGCAGAATGGATGCCTGGAAGTAGCCGTCATTGGCATTTGGAGTGTAGTATCGAATCACTGGGTATTCGCCAGTCATTACACACACATTCACGAGAGAACGTGCAGTGCTCGTCACCGTTTCAGTAACGAGATCATGACAATGACTGTTGTAAAAGATCTGCATACCTTGGTAGTCCCTCGTGGTGAATACCATGGACTCCTTTGGTTCAATACACACATGAAACTCGCTAAACGTCTTGGTACACTGGGTGAATTGTGGAACCTGCTTCATAATACGAGACAGTTCACTCGTTAGCCCTGGTAGGAAGAACACATGAGCAGCTTTGTACCGGATAGGGATGTTCTTATAATCAGTCAGCATACAATTTACAGAGAATAGTGTTGAGTCTAAGAGGTATATGGCCTCGACGGAGGACTGCACTTTCCGCTTCTGATCAACTCTTTCAACCGCAGTGACGATCCGTAGTAGCTCACTGCGTGAGATGATTTTCACCAGGTAGTCCTCGGTCGTTTTGTCGAGTATCAGGATCTTGAGCCCGTTGGAAGTTTGGACATTGGTCAAGGTATTAAAGATGTCTGTTTTCGTTTATGATGATGTGTTAGTTATACTCCTCAGAAGCAGGCACCACGGATTGCAGAGCTGACATCCACGACTTACAGTTTCTCTGAAGTTCTATAAGAGAGGTCATCTCAACGAACTTTCCACGTAAGGAAGATGGAGTTCTTGTTGGCTATGGCGTGTTGCTCTAATGGTGTTTCATCTAATATGAAAAGAACGTGGAATCGGCTCCCAGGCACATGACAACGGTAAAACAGTGTCCTGATGGGGGAGGGGTGTGTGCGTGTGTGGCCGGGACAAATTGCCGTATTCGGACCTTTGTGGCCATTTCTTTGTGCCACTTTTTCGGGACTTTCGCTTTTTTGAGGTTTCGAGCTCTGCTGGTGTCCGGGTGTACGCCTCTGCATCTGTGCAGATACCCAGCTTTCGTTCCGATTTAAACCGTTCTTCTTTCTCCATGGCTCTTCCACTGATGCCCTTGGCGTTTTGTAAAGAGTAAGCACTTCTGATCTGCTTCAAGTGACTCAATTGGCTACACTTGCGCGCTCCCAATTTGCCGGTGTGTTTTTGAAGTCATATTGAGGTTGTTGTATACACAACCTAAATCACAAACTTTGTCACTCTGTAATCAACATTCTGTGATCAACATTCTGTGGTCAGCACTCTGTGGTCAGCACTCTGTGGTCAACATTCTATGGCCAACATTGCTTTCCCTCAACATCTTTCTCTCATTGCTTCTTCACTGTTAGTACTCCCTCTCTTACTGAGTGTGTGCTTTACTGACTACAACCCAGTGACTCAACGGGTGAACTTTTTGTCATCATAAGTTCGCTGCTATAAATCTTTTGCTATATCAAAAACAAGAAACAACTATACAACGATGTATGATAGACCGCAGATGCCGTTACCACAATACGTTACAGACGTCCAGCATTCACTGACTGACAAGTTCAGGAACATGACAGTACGTGGCTCCTCGGATATCTTTGCCAATGACATCTCTTCAGACGAGCCACTCTCCATCTTTGGAAGATCTAACCATGAGGTTACCTTGCCTTCAAAGACGCTGACAAACTCCAGACCCGTTGAAACGAACAAGTTCTACGGAAATATGTTACTAGGTGATCAGACGTTGCCCGTCTGGACACATCCTTACTCTGTGTGGTTCTCAAAGGATCTGAACTACGAAGGCTTAGCTGTCCACCATGTTCCAAATTCCGATAGAGTATGTGGACCAGATGCCAACAGCAACCCTGTGCAGTACTTCTTTGGACCAGTTGGTGTGAAGTCGTTTGTATTTGGCTCTACTGACTTCAATTCAAACGTCACCATGGGGTTGGAGAACATTAGACACTTGTCCGCTGATTGTAAGATCTATAGCCAGAACCAAGGATATATCATAACTCCTTTGGTTCAGGGTGAAGGATTCATCACTACGGTTTACTTCAACTTGATTCCAAAATTCACAAGTGTTGTTGGGTTTGCCAATGTAACCGGTGATACCTCCCCAAGGGCAGGTATAAACAAGTACAAAATGACTCTCAACAACAACAGAACGTGGACCTTGTATGTGACGTTGCCTACTGGTCAGAGTTTGAACTTGGCCTTACAGGATGGCAATACCATAGTGGGTGATAGATCCGTGAACGGGGCAGTGTTTCAAATCGTTGCAAGCACAGACTCCGTGTTTGATAAAGCTGCTGGGATGTACCCAACCCGTGGTACCCTCTCTGGTTCTGTTAACGGTACCACTGGATCATATTCAGTGACGTACTCTACAGCAGGCTCGTCAAATAACGGAACCACTGCGATGTTTGCCCTTCCTCATCACGTGTCTTCATTTGCAAGTTCCATGGCTCAATATAAGACCAACGTGACTTTGGATACGATCACCAAGGGCAGTGCAACTTGTTATTTGACAAACAAGTTCTCGTTTGAACTAACAGTACCTTCGAATATTGGCCTTGATCCCTATTCGTCAGTGCCTGGAACGTGGTTGAGCTATTCAAACAACGTGAAGAATGCCATATACAACGCTGCTGTTGAAGATGTTAAAGGCGATGTCCTTAACGAATCCAACTTGGATTCGATGTACGGTGCTGGTAAGATATTGGCCAAATACGCCTGGGTGCTATACGTTACCCATTACGTGCTACAGAATAACTCATTGACCACGCAATTACTCCCAAAATTGAAAAGTGCCATTGAAAGGTTCTCCAAGAACACCCAGAAGTTCCCATTGACATACGACCAAACTTGGAAGGGATTGATCTCCACGGCTGATAGTGCTGCTGATTATGGTAACTCTTACTATAACGATCATCACTTTCACTACGGTTACCATGTGATTGCTGCTGCCATAACTGCTAAAGTGGACAAGGAATTAGGTGGTTCTTGGTTAAATACCGTTAAGGCTTGGGTTAACGATTTGGCGAGAGATTTTGCCTCTCCGAATGATGATGATAAGTATTTCCCAGCTTTTAGATCATTTGATTGGTACAACGGGCATTCCTGGGCAAAGGGTATCTTTGCATCTGGAGATGGTAAAGATCAGGAATCTTCATCGGAAGATTACAACGCTTATTATGGATTGAAGATATGGGGATCCGTCATTGGTGATTCCGCTTTGGAGCAGAGATCTCTGATTCAATTGGGAATCTTGAACAAGTCTTGTAACAGTTACTTTCTAATGGCTGATGACAACAAGGTTCAACCTTCCAATTTCATCAAGAATAAAGTCACTGGTATCCTCTTTGAGAACAAGATTGACTATACAACCTATTTTGGGAACAACTTGGAGTACATCCAGATGATCCATGCAATTCCAATCACCTCTATAAGTTCCTTCATCAGAACTCCAACCTTCACGAGGGAAGAATGGGATCAAAAGTTGAGTGGCATTGTTGATAACGTCAATGACGGTTGGAAGGGGATCATCATGTTGAACGTTGCTCTATTTGACCCAAACAAGTCCTACGAGTTCTTCAGCAGTTCAAGCTTTTCAAATAACTACTTGGACAATGGACAGTCAAAGACATGGTCATTGACTTATTCAGGAGCTTTTGCAAGTTATTGATCCTAGTGGCTCTGGTCAGTACTCTATTCACTACAAGATCAATCTTTTATAACATTTTTTTGTTCTTTTTATTGAAACGATGAAAAATGAAAACCTATCTGTACATTAATAACCATTACCATACGATGTAGACCATCGTTATAATCTTGCTTTTTTTGAAATCATTACACTCCACACTTCACAGCATGGTTAAATGAAGTGTGGAACTTCTCTCCCCCAAGGACTATCCACTTGGAGCCCTTTAAAACTTGTCAAACTATCTTCAACATTCCTTCCTTTCCGTAAATACTCCTGTAAGTTGGAGCTTACTTAGAACTTCATCAAGTGTGGTCTGTCACCGGACTTCAAGGAGAAAGAAGCAGCCAAGTACTCCTTCAACAATGGAGTCTTCTTGATCTCAGCAATCAAAGCCTTGTCAACGTTCTTTTGGTCAGCAACACGCTCCTCCTTGATCTCCTTCTTTGGAGCACCTTCGCCAAAGAACTCAGCCTCGGACTTGGACTTCTTAGAGGATTTCTCACGGGCAAAGTAGGCAACGTCAAACTTGGAGACATCGACAGAGGAAACGTCAACCTTGGTGGAGGTGGCAATGACATATCTGGCGTTGACACGTCTCAAAGGAACACCGTTCACCTTGAATGGACCGGAAACCAACAAGGTGTTGTCCTCCAAAGACTTCAAGTAGACAACTCTCTTACCACGGAAACGACCAGCAAGCAAGATCAAGACACTACCTGGAACCAAAGAAGCTCTGAGCTTCTGTGGACGAGAGGTCTTTCTAGTTCTCTTTGGGACAGCGTTGTCCTCAGCTGGGTACCACTTTGGAGCTGGAGCAGACATCGTTTTGATATGTGTTTAAAGGTATGTGATAAAGGAGGTCCTTTGAACTCTGTCCTTTCCAAAATGAGTTGTAAGGTTGAGTGTTTGATTAAACCAATTTTGATGTTTCTCGAGTCCTCGTTGCAGCGGCGCGTTACATGCTGACAAATGTTGCCCCTACCATGGCCCATCCGCGAATTCTACCCGATGCGGCACAAATTTTCCAGTGAAATTTACCTGCAGAGCGCAGCAAAAAAGTGCGGGTGAGTCATTTGGTGTCCAGATGTTTTCTAACACACCTCTGGAAAAGGATGTTTGTGACTTTGGTTTTCTGCAGGACGAGAATGCCCTCGCTTAATATCACGTGATGTGGAAATAAGAGTCGTAGCCCTTATCTTAAAGTGGGAAATGGAGAGGTAAACAAACATTTGCTGAAAAAAGTGCCATTTTGTGGTAAACTGTTCCAATCTGTTCCCTAGCGGCTAATTTTTTAGGGGAACAGAATGGCATAAATTGAAATTTGGACAGGGAGGTTACCATGTCCAGCATAAATACAACACAATGAAGCTTACCAAGTCGCTAGATCGCCACATCGCCACATTGCCACATCGCCCGATTCCATACAGTTTATATACCCAATCAGAGAGGCATAAGCTCTTCTCGCACCTGGATACAAGACTCTTCGCACTTATGCTGAAGAAAGTCGTATCCAAGCTTACAAAACTCCATGTCTCTGTCGACAGATGTTAACAGAGATCTCAACGGCTCCAGAAACATAGTAATCAATTATCTGGCTTCCCCCATCTAATCACATCAAAACACAAGGAGTGCCTCCATGCTCCTCTAAAGAAATCATTGCCATTTGATACGCCCATGGGCACGGAATGATGCATTTTCATGAACGAACTGTTCTCACAACAACACCAAATTCAACTAGTTCACCTTTGTAGTTCCACACTGAAGAGACTGGGATGAAGTCAACGGAGTAGCCTGTAGGTTGCTCCAGTATCTTATCCGGTGTCGTGTATATTGTGTGATGTGAGACTTGGTTGAGTGTGAGATTGAGAAATTCATCTTGTGTCAACGCCAATGTTGAAACAACATCACTTGAACCGTTGGAATAAGATGGACCTTGGATGGCTAAGTTGTGCATGGTTGTTTGGAGCTCCTCGTCTTCGTCATCTTCTTCGTACATGTTTATAATCTTCTTGTACGATAATCCTCCCCATTCAACGTCTGCTCCCCTTGGTAGCTCTTCAACTTGAACAATGAGCAAAACGTCAACTGGGTTTGCATCACTGTCCAATGAGCTGTACTCTCTCCACGTCTGACTTACAACAGGAACCAAGGACTTATCTTTGATGAATGAAACCACACTTAGCTGATTAGTACAGCCAACAACAGATTTGACGTTATCCAAGTGTTGAAGCGATAGGACACTGTTGAAACTTGATGCATGGGTAGATAATTCCATGGAGGAGGGAATCAATGGAATTTGCCCACTAAGCGTCGCAACCATGTTCTCATCTATTATGGTTTGTGAATAAGGTCCAATGTTTGCCGGTGCCCAATAACTTCTGCCCTGGACGTGTAATCCTGTCTTGTTGTCATCTGAGACGATAATCACAACTGACAATTGAAGGTGCTTACCTTTTGGTAACCTTGTCTGAATGCAAACTCTAGAAGGTGGTAGAGGCTCTGTAAAATTCTTAACGTACAAGGAATTGATTGTAGCAAACTTTGTCATATCTGAAACCAATAACGTTGAGTGTTGAATATTCGTTGTGGTAACATTATTTGCAGCTAAAACCGATCCCAGTTTATCAAAGACCTCGCAAACTTGTTCCTCAACAGACTCAGCATTGGATGAAATATTCGATACATAGAGCTTGTTTCCTGATTTTTTGACCATGAACTTTGGTTCAGTGTTAAAATTGTTGTTGTTTGTTGTTGAGGCAACATCAGCCTGGGAATCAGATAAGCTGTCAAAGATGTCGTTGAATTTCTCACTCAACAACTTGCGCTCCCCAGGAACAAATCTTGACCAGTCCACTTCTTTCTCATTGATATTGTAGAACTCGAGACCATCTTCCGATTTCTTCTCCACACACTTGACTTTTGGATGGAAATACGCCACACCACCATCTTCCTTCGTTATCTCACTCGAAACAATCTCAAGTTTCTTTACAAAGAACGGCGCATCGAGAACAAGAGTTTCAAACTCGCCACCTTCTCCACATATGTGGACATCAAACCTTTGGTTCAATCTCAACAAAGTCGTAAACATCTCCTTCAGACTCCTTCCCAGATGAGTTTCGTTGAGACCAACAGCCGCAACCTTGATCAATATCGCATCCATGTTAGACTCAACCATTTCACCCATCAACTCCTGTTGATCTCTCTGCCAAAGGTACGCCAGCGAGGTCAACCCCAGTCTGGAACACACGTTCTCCACTCTGGTTCTCTGGTAGGAGCTCAAGATGGCACCAACGGACACTGCTTCCACCCCCAAATCTTGTTTCATCCTCGATAGCAACCTGTATAGATCCTCAATCTCATCGTCTTCTGTTTTCTCATAGTCCAAACGTTGGTTCTTACTTGTTCCATGGATATCCGCTCTGTACAGAGGAAGCGCAGTGCATTCTCCATACAGGTCAATGGCATCGTGGCCGACGGTTTGGAACATAAAGCTATCGAGCTCTTGGACATTATGGTCAGCAGGCCTCAGGTTCGCCAACGCCACTATCTCATGGCCATTAGCTAGACAGTGTAGGATGTTGAAACATGAGTCCTTTCCGCCTGAAATCAGCGCCACGACTTTCATGGGAGCACGCTGTGATGAATCTCAATAGGCGATGAGGTAGCTCCCCAAAGGTGGGAATACCCGTTGAAAAATTTCGCCTCGGAGGAAACGATTAAGCTTTTCGCCTACCACAGCAACTGAACCACAGTAACGGAACCACAGTAACGAGTACATCGGAGGCAGTTTAGGAGGTAACTATGGGATTCTTAGATGTGATTTTTAGCTGCAATTGGCTCATAGAAGCTTTCACAGCCCTTTGTTATACGGAGTCATCGTAATCTACAACCAAACACACAAAGCACCAGTGAAGTGTGCTACGCCTATATGCGTATAGCTTGTGGTTATGGTGTTTGGATGTTTCATGACACAATTCGGATGCATGACAGCGTAAACTCTCGAGGGGTGGGGCGGCAAGACATATTAATACAGCGGTAATTTGAACGTTGCTACCCCCCTTTTCAGAAGAATATAAGAGGTGTTTCTGTTCCTTTTGGATTGAATTGTATTGCTAATCCCTTCTGTAATCAACAGCAACAGTATATCTCTGAAATTGACCTTTGCTCTCTAATATAACCAATGGCAATATCCGTTAGCTCATCACTCCCAGCCAATTACACGCTTTACTACATTGACGCCAGGTCAAAGGAGCCAACACCGCTGAAGATTGAACAACTCTTCAAAGGTACCTATATCATTGTTGGTGTCCCAGCAGCGTTCTCTCCTGCTTGCTCAGAACACCATATACCTTCTTATATCGATCAACTGAAGGCATTCAGTGCTAAGCAAGCGAAAATCATCGTTGTTAACCGTGATAACTTGTTTGCACAAAGAGCGTGGGCAAAGACCTTTGGTGTGGAGGATGACCAAGATCAAATCATCTTTGCGAGTGACGTTGGTTTGAAATTCGTCACTGAGCTGGGTCTTACAACGGTTGAAGTCGAACCTTTAGGTGAAGTCTCTAGTAGATTTGCACTCATAGCCAAAGACGGTGTCGTTGCCTATGTTGGCCAAGAAAAGACAGTTGGAGACGTTACAGTTTCGAGTGCAGAGGATGTCTTGAAGTCCTTATGAATTTCCTCATACTTTGTTATACAAAGTATGTTCTGTTGAGTCTTTACTTTATGTTCAAAATGAAATGAGCTCTTACACTGCGTGTGATTTCATGCTGTATGAGATGTTAAAGATAGCGTTGTAAGACCTCAAGTTAAGTTGTCATTGGTCATATAAAAGCCGTGGGATTCCATTCCTCATAACTACAATTTTTCAACTCTCTGCTTGTCACTATTGATAAGAATGCCATCATTTACAGGAACTGCTCAGGAAATCAACCATATAGAGAATGGTCAATATTGGTACATGGATGAATTGAATTCATGGACTTATCAGAAAATTGACCTTCCACGGTATTCATGTGTTTCTGATCTTTCAGATACTACCACTCTTTTCGATTATCCCATTTGCTCTTCAAATGGTGAAGATGGAATTGATTACCAAAATGAAGTTGGGCACCAGGAAGATGCATTCCACTACCATATTCAAGTTCCCACTGCATCGCATCATAGCTCTCTTAGGTACATCTCTGAGGCCATCCATTTCGAAGGTGATTTATTCTCAATGGTTGATCTTCGCACAGATTTCGAAGAGTGCACTATATCGGATAAGGTGAAACGTACAAGAATTCAGTTTGATGAATACTCTGACGTTGTGCTCTTCAATTACAATACATGTGTCAAGTCAAATGAGACTAGTCCAGTGAGATTTTACACGGAGGGCACTCAACACAGGTCATGTTTGAAGTTGAGCAAACCTTCAACCAACTCTCACTAGGAAATGTGAAAAGGGCATTTACTGCACTTCATCACTAAAGCACCATTGGACAATTCGATGGGTTGTATCACTCATGTGAAGAAAATCGGTGTTAGATGAAGCATCGACGATTAAATGGCAAAGGAAAACAATTCAGCAAATCAAGCACCATCTAAATTGTGAACACTACCTCACCAAAACGTTCAAACAATCACTGGACCTCTACGGAGCTGGTGTGTTACCTTGGTTTAATACCAATTATAAACGATGTCTTCAAAGAGTGCTAATTGGTGCTGGTATCGCTCTCTTGGTATATACTCTAAAACACTTCAGCTAATGAAGTCAATATAACTGTCTGTTCCACTATGACAAAATGTCTGTATTTTCCAGCCAATTGATATAGTGAAGACGCTTTGTACATTTTAGGCCTACAAGTGAATCACCATGAGCGCATATTGAGCCCGCCGTAGACACCCACCAAGCTCATCAGATTGCATCTCACTAAACATCAACTTGTCACACGTTGGTTTATAATCTTACCTCACCATCCCCATTGGACACAGGCAGACGGGCAGACGGGCTGGTAGACGGAAAGTGGTAGGGGGACAGGCGGGCTGGGCAGAACACACAAACTCGGGGACAACATTATCACCAACAACACAGGAGGCAGCAGGAGGCCAGAGACCCAGTACCGTCCATAGAAGCACTCAAGTCCACTGAAAACGACGCTCGCTTCCCACAGTGTATAGCACCGCCTAAGAGTTTGCTTGAAGAGATGGACAGTGACAGTGAGACTGAGAATCCGTGGGTGGAGGAGGCTAAAGCTGTGGACAACGTACAAGATGAGCCGGCTACAAATAAGCTGATGCCACCGTTTGAAGAAGACAAAGCGACTGAACCAAGTACTGTTGAGTCTCCCCTGGTGGAGCCATCACGTGCTCAGAGGCCCAGAGAACCTACCAGTCCCTCGAGAAAGATGTCGTATCTCCATGGAACGGCAAGAGATCTCATCTTTGGTGTTTGTATAGTGAACTTCCACCATCTCCGTGGACCAGAGGTTGAATATTCGAAATTGGCTCATGAGGAATTTACCACGGATCTGGCTGATCTATGGCCATATCTACCGTTTCAAGCCTTGCCCGATGGTGCACATGCGTTTGATGAAACGTTTGCTTACTTTACACTGAGATTCCCGCTAGGAGATGGCAAAGAGAGCACATTATTTGGCATATCATGTGCCATGAGGATCGATTCCCAGGAGTTGTTAGAGAAGGACTCAGATGTGACAAGGTCTTCAGTACAGAAGTCCATTGTCGTGATACTGAGACAGCCTGTCTATGGACAGATAAAAGAGAAGTTGAGCATTGTTACAAGGGCATTCTTTGAGCAGAAGAACTTCAACGATAAAAGCATAGTAGATGTACTGTATCACAACTTGCAAGACATATACAATTCCGACGCAACAAGCGTTGATGAGAGTGAGTTCTATTCCGGTATATCCTTGAGAGAATTGGTGAGAGATTTCAACAAGGACGTACTGGTGGTATTGAAGGCCATGCTATTGGAGAAAAGAGTGGCGTTCTACTCGTCAAATCCAACTGCTCTCTGTGTTACTGAATTTGCATTCATCAGCCTGATACCAAACTTGATAAATAACCTGTTGGACTCTTCCTCTCCTGAATTGGATAACTATTCAAAGACTCTAACAACACAGACGAGCTTCCAGATGTCAGATCGAAACTCCGTACTATCCTTCGCAGGCTTACCCTTACAAATATTCGGGAAAGGTGGGTTATTTAGCCCCTATTGTCCACTACAGCAATTTGACGATCTACGAAAGACTCCACATTACGTTATAGGTACTTCCAATGCTCTTCTATTGAACCAAAAGGCCCAAATGTGTGATGTGTTGGTAAACTTGGATACGAAGACCGTGGAGATTGTTGATCAAACCCTGGCACAGCCTTTACATCTTCCATATTACGATAGAAAATGGATGTCCCATGTCTCACAGACTGTGGCTAAGTCATGGAGTGATAATTATTCGGCATTTCTTGGGTCTGATGATTATATCAGATGGCAATTCGAAGACTATCTCACCTCCATGCTCTCAACAGTTAAATTTGCAAACTATTTGGACAGGTTCAATGGGACTCTCCCGTCAAGTGACTTGACTGCAAGGGAATACGACTCGCATCAGTTGAAGAACTTCAACTTGGACTTTATCAACCTGTGGAAAGACACAGAGAACTATAAACTGTTCAACACTCATACCGACGATCATATCTTTGATGTCTTTGAACCTAAGCACGTTTATTCTGAAGAAGTCAAGACTCTAAGTGAAAAATTCCAAATATTTAAGAACGAGAATACAAAGAGGTTTGAAGAGTACAAGAAGAGCTTTAAAACGGCAACTTCCAAGGAGCACCATGAGCATAACGACAATGAAACATCAGCAGACAAGAACACCGATGAAAAGAAAAAGAACCAACAAAATAGTGCAAAGGGTATCTGGAGTTGGTATACGGGTAAGAAGACCAATGACTGAGTACTAAATATCAATATCGCATTCTGTGCTTTTTTCATGTGGTGTTTTAATCCAGTCTAAATTAATTATAAAACAGATATTCCTCCAAAGTCTTGGTCTGGAGGTAAAACAACTAGTGGTAATCTGCAGTTGAATTCAAAGCCTGCTAATGAATCCATTGCAAAGAAATATTCACCTGAATTGTCGGAGTGAACAGAATGTTGTAGATCTTCTTTGCTCATGATAAACTTCAGAGCTAAGCTCCACTTGTTCTCAAAGATGGAGGTTCTAAACTGTGCCGTTGCGTTCAAGGGGATTGGAATGTCAATGGCTAGAGAATCGTACTTCATCACGGTGAAAGACTCCTTATAGTGTGGTATAAACCTCGTTGAGTCCTGTGCCTCTGCAACGTAGAGGTCTCTAATGGATTCAACAGAGTCCAAAGAGACGAATAACCCAGTTGTGGAGAACCCCTCTGAGCAGAAGTCAACAACGAGTCTAATGCATTCACCAATCTTATAAATGGGTTTAGAAAATGTCAACGATGCAATCAATCTCGCATCGTAATTGATGATATACTGTGATTGGAATCTCAAGATTTGATTCTCCAACGTCATCCCATGCTGTTTTATGAGACGTGGTCTGTCTTCATCGATTTCACCCTTAATGATCAATGCCTCTGTGAACTGCGATATGTTATCCTTAACGTTTGAATTTTGGAATTCGTCAATGGTGAACTCTTCAACTTCTTCGTCAGGGTTCTCAATCATATGAGAAAGCTTCTTCAAGAATTTATCCTTCTTATGACCCTGGGTCACTTTTGGTTGTGTTAATACTGTATTCTTGATGGTTTTGAAGCTGGATCTTCTGCCGTTTGGTGATTGAGTCTCAAACAGTTCGCTGAATAGCTTATCTGATGGTAATAGCATGAAATTATCCAGCGAGCAAACAGGTTGATAGCCATTAGAATCAAAATTTTGTACAACTGTTAGTGGGAATTGTAAGATCTTTGGTTCTGGTAGGCTTCTATCAAACGAGGCACCAACTATTAGCCTGTAGTTGATGCTCAAAACCTTCCCTCTATAAGTTGGTGCTGAAACTTTTGGTAATCTGCATTTGAAGTAGAAAGTTTGCGTAGTTGAAGGTTGTAGTTCAATTTCTCCAAAGAGCAAGGACTTTGGAGTTGCAAAGAACGGAATCATATGTTCCAACTCTTTCTTTTGTTCTTCATCTTGTGAAGATATCCCATCTAGAGGTTGGTTAAAGAGTCCATAAACTTTGTCGAGCAATCCACCACCACCATTTGGTGTTCTTGTCAGTTCTAGTCCGTCAATTCCACCAATCTTTCCCGAAACTGTACCAGTCTTCTTCAACAAATCCATCTTTTCTTGATCCATCACTTGAGGATCAAATGTCAAGAATCCGGATAGCTGGACGTAGCCCGTGAGCAATTCCACCGGATCATGGATCAATCTGTCGTGCAATGATCCATTTTCATCCACATCCTCGAGGAATAGTGATCTAGCAGCACTAGAAAGCTGTAGCGATAACCTCTGTCCCCATCCTGTACTCTGCTGTTCGACATGTTGAGACTCCTCTGCAGTGGGCCTATTAGGCTCAGGAGCACTTTTGGTGCCCAGATGTCGGAATCTAACAATGGCAGAGACCTCTTCATCAGCAAATACCGGGTTTTCCTCGTAAACAACTTCAAGTCTCACGTTTTCACACAAAAATTCATTGTGTATTGAATGGATATACATCGGGTGGATCAACAACAGATGATAAAGCAGGAAGGGTGTGAAATAATTGAGGAGACCGCGAGGGAGTGTGAGTGACTGTATATAACAAGCCTCAGGAGCAAATAAAGCCACTCTTCAAGGGAAAACGACGAATAAACAAGTGTTTATATGGTATTCAAAGCTATTTAAGTATGGGATTAATGATGCCAAAAGGTCCATCGAGACACACATCCTAAAGCTAGTGTGATGTCCGGGATTGGAATATGTCATGTGATAGCACACGTGATTAGCCCTCGTATCTGGCTCTCCATTGTAGCAGCACAAAACATCCAGACATATGAGCCATATCAGCATAATGGGGGAGGCTCCATTTGAATTAGAATGATATCAACAGAAATAGTTCACCGGTCTTCAACATTTTCCCCCAGAATGCACCAATCTATAGTTAACACTTCAAATAAGAGTCAGGGAAACTATAAAACTGTAATCTTCAATACTTTCTGATATATAACCATTCACAGATTTGTATAGTATAATCAAAAAACCCCATAAAATTGCTTATATTTGAACAACAAAACAACATAGTGAAATTCTGGCTTCTCAAACAATATAACCAATCTATATTATCATACATACCAACTTTTAGCTTGATTTGAATGGTTGTTCTTCCAAAACAAATCACGACATGTTGCCTTATATATGTAATTCTGGTTCTTCGTTGCCCTAGCAATAGTCAAAAATGTAAGGATGTTTCCAATCTTTACTGTAATGTTTACATTGTGAATTCTTATCAATACAAATCGACACAAATCCAAGATAACGTTATACATAAAATTAGAAACATTACGAAAGAATGGCCTCAAGTTGAAGAAAACCAATCATCGGCTAATACAAAACCACAGCGGCAACTTCAAGCAAAGGAAGGTAACATATAACAAGGAAACTCAGTAACTTCTGAGATTGACTGATTGATCTGATATGAGAACCACTATCAGAAATCCCATGGCAAGATTTATCACAACAGCAGCCATTACCTGAACTTGAATAAGGTCTTGATAGTGGAACCATGGTTAATTGACTAAGAGGTGAAAGAAGAAAAGCAGAACAATTAACGGAGAAAGCGTTAAAACAAGTTAGATGTGAGGGCGTTTTTGATCATGAGTACGACTTTGAATAAAACAATAAAACACACTTCGATATCAATGAGTAGAAAGGAAATATCCACAAGTCGTTCCACCGTTATCAATTCTCTGTACAAGAGAGTGTCTTTTTAGCTTCGAGATGTCCTCTTTAACACGTAAAGGGTGAGACAAATCTTTTCCATACTAACAGGCGATTTGCTAGGCTTCATTGTGTTGTATTCATTCTGGACATGGTAACCTCACTGTCCAAATTTCAATTTATGCCATTCTGTTCCCGTCAAAAGTTAGCCGCCAGGGAACAAATTGGAACAGTTTACCACAAAATGGTACTTTTTTGAGCAGCTGTTTGTTTACCCTTTGTCGGTGCCGCCTGGGGAAAACTGTTGGGACAGAAGCCTCCACTGGAATTTGCATCAGATCCAAGTGCAACGTTCTCACAGTTCATCAGCTGGACAAAAGATGGCGGTGATAACGGTGTGTTGATTAGTAAATATGTCACTGTTGTTGTTGACGGTGTGATTACTTATGCCGCTCAAGAACCTGACGCTTCTAAAGTTACCGTATCGGGCACTGGAAATGTTCTTTCTAAGCTATGATCACGGTCTTCCATCAATTAAAAACCGCCTTGGTGTTTCTTTACATCACGTAGAAATCCGTCTGTGGACAGTAGAAAAAGCCGTTGGTGATGGAAATTTTGCTTAATCTCCGTGTAATACCTACCATGCCCCACCCCTCTCTGTCCAGTGGAACTCTCCTTCGTGAGAATTCCTACCAACAGCGAGAGAAAGAAAAAAGCAAGAACTGGGAAAGGAACCCAATTCTCTACAGCACGACACGAGCAAATACGACACTACACGAGAGGCATGCAAAGGCCATCGGTTCAAGAGATGACGTCCCACTATGATCCAAGTATCAAGAAGATACTACCACACAGTAAGATGTACACCATCCAGATTGGTAATGAGAGGTTTATCCTATCTGGTGCATCTCTGTCTTCGGATGCGCCTTCGTATTTCACCAATTATTTCTCGCAGAGTGCCAACAGTGACCAGGTGCTATTCATAGACCGCTCTCCAAGGATCTTTCGATACATCTATTCCCATTTACAAGGTTACCACGTTGAAATTGACGATGCCGATACATTTACCGGGGTGTTTTCAGATGCTCTGTACTACCCCTTACCGCAACTGCGTCAACTGATCCTGAATTCTGACTATTACTATGCGAATATAGGAGGTGAATCGATAAAAGTTTCCAAGAAGCTCCTCAGCGGTCGTGGGAACACCCCAAACTTCTTCACGGTGGCCAATGACTCGCTCTATAAGGACATTAGCGACATCATCACCGACATGAATTGGATCCGTCCACCTCCACAAGCTGCCCCATCTTTGAACAGAAGTCCGATTTTGTTCAAAGAATTGGTCCATATACTCCAAGGTGTTGAGCCTGAGATTAGATCTCCAGAGCACAGAAGATCGTTGATCAAAGAGGCAAAGTACTATAGGTTTGATGCGCTGGTGGAAAAGTTACAAAACATAAGCGAGGTGTATAATCCATTCACCGGTGCTATAGAAATAGCAGTGTCATTGGATAGCATCAATCCTCAGTGTCTGGTGTTGCAATCGGATCATTACGTCTGCTACAAGAGGAAATACACAGAGGAATCTCCAAAGGTTTTACTAATCAAGATATCAAAGCCTGAAGTGTCGTGGGTCAGGAACCGTGCCCTGGTATTCCACAACGAAACTGCAAACAAGATGCAGTCGCTATTTCCTGGACTCTTGAGCCCAGATAACCAGTACCAATACCACTCCAACCAATTCAAATTCACTGCAAATTTGAAGAATGGCATCACACAGGACCAATGTATCTGTATTTCCGAATGTCTTATAAGATTACATGCTCAAGGAAGAGGGTTGGAACTTATTGTTAATAAGGCTTGTGGAACAGAAGCTGAATGGGGATCTTTGCTATTTACCTAAGTTTATAACACTTCCTTCAATGCCAGTCTGATTAAGTTTTACTTTTAACACCGTAGAAATGAGACAGGAATGAGAGACCCCACAAGGACAGAGAAAGCGTGTAATCAACGAGCCAAGGAATTGAATTACCACAACATGTGCCAATAGTGGGCTTAGTAAATCATGCCTTTGTATACGTATAAACGATGTTTACCCTGTGTCATTACAACTGTGGAAATGGGGCTTAGTGGTTGTATCGCAAGGAAACGAACGGAAAAGAGCCTAATTCTCGGATCTCGGACACAACTTCCAAATGAGGAATTTAAACAACACTTGGTGACTTTCGAAAAAACGGGAAATGAAAGGCAAAAAAAAATACCACGCGTCCGGAACTAGGGGACATAGAGCAGAGACAAAAAAGAGACAAAAAACAGACAAAAAAAAGACAAAAAAAGGCAACAAAGGGACAAAAATGAAGTCGGACATGCACGCTGCGCGAAAAGTTTTCATTGAACGTCCAAATTAGGATACTTTCATGCTGGATGGCAGCATCACCACTGCACTGCACTGATCACGAAAAGAAAAGATTTCAGAACGGAATGTTGATGGTAAGACGATCAAATCCCACTCTTGGAACTCAGTGATTAAATACACAAACTACACAATATGATACTACAAAACGTTTTATAAAACTACCCAAATTAGAATCCCTTTAAAACGTTACATAAATATGACAAGTGGTATCAATTTAATTTTGATGTGCTTAGAACAACAAAGCAACACCAGCAGCAACGGCAGCGAAAGCTGGAAGGGCCTTAACAGCAGCACCCTCGTAAGAAGTAACGGAGTAAGTAGTACCGTTAGAAGCAAGGGTGGAGGTCTCGGTAGCGTGGACGGTAGAAGTCTCCTCAGTTAGAGCCTTGGTAGTTGGAGCCTCAGTAGCTGGAGTCTCCTCAGTGGAGAGTGGGCAGTAGGTGGTGTACTCAGTAACAACACCCTCGATGGTCTCAGTAACAACGGTGACACCGGTGGTGACTGGAACCTCGGTACAGACCTCATCACAGGAAGTGATAGTGATGACGGTGGTGGTGTTAGAGTAAACCTCAGCAGTAGAGGTAACGTTAGCGTAGTCAGCAACAGCGACGGAAGCGATGGCAGCAGCGGCAGCGAAAGAAGAGAATTGCATTATGATCGAGCGAATGTATGTAGTTGGTTGATGAAGAAGGGAAAAGAGAAAAGATCTGAATTGTTGAAAAGTGGGAAGAAGGCCTGCTCTTATAGTTTTTTTTTTCCCTCTTCTGATTCATCTTAGGGGGGAATCAATTCATCGATTGATATCAGTCCAAGGTATGGATGTACATACTCGCATATGGCAAAGCTCTCCCTCTCTGTGGACTGTACATATGTTGTTTACACTTCTTCTCACATGAGTTTTTATGCAAGACATGCACGTAAATCCCTGTAGTGTACGATCCTCTTTCCTTTTTGGGCGCGCAGCTTTCTCAAAATAGTAAGACGGGACACATGGGCTGGTGAATTTTTTTGTCCCAGAGTTGTCCATTTTTGCAGGTGATAAGACCAAAACATTGGAAAGAGAAGCAACAGCAGAGTAGAAAATAGCAACGCTGCAGATATCTTATTGAAGGGAGTCAGGAAAATTTTTTCCAGTGACGCTTAAAAGTGGAAATTTGGAAGTGGGCTCAGAACTGGCCCGCTTCAATTCTTTAGTATATGAAGCTAACGTTACCAATGTTAACGTTTCCGTGCTATGGTTGTCTCTATTTTAAGAAGCTGCTGTAATTTTTGAGGTTCCCTGTCCGAAGGGTTGATAGAATTCGAGAATTAGGATTCGTAGATGATGGGATCGGAATACAGTTAATCGTAATCAGGATAAACCAACAATCACTAATCATGATCCAAGATTATCATCGGTTTGAGAGGTACTAAGACTATTAGCGGTGTTGCAACTCTTGTCATCACGAAGCTTACACTAGTATTAATAAACTTGCGATTTTTCTTTTTTGGAACTCCTTGGTTGCTGGCTGTTTAGTTTGCTACTTTCCCATTCACAGCTATTACCATTCTTTGCTCACTAGTAGTATCGTGTACATATGATACATATGAAACCTTAGTGCTGACTGCTTACTAAAGCCCCATGGACTATAGGCCTTTCACTAATCAACGTCCCCAACTTGATTTTAGATCCGATGGCTGGACAGTGACTAAGCATTTTGTCTATAACGATTAGCATACGGCTCGTATAAACATGACACGCGGATACGGACTCAATAAGTTACCAACGTTTAACTATGTAAACCAGCGTTTTTGTGATATCACTTTGCTTGGTGATCAAACCCAGCACGCTCAACTGCTCATAGATGTCTTGGGATGTTCTCAGTGCCCCTTGCGCTGCATATCCGTCGTTGTATATAATATGTGTATGTCTAAGAATAGAAATGCCTGTCTTCTCTGAGCGGTGAAACTTTAAGCGTAATGTCGTGTCAGTTCCGAGCAGGGAGGGAAACAGATTTAACAATCCACAGTAACAACATTATATTTGACGAAGCAAGAGTGGGTAAAAATGCCGATTATTAGTTGATGTGCTAAACCATAAATATCCTTTGTCTCTACGTTATATCAACGTTTAGATCTTGAGATTGTTAGGTATCCAAAGATAATCAGCAACTTTTACCCTCCCAGCACCTCCCGGATGTCTCTGCTTTTTTTAAGCTTTTCTTTTTGTTTTCTTTTTGCTTTCTTTTTGCAGGGCGGTAAGTTTAACCAGCAAATTTCCAGTTTTGTTTTTCCTTGTTTTTCCCATTTTGGTCTCGTGTTGCTGGACATGACTCTTTTAGGTTGGCCGTGTGCCTCACACAACTCACGCTCGCACTCAAGAAGCGCAGATCTGAGCGGGACACATATCTACACAAGATTAAAGTTTCGACCCTGTATGCTCCAATAATCTTGGCTTCCTCGCAAAGGACCGTAAAGTTTAAATCCTTTCACTTATTCAACAGGAATAAAACCGTTGGCTGTGGAACAAATTTTAAGTTTCTTATCCACAACCCTTTGCAAAGGAATTTAGCCATACGGCACACATGATACAGCAAATGATAATCTAAACTACTTAGTGGCAGATAATGACTTGAAACTTACATCTGAGCCGGTTTAGAACACCATGTCAGCTGGTAGTTCATAAGTTTGGAAAAACTCCTTATTGTCATTAACCCATGCAAGTGCAAATACATTTCAAGCTGTGTTTGTGCAAAAAAGCACTGTTACACAAGAATTGGATTCTGTGGTAACACATAGACAAGTGGGTCGTCAAAAATCATAATTCTACTTAACCGTGGTTACATATCTATCGTATATTGTTAGATCATCACTACACCTACAAGACCCACTGTGAAGTTTATCCGCATGCGAGTTAGAAACTAACCAATTGAAATTGGGAAATGAACACCACTGTTTAGTAGGCACAGCATTTGCCCCTCCCCCCCCCCAAAAAAAAAGACAAAAAAAATCGGACAGACGCTCAGCGTACCACGTCGCATGTACGCCTTGTTGTCCGAACAGTTCGGAGAGGCTTCATGATCACATATTCTCATGGCACGCGTAAATCTGAGAACACACTCCCTGGCTTGTGCAGACAAGAGCCACATATGATGGGAGAATTAATTCAAAGTAAAGCCGGTAGATTATCTAGGGTCAGTTCATTTTAATTACAGATTGTTGGCCCTGATGTTAGACAAATTCTTGAAAACTCAATTAACTGTTTCAGGTGACCGCGTTTTTCCTATCATGTCCCTGCTTTAAAATTGAGTCCGACCACCTGAGTGTGGTAAACTTCGAGACCATGATCACTTGCCCACTCTCTCTGAATTCCGCGCGTCTGTTTTGTTTTTATTTTTCCTAAATTGGATTCCTCGCGACAAATTTTGTGTGAGTCGCGATCAGCAGTGATTGAATTTAATCATACGTGAACTTATCCTTGATAAAGTGAAAACATAAAATTGTATGATTTTAGTATGATCGGCCTGTGAACTGCCTGCCAGCTGCCCATGGTATGACAGCCTTACTCTGCTCTCAAAGAACCCCAGTGTCATGTTGCTTTCATGAACTTCAACTCTGATACACAAACTTTGTATAATATTAACACTCAAGTCAAAGACGAAACGATGTGTAACTCTGCACCTGCTAGGTAATTGATAGACTTAGCTGGGTCAGATATGTTTCTTCCTCCTTCAATTCGGTAGCCTATGTAGTGAATATTAGCTCTCAAATTCCCTTTGAAGCCCATAGAAGAGTCTAATAGCCTGTCGCATAACTAAGGTTACCGTTTCTACATGTGTACACATTCACACCATGTTCTAGTACAACGATAGATGGTTTTACAAAAAAAAAAAAAACATTCAGAAAAAAACTGTAGTAGTCCCATAGTAGTAAAGGCATGTATCAGAAATGGGAACTCACAGTCGAAAATGGTAATCAAAACAATGCATCGATCAAAACAAAACAGTGCTGCTTCTGAACGAAGCATGAAAATTTCAGTGTAGCTTGCCTGTCTGTTTGTAGAAAACTACAAAAAATCTACCCCTTATGTTCAGTTGCCTATTATCTGATAGTTGTACCTATCCAGTTGTTGTATCAGTGTATAATCAATAAAATAAATGAATTTTGGGAAATTCGGTTGACGGACGGATCGAAGAATAATGATTAGTCAGGGGCTTAACAAATTTATCTGAATGGAAACTTGGTCACAGTCTTTGAAATAGTCGATCTAGAATCCTAAAATTTGGTGTAATCGAAAACAAAACATGAGCCATGTTCCCCGTGGCGACAAGCATTTGATCACTGACAACGGGAAAACAAATAAAGCCTTTGGACAAATTTTGCGAAATTTGTAAACACGCAGACAAACGCGTAAACTCCCACAGTGTACATGGTGCTGCAGCATGTTGTTTTTGCTCGAATCTAGGGACGACATCCCCTCTTCCACATGGGATAAGATCGTGGTCTAAATAGAATACGTAATAATGGTTGTAATACAATGAGAAATCGTTAAACTTAGCTAGATAATCGAATTCTACATGGTGTAATTGACATTACTGGTTTTTCAGATACTCAAAAAGGTTGATTTTGAAGTTTTCAGTAAATTTTTCGAATATTAGGTTAATTATCCACAGATTAAATTTTCTAAGACAAATTAGATATGTTTATTTTTTCCCAAATTCGAAAACTTTTGGTTAAGATATAATGAAATTAATGAATTCATCTTTGTATACATACAGTTTTCAATATAGGTAATCAATAATCATGATATGATACGTTGAATATGCTATTCAACATCTCCGGCTCTGTAATCCAAGTGAATTAATAACCGTTATAAACCTACTTCACTTTGTACGTTATACATGGAAGAACGTTATAAAGTGAACGCATAAACCTTTTCCACAAGTTCTGTGCATAATTATACAAAGTTATCTAAATTGTATACATAGTGCGTTTTCATTTCATAACCAAGCCCAATTGCACTAGCATTAATGATGAAAGCGGCGGGCTTATAAACTTCAGAACACCCAGACACCCAGACACCCAGACACCCAGACATCCAGACAGCCAAACACCCAAACACCACAGCAAGCCTCAATCCGTCGAAAGCTGAGCCCTTTTCTCTTTTCCCCTTTTTCCTTTGAAACATCATTTTGACCATAATTGTGTTTTAGTTGTTGAAGTTGACGTAAATTCCCATAGTACTAAGACCAATTGTTGTTGATAGATACTGAAATTGTGAGGGTTTTTTAGGGAAAAAGTTCACATCAGTTACTATCTTGTGATCCCAAATAATACTACAATTCTTGATTCTCAATAGCACACGAAGGCTAAGCATATTGATACTTTAAGAACAACAATAGCTCTTAATAACAATGTCACAGGAAGAATTCGTTAGAACACAGATATTTGGTACGGTCTTTGAGATCACAAATAGATATACAGATCTCAATCCAGTTGGAATGGGTGCGTTTGGTTTAGTGTGCTCAGCCAGGGATAAGCTTACAGACCAGAACGTTGCTATTAAGAAGATCATGAAACCGTTTTCCACCCCAGTGTTGGCTAAGAGAACGTACCGTGAGCTCAAGTTGTTAAAGCATCTACGCCATGAAAACTTGATCACCCTTGAGGATATATTTCTATCACCATTGGAGGACATCTATTTCGTCACTGAGTTACAAGGTACCGATTTGCACCGTTTGTTAACGTCCCGTCCTCTTGAAAAGCAGTTTATCCAGTACTTCCTCTACCAGATCATTAGGGGGTTGAAGTATGTCCATTCAGCCGGTGTCATTCATCGTGATCTAAAACCTTCAAACATCCTGATCAATGAGAACTGTGACTTGAAAATTTGTGATTTTGGACTCGCAAGAGTTCAAGATCCCCAAATGACCGGTTACGTATCCACGAGATACTACAGGGCCCCAGAGATCATGCTGACATGGCAGAAATATGATACAGAAGTGGACATATGGTCTGCTGGCTGTATATTTGCTGAAATGATTGAAGGTAAACCTCTTTTCCCAGGTAAAGATCACGTTCACCAATTCTCTATAATCACAGAACTACTGGGAACACCACCAGCTGACGTTATCGATACCATTGCTTCTGAAAATACTTTGAGATTTGTCAAGTCACTACCTCACAGAGACCCTATTCCATTAACCGAGAGATTTAAAGGTGTTGAGCCTGAAGCCATAGATCTCTTGGAGAAGATGCTCGTATTTGATCCGAAGAAGAGAATCACCGCTGCTGAGATATTGGAGCATCCATATTTGGCACCTTACCACGACCCTTCGGATGAACCAGTAGCAGAAGAGAAGTTTGATTGGAGTTTTAATGATGCTGAATTACCAATTGACACTTGGAGAGTGATGATGTACTCTGAAATTTTGGACTTCCACCAGGTGGATAACATGCAACAGTGAAGTGAAGAGAGGGAGAGAAGGAGACATTGATGTGTTAGTAGTACTATACAGTCCAAAGCTTTCTTTTAATAAAGAATGGTACAGTTGTAGGGCCTGGAGGAAAAACAATGATTACTCTATAAACTTTTGACTGCTCATGTCGTTTCAAGCTTTGTTGTCATCACCGTCATATTCGTGAGCATTAACCAAGGAGTAGAACAACCCATCCTTGTTCTTTAACAAGTTCTCTGGGGTATCAAACTCCTTAACTTCACCCTTTTCTAAAACAATGATACGATCACTATCCATGATGGTGTTTAATCTATGGGCAATCGTCAGGATTGTTCTATCTTTGAATTCATCTCTGATGGTATTTTGAACAATCTCATCGGTTTCAACATCAACTGCAGCAGTTGCTTCGTCCAACACGAGGATTGTTGATGGAATCAACAAAGCCCTGGCAAGACACATCAGTTGTCTTTGTCCAACTGATAGATTGGATCCTCCTTCACTGAGCTTGACGTTTAGTCCTTCGTTAGAATCACTCATTCCGACAATGTGAGATTTAAGATGTGACAACTCCAGCGCATTCCATATTTCTTCATCAGTGAATTGATTTGTAGGGTCAATGTTTTCCCTAACAGTACCTTCAAACACCTGTGAATCTTGGGGAATGATCGATAGCTTATGTCTAAGATCTTCCAGACCAATAGTCTGAGTTGGAATACCGTCAATGACAATTTCACCACTTGCAGCTTCAATGATTCTAAATAAAGCCAGAGTCAAAGATGACTTACCAGCACCGGTTCTTCCAACGATACCAACTTTTTCCCTTGGATTAATCGTCAAGTTGATATTCTTCAATACAAGGTCTAATCCCTCTCTATAACGTGTGGAGTAGTTCTTGAATTCAATCTTACCGTGCTCTGGCCATGTGGATTTTGGACGTGGTTCAACAATCTCCGGTGCTTCAGGTTTCAAGACGCTATATTCCTTGACTCTCTCCACAGCAACAATGTTAGTTTCAACCTCAACGGTCATTCTGACAATCCAATTCAAAGATTGTGTGATTTGAAGGGAGTAAGAAACGGACAAACCAACAAGACCAGCCGAAATAGTACCAAATCTCAGAGTGAAAATGGACAAACCTGCTGCTGCCAGGATAATCACAGATCCTATGAACTCCAATCTAACAGCCAACCAACGGTTGGAATTCACAGTAGGGAAGTAAGCACTCATGTTATTGTCGACGTGTGATTGGTTGATGTGTTTGAATCTCTTCTGTTGGCCGAAACCTCTGATTGTTGACGTTCCAGTAATTGTCTCTTGAAAGTGTGCAAAGACTGGAGAACGTGTGACAGAGTCCAATCTTCTCAATTCACGAGAAGTTCTCATGTAATACTGCTGGTAGTTCATATAGAGGAACAGCAGAGGAATAATGATCAGGATAAATTGCCATGTAGAATAACAAATGACAAGGATGGTGAAACCAACTTTTAAGGAGTTTGCAACAAACTGTGCAATAGTTCTCGCCAGCACTTCATCAATCTTGTAAATATCATTTGAAAATCTGTTCAAAATTCGTCCAATTGGAGTGGTCTCAAAGAACTGCATTGGAGCTCTCATCACACTGTCAGCCATATCAGAATGCAATTGTTTTGAACCTTCAATAGAACAGTACTGCCACAGGGTAATCATTTGCAATATGTAAACAAGAGAAGTTCCAAGACCAATCAAGAAATAAATACCCAGATAAATCCACGCATGTGGGTTGGAATTATCATCTCCATTGATTTCAGACCAGTACTTTAACCAAACAGAACTAACAATACTAAGAATTTGTGCTGCAATGATTGCACCCAAGCAGAGGCAACAGTATCTAGGATTACAGGCTTGGATGTAATCTTTGTAGACGGACCATTTCACCTTACCTTGTTCACGATGTTCCTTACGCTCCTGTGCAACGTCATCATCACCAAATCTGATCGACTTGAGAGTCACAGAGCTTGCTCTTCTTAAACTTGACACATCAGATATATCTCCAGCATCAGAGGATTCTTCAGAGACCAAATTCTCCACGTCAATTTCTTCTTCTTTGACTTCTTCACTCTCAGCTTTCTTTTCACCGTATTCGGTAATGAGCTGAGATAAAACAGAACCCGGTACGCTCATAATCTGATCATAAGTACCTTGCTGAGTGATCTTTCCATCCTGCATAAGAGTGATATTATCGGCAATAGAAAGAACAGAGATCTTGTTTGTAGCAAGAACTTTACACTTTGAGCTCAGCAAACCCTGAGGGCCCAAAACGTGATTCACAAGGTGCTTACCAACATGTTCATCAACTGCAGCCAAAGGATCATCGAATAAGTAGACGTCAGCTCTAGCATAAACGGCTCTTGCGAGGGATATTCTGGCCTTTTGTCCTCCAGAAAGAGAAATACCCTTTTCACCAACAAGTGTGCCATCACCATCTTTCAGGATAGCAAAATCCACAGTCAAAGCACACGCCTTCACGGTCTTTTCATAAAACACAGCATCATATCTATGTCCAAAGAGAATATTGTCCTTAACTGTACCGTTCATAATCCAAGGAACCTGTGCAACATAGGCAATTTCACCATGAATAGTGACAGCACCATTGATTCTATTAAGATCACCAAGGATGCTCTGGATCAAAGCCGATTTACCAGAGCCAACTCTTCCCACGATACACGATAATTCTCCCTTCTTGGCAACAAAATTGACCTCGTCTAAGGCAATCTTGTATTCTGGCTTACGTTGCCATAGGAAAGTACCATCTTTTATCTCCACGGAGACATCTCCAGCCCTCTTTGCCTTCTCCAAATGTGTGACGGCATCTGGCTGTAACTCTTCAGATCTCAAGAATGATGACAATCTACCGATAGCAACTTGGGCTTCGATGAAAGAGGTGATAGCCATTGGGATAACGGCCAATGGGAATTGTAACAAGTTGAACAAAGTTAAAGCTGGGAATACCAAATCGGTGGTTAGTGGTTTATTCTCCAGCCAGATAAATGCTGCAAATGTTGAACAAGACACTAAGAAAGGAGCCATCATCCATTGGCCACTCAAGTACGCTTGTACCTTACTCATTTTGATCAAATTCTTCAATTCCTTTTCATTTCTAACATGGGTTAGCTTGGCTTTGTAAGGCTTTTCCCAACCGTATAGCTTCAAAGATTTTATATTGTTAAGAATTTCTGCAATGACACGAGTTCTTTCGTCTTTATTCTTCATCTGGGATTTTTGCAATGTCTTGATGTATCTTGTGAAGTAGGAATTCAAAGGAATGAGAACTAACATGACGATAACACCAACCCACATAGAGTTCCCCAATAAACTGTGCAATGAAATCAAGCATAAAATGATTTGGAATGGACCAGACCAAATGATCGAACCAACGTTGGACAAATCAGCCAGTCTCTGGGTATCAACGGACATCAAGTTGACGATATCACCAGTTGCCTTTTCACCTCTAGCTTCGTTGGACAATTTCAATGCCTTTTTGTAGATGGTGGCAATCAAGGATGATTTGACGTTCATTCCAACGTTAAAGATATTCCAAAAGTATTGATGCAACAGAGCAGTTTGAGAAACTGAGATAATAAACATCGAGATGACCAATGAAACACCTCTAGTGATTGGTTGTGATTTTTCAGAGTTATAAACATTGACGAATTGAATCAAATATCTCAACATCAGTGGCTGAGAGAATTGTAAGACATCTTGGATGGCTTTGAACATTCCACCTAACAAGATACGTGGGCCAAAAGTTGTCAAGATGGACCAACCCAACGAAGGATTGGATCTTTTCAACTGTTTATTCCACTTCTCCTCGAAAACATCGGAGAGGTAACCTGATTTGAAAGAGTGAGGCAGAGGTGGCAAGTCATCCTCGGTTAGATATTGCTTGTAACCCAACTTCATCAGCGGGGTCATCCAAGAGAATGTCATCACAGAGAATACATCCGCGTTATCAAATGGGTTTTCCTTATCAACTGGGTGGTAAGTTTGCGGCTTAGTAGGCATCCAACACACCAACAGCGTGAACACGGCATTAATAAAGAGAAACACCTGAACAATGAAGTTATCATGAACTTCATGTCTCCATAGCAAGTTGAGCATCTTTAGAAACCCCAAAAACGCACTAAAGAACCAATACAGAAGTAAAACCGACGACGTGATCTTCGAATAGACGTAGTCCAAGTGGTTCAGTATCACACCGAGTAACAAGGCGGCAATTTGTAACGTTGATTGTATGAAATCAACGTTCAAATACGAGTCCAACGATGGAATCAAGTTGTAAACGTACACAGCGGCCAACGACAACTGGAACAAGACGAGGATAAATCTCGCATAGTAGATCCAGTTCTTTCTATACTTCACACCCCTGGCATTAGAAATACGGCAGATATCGTGGATGGAAAGCACGATGAAAAGAGCATTCAACGTAGTCAGCAGTGCTCCGTTGAGAAAGCACATCGTCAAATCAGCATAGACTGGCGAGACAGGACCCCAACCTTCTTTGTCATCACATACAACATCGCAGTACGAGCCATTCATAACAGAAGGCTCCATGGCGTAGCCAGCACCTTCAACAGACACCTGTTGAAGATGAGTATTAACCTCATCTTCACGTAGCGGCAGCTGGGACAAATCAAAGCGCTCGAACAATTGGCCAATGGCGTCCTTTCCCGTGTAGAAGAGACTCATCGAGCAGAGTAATAGCACCACTTATAAGCACTGGAATCCAAAGGGTTTTTTTGTCTTAAGCAGAGGAGGTAAACATACACAAAAAGAGGAAGCAAGTATTAATTTGCCGTTGTTGAAGTAACAAGAATAATTTACCACACTTTACGAATAAAGGCGTGCGTGCGCGGACGAGCACCGGAGAAATTACCTCATTAGGAACTCGCAATTAACTCCGTCGAGGGGGCCGATATTGATTACGTAATGCGATGTTGTAACTACAATACCGCGTAGTATTCAAGCAGTTTTATTTACATGATGTATACACAGGAGGAGTTCTTTAGGCGGATGATCTTTAGACGATGGTGCCTTTAGACGGTGGCACCTTTTAGACGGTGGCGGCTTGAGGTTGTTGTTGTTGTTGTTGAGATGAGCGGATCTGGGATGCCGCCTTGACAAGGCCATCTTCACCGTTAAGAAGAACATCATAGACAAATTTGGAGGCCTTATCCTTACCGTGGTTCAACAATATCGCACCAACGATGGCCTCACTTGTTCTGGCATATACCGCGTACTGTCCACTCTTCTTCGCATCGGTTTGTAGTGGATCCCTCTTCTTCCAATAGATGGATTCACCGACACCAGCATTCTCGAGGAATTTGGCTAAAACCCTTTCAGAGATGATCTGTTTAGCACCCTGCGTTCCAATGTGGTTCAAACCATCCGTGTTGATCGTATAGATGGAGCTCTTGTATTTGAGGAAATGGGATCCCAACACCGCCAACTTCTCGTTGAAGGGCTTCTTCCCATGTGCAAAGCTCTTATGTGTCAGCACTTGTAACGACACCTCATCTGGAAGGGAGTATTCTTCACCGAGCAGTTTCTTCAGAGGTGACAACGATTCCTCACTGATGCCGTAGGGGATTCCCCTTGGACTCACGAGATAGTCAGATTCATCACGCACAAGACCACGTACCCTCGAACCTCTGTGAAGATAACCAACGCCACGCGAACCAGAACGTTGACAACGTCTAAACATAAGCAGAGAAGACGGTGTGTGTCTTGTCACCTGTTGCTGGCTTGTCTTCATCAATGAGGACAGCATCATCCGTATGTTATTGCTATTCATCGTACAGACCTTCAAATTCAACACAACAAAATCGAAAGGCAACAAGTTCAAATCAACAACAGATCAGAAGTAAGTTGATTGGTCAAATACTTCCAATTGTCTTTAAAAAAGTTGCTCAATATTGTCGGCCTCTTCCACTGAATTTCAACGCTGAAAAGTTTCCCTCGCCGGCTCAAAGTTTTTCGCCCTTTTTCGCTGTTTCGAACTCTCTGCGTAGCGTTTTCGGTAGGGGAAGCACTCACGCTGAAATTTTTTTTTCCCGCCTTGTTTCCGCCGATGGGCTCTTACTACGCAGAGGGGCAGAGAGAGAGGAAGAATTTAAGCGATGAGGTTATAATTCATCGTTTTCAACTGGGATTATTTGGTTATAATTGCTAGGAATATAAGCCATGGATATCTTTAGAGTTCTCAGTCGAGGAGCTTCCTTGAAGAAGTCGAAACAAGTGGTTACTGATTATGCGTTGCCGTCAGGGCAGAAGAGCCATAATGAGAAGAAGAAAGATGTACATATTGAAAAGGAGGTTGATAGGGAGATTGATTTCTTCAAGACGAACAAGTTCAAAGAGCTGGCGAAATCACAGGAGCTGAAAGACGAGGAAGAGGAGATTGATGCCGTCAATGGTGTTGAAGATGAGGAGGAAGGTGAAGGTGGGAGCGTTGAAGGACCATCTCCAAGGGTCAAGACAGAAGAGGAGGCACATGCTCTGAGAAAGTCTTACAAGGCAAACGTTACCGGTGACGATATCCCATTACCGATTGGTTCTTTCGAGGACCTCATAACCCGTTTCAAGTTGGACCAGAGAGTGTTGTCGAATCTTATAGATGCTGGATTCACAGAGCCAACTCCTATCCAATCGGAAGCCATTCCAATAACTCTGTTTGACAGGGACATCGTGGCATGTGCACCAACAGGTTCAGGTAAAACGTTGGCGTTCTTGACACCGTTGGTGCAACAGTTGAAGATAAGCCAAAGGAAAGGTTTAAAGGCGTTGATAATTTCGCCAACAAAAGAGTTGGCTCAGCAGATCTTTGACGAGTGTAACAAGTTGACAAAGAGAACCGATGTAAAGACCGCCATCTTGTCGAAATCCTTGAGTGGGAAGTTGAAAAACAACATCGTGAAGAAGGACAAGTTCGATTTGATAATCTCAACTCCTCTTAGACTCATTGACGTTGTTAAAAATGAGGCCTTGGACCTATCCACCGTGGAACGACTGATATTTGACGAAGCTGATAAGCTGTTTGATAAGAATTTTGTCGAACAAACTGATGAAATCTTGTCAAAGTGTTCCAATCCGAAGTTGAGAAGATCGATGTTTTCTGCAACGATTCCTTCAAGCGTTGAAGAGTTGGCAAATTCCATCATGGTTCACCCTGTAAGAGTGATTATCGGTCATAAAGAAGCTGCCAATCAACAGATTGAACAAAAATTGGTGTTCTGCGGCAACGAACAAGGTAAGCTTATCGCTATCAGACAATTGATCCAAGAAGGTGAGTTCAAACCCCCTGTGTTGATCTTTTTACAATCCATTACTCGTGCAAAGGCTCTGTTCCACGAACTTTTGTACGATAGATTAAACGTTGATGTGATACACGCGGAGAGAACACAGGTTCAACGTCAAGAGATCATTGATAGATTTAAAAAGGGTGACATTTGGGTATTGATCTGTACCGATGTGCTTGCGAGAGGTATAGATTTTAAAGGTGTCAACCTCGTCATCAACTATGACGTTCCAAACAGTGCACAGGCATATGTGCATAGAATTGGTAGAACTGGACGTGGTGGCCGTGAAGGTAAAGCCGTTACATTCTATACAAAGGAAGATTCAGTGGCAATCAAGCCAATTGTCAATGTTATGAAGCAGAGTGGATCTGATTACGAGAAGTGGATGGATAACATGGCAAAGATTTCAAAGAATGAGAAGAAGAGGATCAAGAATGGACAGATTAAGAGAAAGGATATCAGTACAGTGCCAAAGATTGTGAAACAGAAGCATAGACAGAAGAAGGAGATGATTGAAGCTTCGAAGAAGCGAAAGAGGCTAGAGCTCTTGGAGAAGGAGTTCAACGAGAAACAAGTGATAATCTCTGATGATTGAGCTGAATAACTACACTTCCGTTCAAGAATATTTCAAGACGCATTGCACTAAACAGAGATATACAAACCATTCTCTCCATAGCTTCATGTATACAACGCTTGTTTAATATCTAGCTCAGCAGAGCAAAAAAAGCCCTTTTTTTCTGTATAAATTTTTGATAAATATGTACTAGAGAGACATCTCCTTTAACTACGGGCTCCTTCTTCTCGATGGAAGCAGTAAGATGAATTAAAGGAACATGAGAAGTGGAATATTGGAGGACACAATTCAGTGGTGAGATTGGAAAGATGGGTAACCGATGAGTTTACGGCGACCAATGGCCTCACCAAGGGCAAAGAGACCGGCAAATTGAACAAGGTAGGCAGCACCGTTGACCAAAGTGTTCTTGTCAACGCATTTGCTCAAAACAGTGACAAATTCAAGAGGTCTTTGAGCATAGTGCAAACCTTGGGTGTAAAGAGTCTGGTAGACAGATTGGAACTCAGCGACAGATGGTGGAGACAACTTCTCCTTCAAGTACACTTGCTTTGCAAGTTCACCAGTAACCTTGGTCCAGAAAACGGTCTTGTTGAACAACCCGGTGAGCTGGTCAGCCTTATTTGAAATAGTATCCTTGGCCTTCGAGACGGTGGACTGGTTACGAACACCAGCCATGGACTTTCTAACAATTTGACGGAACATCTCTTTAATACTCTAAAATGGGCACGCACACACAACACTCGCTCAATTATCACAGCTCTTGAATACAAAAGTTTCACCCTTTTGCCGGTGAAAAAAAAAAGAGCACATATCACGGAGAAGCACCAAGGAGGAAAGCGGGTTTAGAACGCGCGAAAATTACCGTATGTGGACGCACAGTGGAAATCTCGGATCTGATTGGGCAAGAGTGGGTTGTTAGTGCTGTGGATTACGCTGAGCACAGCGTAAACAACAGCATACGTCTTTGTTTACATTTTGCAAGATACTCACATTTGGGATGAGATGGTTGTGTTGAGGCCCAGCTGGTGGGTGAACGGTGGGTCTCAAGGGCTGGAGACGTGGTGTATAGTGCTGTGCTTGATGTGCTTGATGTGCTTGATGTGTTTGACGTGAAGCGCTATGCTTGTTGTGTGAGCCGCCTCAATGTGAGTCGTCATCGGCTTTGCCCGTTATAGTTGATACTGACGAGTTCTGATGAGCTGAGATGAGCTGAGATGAGCTGAGATCACTGGTCTGCTGACATTGGACTGTCGCTCCATTTAAGCCGCCGTTCAGTTCAAACTGTGGAATCCATCAGGTGTTCTGAAGACATTGTGATGGCTGACAAAAGAGCGTTCAATGTTATAAATCCTTGCATTCTCCACAGCAAATGTGCATGAAGGGACTTCTACATATGGCGAGAGGGTATTATGCCACAATATTAGGCTCTTGCCAGTACCCATGGTTGATCCACAGCTGAGATCCACAGTTTGTACAAGGATTTGTATACCAGTGATTTATATACTAGTGCTTTGAGGAATGATCACTGAGAACTGCTCCATGTGCCTATCTATTCCATCATCAAGAGCATCAATAACGAGATATTCGAGTTTCAAGACATTTTCCCGCCATAGTTGTGTGACAATATGTGGTATAAATATGAGGATTCCATGAATCATAATCTCAATTTGAGAGAGATGATATCAAGAATCAAATAACAATGGGTATCTTGAGCAAGAATGCCTCTTCTAGTGGAGTGGCATTCTCTTTAGCCAAGCTGCTTTGTATTGCAAGCACCATCCTGTCCCTTCCAACTTATGATGAAACCTCTGGGAAGCTCAGCATCGATGAAATCACCAAGATTTATCAGGATGTGCTCACTTCTTCCAACAAAGCCGGCGATTGGCTAGAGACTTACACCCAAGAACAGCACCTCGCTGGTCAGAACTATCACTTTAGCAGAGTTCACTGCTCAAAGATTTGAAGAGTTTGGATTCAAAGCCAAATTTGAGAACTTTAGCGTTTACATCAACTACCCAGTTGAAAATTCGATCAAGGTTTTGGAGCCAAACGAAGATGGTTCTTATGAATTGACTTATCAACCAACTTTGGTTGAGGATGAGTTGGAGGAGGATCCAACAGCCAGGGGTGAAGGCCTAGTGCCAGCATTCCATGGGTATTCCGCAAACGGTAACGTCACTGCGGAGTTGGTATTTGCCAACTACGGTACAAGGGAGGACTTTGACCTATTGGCTGAAAGAGGCGTGAATGTGAAGGGTAAAATTGTCATTGTCCGTTACGGTGGTATCTTTAGAGGTTGGTGCCATTGGTGTGATTATCTACTCTCACCCTGCTGATGATTATACACCTCCAGATGTTGAGCCTTATCCAAATGGTCCAGGCAGAAACCCGTCGAGTATTCAAAGAGGCTCAGTGCAGTTCCTGTCGTCCCTTCCTGGGGATCCGTCTCGGTTCACAGACCGTTCACCAGAGGCACTGTCAAACCTGACGAGTATTCCACGTATTCCATCCCTGCCAATCTCATA